>JAKWBJ010000528.1:995000-1595000 GCA_023159175.1 Wohlfahrtia magnifica
TTTAACCGTAACCGGAGATGTTGGATGTGTTTCGCCGTGTTTGCGCCTATCAGAAAAATAGTGTTATTTCCCAGGTATATCAACTTCGGTTATTTTTGCCACACTGTGTAATAAGCGAAAGCTTGTTGACATATTTATAGCTTAGTAAATAGGCCTCTATGATTGTATTTAACATTTTTTTTTTTAATTTTTATATGTGATGTTAAGTATTATGCTAAGTAATTATGCTTCCAGTTAAAACACAATAAATTTTTATATATATTTTATTTATTCGAATTACAATATTATAACAAATTATAATTTAAATGTTTCTGCCCTCCAAAGTTTTAAGTGAAATCGAAGCTCTGACATCTATTCAACCTGTCGAAGCAACCAAAAATCAATCTAGTAACAACAAGGATTCAATTACTGAACCTTCTTCAATAACATGTGAACAAAATAAATATTTAAAAATGTTTAAAAATGAGAAAATCTTGTCTTCATTTAACTTAACCCACTTATAGCCGCTATAGTCAAATTCAGGTTTGGTCTTCAGCAAATTATTTTAATGAAAGGCGTTTGAAAAAATAAGTTTTCAAAATCTTTATTAAACCACATATGCGCCATTATGATCGATAACCTTCTTCCATTTTTGGGTCAAAGCCATTGTTCCATCAGTCTAGACCTTCCGAGTTTTCTAAGTGAAAATCTAATCCAATCGCGGTTTTATACTTTTAAGAGACTTTTGCAGATATCGAAACCAAAGATTATCTGAAGGTGCAAGGTTCAGGCCATATGGTGGGTGCATCTACCGGGTCATCAAAGATGGCCTAAAAAATGAATGGAAAAAATTTTGTCTTCGTTGACCTTATTCTACTAAATTATCTGCTGACTTCCTAATACCTTTCTCCTATATTTGAAACGAGCTTTATTTAAACCTTTTAACTACAGAAGTCAAATTATAGGAACGTTTTTTGTATGGATTAAAAAATGTTTGTGTAGTAATTGAAAAATTAATTTAGTATATATTTCTGATATTATTTTAGGGTATTTTGATTCGACATCAGTTCCAAAAATCTTGTTTTTAATAAATCGACACAAGTTTGATAAGAAAAATATATGCAATGATTGCCTGAAATTGAAAAATTCTATTCTGATAAAAAATACTAAATTTTCTGAGCAAAAATCTGAGAGAATTGCGTTTGCAGACGTCTACTGAATTTAAATTGACACCATTATGATAGTTCTGCAGCGATCGAAATAAATGATAATTGATAATAAATTGTGAACACTCATAATGAAAAATTCTCTTCCAATCCTACTAGACATACAGCATTGCCTCTCTTGATGTTAATCCTGGTTACGCCTATTGTTGTCGTACGTAATACACTTTTCATCGCCCTTAAGTATTCGATTCAGAAAAGGTTCGATTTCCTTTTGTTTAAGCAGTAAATCGCAAATCGATATTCGTTTGATTAAATTTTTCACTAGAAATTATGATTGGAAACCCACTGGGTAACTCAATTAAACTCACATTTAA
This sequence comes from Wohlfahrtia magnifica, assembly GCA_023159175.1. NCBI lineage: Eukaryota > Metazoa > Arthropoda > Insecta > Diptera > Sarcophagidae > Wohlfahrtia > Wohlfahrtia magnifica. The sequence continues at coordinate 996,520 of JAKWBJ010000528.1, forward strand.
GAAAACCTGGGTGGGTTTTTTTAATTTAAAGGTTTGATAGTTTATTTACAACACAAATGAGTATAACTTACGTATTGGGACTACGAATAATTTCGATCAGTTTATTTTAGCTCAAAAAAGAAAAGTGATTAGCAAAATAATAATTTATCAAATCACTGCTTACTTCTTTTCCCAAATCCCGTTTCATAAAAACTACTTGTGTTTTAAGGTGCTTCAACTTTTAAGCCGAGTTTATATTTCTACAAAGGCCGTGGACTTTATACGGCATAGATAGGGTCTGAAAATATAGGACGTAAATCGAAATGCCATAAAACGAGATGAATATATATTGCGTTTGCTTCCATTACACTTTTAGTTAAAAAACGGTGAATCCCCGTTTTTTAGTCATAGAACGAGGTAGTTTGCGCCTAAAACGAATGTGATCCATAACTCAGAATTAAACAGGACGTTACAGCGAAATGCCATGTAAAGAAAGCCCGTATAAAGAGGTGTGAGCACTGTTCGGAAAATACCGAGGAAGCGGTATTTGATCGTTTGTAATAATTGTTTTAAAACTTTTGCGACGTGAACCCGGCCGTTGCCCTTATATTCCGGCCGATTCAAACGAAGTAATTGCAGTTTGCTCTGATGAACGAGTTCTAGCAGTTCCACCAAGAGTGCAAAATTGCATTCTAAATAGTAAAACAACTCAATTGTATAAACAAACAAAAAATATTGTCGACATGAACGAAATTTGGAAGAAGTTATAAAAGCAAATAAAACCCAAAAAAGCCATCAAAAAGCCCAATAAAATCCGGTGGGTTGGGTTTTTTTTTCAAATAATCCGGGTGTTTGCAAACCCAAACACATCTTTGTTAACCCGCCAAAATTGATCGCATTTGGCAAAAAAGTTTTATCATCATATAGTCCTGAACTGACTTGTATCGTTTGACTTTCATCGTTTCGACTCTTTGCATGGTAAACAAACTAGCCGAGCGAATAGCCACTGAAAATATCAAAAAAAAAAAAACCCGACTATCTTTTATATAACTGAGTATTAATAAATTACATGCATTGTATTTTAATTTAAAACATTTTGAATAAGTATTATATAATTTTATAAAAAAATCATTATTAAATCATTATTAAATCATATCCTTCTAACAGTCATTAGAATAAGACAGACGATACGCAAAAATTGATTAAAAAAATCAACCAATAATTGAAATTAAATTTCAAATCAAAATGTATTTGTTGAAATAAACAAACAAAAAATATATAAAAACAAAAAACTTTAAACCAAATTAAATTTTGTGGTGGTAACGCCTTGTTATTATGCCTTGCGGTAGGTTGAAGACCCGGCCTCCACTTCAGTCTCTACCTGCATACGTAATTTGATACACAATTTTTTTATGTGATTAGAGAAAACAAATGAAAATAAAACGATTAGATGTAAATAAGAGATATATAGTTGACTCTGTAACACTCTACACCATACGACTTAATCAAATTAATATATCTGACTTTACTTAGCTTGGTAAAAGGCCTACCTACATTAATGGAAGCTAAGTTAGGTTAGGTTAGGTAAGGTGGCGGACCCCCCCTAAAGGGAAGGAGTCCCACTCGGGACAGATATTTGGGCCATTGTGATGCCACATGCAAAAAATGCCAACCCGGAGATCAAACAGTTTCCATAGGAAACCATTTGGCCTCCAAAATAAATCTCGCAATTGCGGCCACCCTTATCCTGGAGAGGTTAGTCAAAGATGATAAAATGTAGGAGTTCAAAACCCTTCGCCTTCTGGCAGCAAGGGCCAGACATTGGCACATGAGGTGAAAGACAGTCTCCTCCTCCTCCTCGAAACCACAACGCCTGCAAAAATCATTCGAGTGAATGACAAGTCTATCGGCATGCCTCCCGATCAGACAGTGACCCGTCAGGACCGCAATTTTATGCACTGTATGGCCACCCGACTTAGGGAGAGAAGACATTTAGTTCTCCTTTCGTCGAGGTCGGTCCAGCAGAGCCTGGCGAAAATGCACGAGCCCTCATGGTGCCAACGATGTTGAACGTCGACATAAACTGACCGAAGAATATCCAGCTTAACCGAGGCAATCGGGACACCAATGATATGCCCTTGTTCGAAAGTATCAAGCTCAGTACCCATCTTGGCCAATTCGTCAGCAACGCAATTTCCAGCGATTTCCCTGTGTCCCGGAACCCATATAAGAGTTACCTTCGAATGAGCCGAGATTTCCATAAGAAACCTGCGACATTCGTGGACTGGGATAGACGTCGAGATGACATTAGCGAGAGACTGACTTAAAACGTAGGATGATTCATTATTAGTGGTTCACAAAAAATGAACTCTGACATATTTCATCGAATAATTTCTAAAAGTTTATCTGAGTTAATTGGTGAGTCTATGAGTCTTTTTTTCTAGGTATTACACACATCGACACAAACACATTATACCCTCCAACATCTATAGAGTTGGGGAGTACAACAAAAAAATTAAACGCCTGACAGACATACATACATACAAACAAATGAAATGATTTTATTTTAAGTATTACTCTCAAACTTGTTTTGTTGTTGTTATAAAGCAATGTTTCTTGTTTTGTTTTTTGTTTTTTTAAACAAATGCCACACCTGAACACCATCAGCCAAAATAACCACATTATAGACCAATAGACCACAATATCAAAACCAAAGTGAATTGAAAAAAAAAAATCATATAAAAGTGGATTACAATTCTACTTTACGTACATACATACATATATATGGAGAGTCTATAACAACAAACAAAAATGTGATGTTGCTATTATTATTATGCAATATTTGATTACAAGTAGTTGTTTTTTTTTTTTTTTGTTATTGTTGTTTATTTTACTTTATATTTTATATTCGATATTTTTTATTTCATGTTTACCCGTTTCTATTCGATTGCCAATTTGTTTCATTTTTTTTTTTTTTAAGTTTTATGACTTTATAGGATATAAAAAAATCAACTAGTGATTTATCTATAATATAAATGTGATTGTGAGGTGACCAGACAAAAATACTATATGTATAGTAAAAAATATTTAAGTGTTTATTTGTTTCCTATTTCTACAATGACACTTTTTAACTCTTTCGCTAATTATTTATTTATTTTCTCAAAACTAATCCATTCCGTTTAGAATATATTTACACTTATTTATTTTAATTCTATTTCAAAACTGTCAAATACAACAATGAGCAACGCGTCAACACCTAAAGCACTTTGGATAAATATTTCATTGTACAGGGTGTCCGCCGGGAAAGTATACTACTTTGTTTGTTTATAATTTTTGATTATATTGAAAAATGTTTTATTTAATGTCGGTAATTATGTCTCTCTGTTAGCCTTACACATGCGAGCGCATTTGAGCACATTTTTCATTACATCAACTCAAACGCTCTAGTGTTTCTGGATTGTTTGCATAAACATTGCTCTTCAGATATCCTCACAAAAAGAAGTCCGGAGCAGTCAAATCAGGCGACCGTGGAGGTCAATCAACATCACCATTCCTTGAAATAATTTTTTCTTCAAACCACATGTCAGTCAAGCGTTAAAAAGTTTTCAATCATATCACGATATCGCTCCCCATTGACAGTTACCGTTACGCCGTTTTCAGTTTCAAAGAATTAAGGTGCAATGATTCATACTGACCAAATTGCCCACCAGACTGTCACTTTTAATGGATGCAGAGGTGACTGAACAATAATCTGAGGGTTATCCATTGCCCACAACCGACTATTCTGTTTACTCACATAACCATTCAAATGAAAATCTGCCTCGTCACTCATTATGATTTTTTCATGAAAATTGATGATTAATTTTGATAAAATATTTTAACGATTAAAACACGTTGGTTTACTGAATATTTTTTCAGAATAAATTTGCCATGTCTCTACTTCACGACTGCCAAATATGAACTGTCAAGACTAATGCTTACCGCCTCCCCGGCGGACATCCTGTATTTAGTTAAGTTCGTTTACCGATGCTGTTTTTATTTTCCTGATCTTCTAAAAATTTTTTTACTTGGTTTTTCAGTGTAAATTATTCAATTTAAAAAAGATTCGACACGTGTAGCATTCTTCATTACGGATTGCCGCTGTACCATGAATAGATTAACAAAAAAACAACGCTTGCAAACTTTATTTTGTTATCAAAATACGTGCTGTGTAAGAAATGTGTCCTATCGATAATTTATATTCAGCGACGAATTCAATGGGTATCGCAACAATCAGTTTTGTCGAATTTGGTGTAAAGAGTAGCGAGTTTTATGTTCTTCAAGAACATTGAAAATCCACCGTTACAGTCAATAGAGCAAGGAACGGTGCGTTGATTACTAAGAGTTTTTTTTTGCCAAAAATGGAAGAAGTTAACTTAGTTGACATGTGGTTTCAACAATACGGTGTCACATGGCACGCGTTACCATGAAACTATTGGGAGCGAGTTTTATGAGCAATTAACTTAACGTTTTGGAGCAGTCGATTGGATGCTAAGATCATGCAGTTTCGACCCCACTATAGTATTTTTGTAGGCTTATGCGAAGTCTCTCGTGTACAGTAACAAGTCAGCCACTATTCTAGCTCTGAAAGACAACAATACAGCTGCCACCGGTCGAAATGCAAGAAAAGGTAAGCCTAAATTAGAGCATTTGGATAGACGCGCAACATTTTTCGCCCCAAATAAATGTTTTCAGTTTTCGAAACCAATTCCGATCATGGTTACAGCTTTGTCGTTTTTATGCATGTGCGGGCCTTTCTATTTTATGGTTAGTCTGCGAATTTATGTCGATGGTGTTCTGGGATTCATGTTTTATGGCCTCCGCCTAATATGCCCACTATCTTGGCGTTTGCTAACTGTCCTTCTTAAGTCCGTAAACCAGTGTTGGTGATAAAATTTTGTTAAAAGTACGACTTATTCTGCTGAGACACTTTCTAGCAAATACATTCCTTGTCTATATATAACGTATGTAGTATATCTGAGCAATTTATAAGCTGAGTTTTATTTCTATGGTTAGTCTGCGAATTTATGTCGATGGTGTTCTGGGATTCATGTTTTATGGCCTCCGCCTAATATGCCCACTATCTTGGCGTTTGCTAACTGTCCTTCTTAAGTCCGTAAACCAGTGTTGGTGATAAAATTTTGTTAAAAGTACGACTTATTCTGCTGAGACACTTTCTAGCAAATACATTCCTTGTCTATATATAACGTATGTAGTATATCTGAGCAATTTATAAGCTGAGTTTTATAAGCCAAAACAACAACAATTATTATTAAGGTTACGATCACTTTGTGTGAACTCAAGCTATACACGTTAAGTGAAGAGAACATGCGATTAAAATTGATGTTTCTTTGCTTAATTTTGAATCATTTGATCTCTTCTATTAGGGTGGCGTCATTAGTTTCGAAACTTTTTTAAATAATTTTTTAAAGATTTTTGGGTTCAAACATTTAATCAAAAATCTAATTCTTCCATTTTGGGCGAAAAAAATGTCGGTAGTTATCGGACGGTACCTTGCTCCAGTGACTGTAACGTTGCGAAATTCATCGTTTTTAAAGAAGTACGGTACAATGATCTCGCCGGCCGACAATTCGCACCAAACAATGCATTTTTCAGGACAGCTCTTGAATTGCCTTTGCCTGCTCTTCACACCGAACTATGCAATTCTGTTTGTTGAAGACCAATTCAGCCAAAAATAAACTTCGTCTCACACAGTAAGAATTCTGCCAATAAAACTCAATGATTTGCAAGCTTTTTTAATTTTTTAATGTATTAATGGTGAAATGGCAAACATTTTCAACATTGCCACATATCAAAAAATCACCCGTTATTAGTAATACTTACTATTATCATTTACTAATACTTATGATTATTTTAGTTCTATGAAAAATATGGCCACCTTGCTAGAAAGCTTTAACGTTACTATTTTATTGATGTACGATTGATTAGTAGAAAATATACATCGAATAAAAGGGAATCAACTAAAGACCAAAAAAAAAAAAAAAAATATCAAACAACTAACAAAGGTCATGCCAAATGAAATATGGATACAATTTTTCTATTTTTTATTTTTATTTTTTTGCAAATAGAAAATGGAAGATCTAAACAATCAGTTATAAAAGAAGCCAAAAAAAAAAAAAACGCTTAAGTACATACATTTAATAATAATCATACAAAACAAAAACAGCACTCAATATTGAAAAAAAGAAACGAAACACTCCAGTTTAGCCTTTGATCTGTTAAAATTTACCATAAAAATTTTGGAAAAAACACTCAATTCTGATATTTCTAAATAAAAACTAAAAAAAAATTATATATTAACGTTATTTAACAGGGTATATCGAAATTAATATATTTTTTTTAATTTTTGACAAATGTGTTGAAAGTTTTAGATTTGATTGTATTAGAAACGATTTTTTATTCGTTGTTGTTTCAGCGGTACCTTTGATTGCATGCACCTTTAATTTTTGTTTAACAAAAACAACAACAAAATGGAAAAATAAAATCATTTTCGGGCTTTGCGCTCAATTCAAAGAGGTCACAGGGCCAAAACAACACAACTAGCGAATATGCAGATAATCAGCAATTTGTTGTTAATGTTTCTATTACTTTTTTATGTTTTACATGCAATAAAATTTATTTATTTTTAACTAATTTTTTGTTTAGTTACTTAAATCAATAATTAAAAATTAACAAATAATTTACACTAAAGAATTACGGAGTTCTTTTTAAGGTCAAATTCAACGGCAAATCACATAGAAGTAAGAAAGAATTCAGTATGGAATAGCAAATAATTTGATTAGGCGGTGACCTTCATCGATGGCCACAAGTTTCATTTGAATAGTTGACATGTTACAGTGGGCAAAGAAACCCCGACAGTCAGTTGTTATAACTCAGGAGAGTAATAGGTGGAAACTTGTGAGGACTGCTCTAATCGTGTAGCCTTAGCACATACAACTCGTATAAACGGACTTTATCAAAATATTTTTACAAAAGTTTAATTTACCCTACATCGTCTTATACAATATAAATAAAACCTGGCGTGCTTCGTTGCCCTTATCTTATTTATTTCCTTAAATATGTTATTTTGCCTATGTTTTTACCTTTTTTCCACTACCGCTCCAAGTCCAATAGGCTTGAGATAGCCTCTAGCTCCTTCCAGAAAGACATTGTATTTAGCTGTATACAGTCTTGTATATAAAATACATATATAGGCAGATAGCTTTTATCCAGTGTGCTTTTTGGAATACCCGATTTTTGCTTAATTGTTGCCGTTCTCCACATATGCAAAATTCAATATTTAGTATGAATGGAAGGGGCACACCCCATTATCTAATTCACCCAGTTACTGGGTGATGATGTGTATTGTTCACGACTTTGTTTAAACCGTTTTAGAAACTGCTACTATTACCGCTCTCAAGATATACAAAAATAAATATATTTACCTTGTATGGGAGGTACCACGCCTCCTTGTTCAGTTCCACCCATTTTTTGATTGATGATTTGTATTGGACCAAATACTGAAACTTTAGCTTTAACCGTTCTTAAGATGTAAGGAAATAAACATTTAGTTTATACGGAAGGTACCATGCCTTCTTACCAATTCCGCGTTGTATTTCACTGATGATTTGTATTGACTTCAATTCAAAAGCTTTTGCTTTACCCGTCCTCAAGACATACAGAAATCAATATTTCGTTGGTCTGCTAGGTACCACGTCCACATGTCCAATTTCGCTCAGTTTTGCGCTGATGATTTGCACTGACCGTGAAGTCAATCATACCAAATTCTTAAACTTTAGCTTTAACCGTTCTCAAGATATAATAAAATCGGTATTTACTTCTTACGGAAGGTACGAGTATTACGACCACTTGATGATTTATATTGACTATAAATCTATCTGGACTACATTTAAAGATGTTTTGTTACAATTTAGAAGATATAGAATTATAAATATTTAATTTATTTGGGTGTGGCATAGCCCAGCTGGAATTTTTTTTATTTGATACTGCAAAAATTTCATGAAAATGAGTTTGCCGTTCAGCTGTCTATAGACATCAAACAAAAAAACAATCGCACATTCATTTTGATATATAAGGTAGCATTGACGTAAATGGTGGGTTTTTCATTAAAAAAATTAAATCCAATCATTGAGAAAGCGTTGATGTTTGTATAGCCGTTGTCTAAATTAAGAACACAGCAGAATTTAGCATACTGTAAAGCATAATGTAGAAAGTATTATGGTTCAGATGTGTTTCTCAAGAAGAAGCGTCTGTAAATGTAAAATGTGTATGGTAAAAAACTTTAGAACAAATCTGTCGGTAAAATGAAATTAGGATCGATTCCCTTCTAACAGAACAACGATCCTGAATACAAATTGCGCATTGCAAAGCTATTTTTTTTTAATTAAAAACCAAGTGTGGGAATGTATGTCTCAGCTATCAGATTTGACTCTATTGGTAAAATATCCCCAGTTCTAAATATTTAAATCTCTTAAATGGTAGAATTAACGTCATAAGCTTCTGAACAAGGATACAGGTTTTCTCCGAACACTCGCGCTTTTTGGCATAATTCATTAAGATTTTGTTCTTAAGCCTCAGTAGTTGAAAATAATCTAATTAAAATGCAATTAAACTTTTGCAATCTACATTTTTATTTCCAGCGGAATACAGCCTTCTTCTGAGTACAAGTTGTAGCTATTGGCTTGCTGTTTGGTTTTTTAGTGTATTATTTTTTAAGGGTAATGGTTGCCATTTTAACATAAGCAGACGTACATATAAATGATTAGCGCTTGCAAATTTTTTAATTTTAATATCAAAATTCGTGCTGTGTGAGACAAAGCTCATTTTTGGCTCAATGGGTACGTCAACAAACAGAATTTTTGAATTTGATAAGAAGAGCAGCCGGAGGCTGTTCAAGAAAGACCCTCTATTTGGTGGGATTTGTGAGCCGGCGGCATCATTTGACCATATTTTTGCAAGAACGATGAAAATCGCAACGGTAGTCAATGGAGCATGATACAGTGTGATGATTACAAATTTTTTTGCTCAAAATAGAAGAATTAGTCGGTGCCACATGCCGCAAGCATATGTTACCATGAGCCTATTTAGAAGTAAGTTTGGTGAGCAATTAGTTTTACGTTTTGGAGCAGCCAATTGGAGGTCGATATCATGCGATTTGATCCAACTGGGCTATTTTCTGTGAGGATTCGTGAAGTCTCTCGTGAACAAGGATAAGTCAGCCGCAATTATAGCCATGACATACAACATAATAGCTGTCATTGGAGAAATACCTGACGAAATGCGAGAAAAAGTATGACAAAATAAGAACTCTCGGATGGTCACCTACGACCTGAAATAATCTTTAAAAAGTAGATATAAAATATTTATCGCCCCAAATGAATATATCATTCAGTTTTTCAAATCTCCTATGATTTTTTAATTTTAAAATTCCAAAACAATTTCGAAACTACATAAAACAAAGTATTAAATTTAGACCCGCAGCTTGATAACTGAAATCACATAGTAAAACAAAAGCGATTAACAAAAAATGTAATCCAGGTAAATGCTCTCTATTGGTTAAATCTACTACTATTTCTCTAAAGTCCAATTAGAGATCTTTTCATGTATCAAAGAAATGCCAGTAAAGTGTGGCTAAAAATTACTTTATTTTATTTTTGATGTTTTCCTAATATTAAACATTTTTAAGAGTCAAATCTTTTCCGCAAAATATGGAACCTTGGTGACCTATGCTTTTTTTATGTCACAAAACTGTTCATAAACACAATATATTAACACTAATTGTAGTGCAGAGTAAAATTACTAAAAACATTTTAATTTTTCAAGAATAAAATGTTTTCCATATAAAGTTGAATCCTAGTGGTGAATACAGGGCAATCGGTAAATGTCACTAGTAGACTTTATAACTATTTTTTATGTGTAATAAAGGCATAGTAATGTTACACCAACTGAGTAAAATTACCAAAATGTGAATCATCGATGACTCTCAATGAATTCTCATCGCTGTCATGTATGACGTCTTAAAGTAATCTTCTAAATTTTTTTCCATAGATAGAAATAGAATTTTTTCCATAGATGACAGAAGTTGATTTTGTCTTTCAGGTGTCGTTTTTGTAATGAGTACTAACAGACAATGTCATCGGGAATCATTAGTGCTTTATACGTTAACAGGGAGGTGTAGCAGACAAATTCCTGCATCGGTCAACATGAAGTCGACTTACAACAGACAATGTCGCTAAATTTTAGCGTTTAATATACTCATAACGAACATTGTCGCTAAATTTCAGCTTTCTTTTGTATGATGTTACTCAAAAAAGTTATAATAATTATTATATTATTATAATTATGTAGCTCCCTTTGTTTCTTTCGTTGACACGGGAATTTATTAGTCGAATTTTTCATTTACGATAATTTCACACAAATTTCGTCTTGTTACTGATATTGTGACCATGATTCCATCAATGATCAATCAAATACAGGCATGAGCCTTTCATACAACAATTGCTCGCGTTCAATTTACACGTATTCTTAAGCTCTTGCGTTTTGTCGTCAATAAGATAGCGACGAAAGCACATAGGTAAAGAATGTACGCAAATTTTTTTAGATACAGAAAAATAATTTAAAAAGTTTCTTACGATCTTGCTTTTAGTTGTCACTGAAACAGCGACAAAGGCACATGTGTGGCGGATGCATGTTGATTTTTTAAAATTTTTTTAAAACATCAACTTTACTCTCCCTGAGAGAGTAATTTCCATGTTCTCACCAGTGTGACCATTTTAGCCTTTTTTAAGCTAAATTTAAATTTTATTTTCGATTTAGCTTCGAAATTTTTCATTTAGCTTTTTTCAAAAATTCATTTAGCTTTTTTTAGCCTTTTCTGATATATTCACAAAAAAGGACAATAGAGCAAAAATAATACAAACATTGTAAAGTCTGTCATCGAAAAACAATAAAATTGTAGCATCACAGAAACAATAATTTTTGCATTACTTACATCCTTATATTAATTAAAAATTCGTATTCTTTTTCATATTTGTTGGACAGAAAAATTGAAAATATAGCTTTTTGTTGCCGTTCCTTTTTTTTACATTAAAAAAAATAATACAAAGGAAGGGTTTTGTATTTATCTCTTAAAATGTTGCCTTTTGAAAATCCTTGATATTGTTTCATTTTGAATGATAATGCTAGGAGCAAGGAGTGGCCGTTACAGTCAATGGCGTTCGTTATCGGGCCCTGTTGAACGAATTTTTGTTCACAAAAATTGAAGAGGAGGAAATTAGCAACATTTGGTTTCAACAGGACGGCGCTACGTGCCACACAGCCGAAGCTACACTCGATGTTTTGCGCCCTGTTTTTGAAGATCGCATTATAAGCCGCAGAGCTGATGTCGTTTGGCCACCTCCAAGCGGCAATTTGACACCGTTGGACTATTATTTGTGGGGTGCCGTCAAAGATAAGTGTTACGCCAATAAGCCAGAGACAATTGAAGCTTTAAAGAACAATATTCGTGAAGCCATTGGTGAAATATAGCTGCGCACAATCGATAATGTGCTTAAAAATTGGACTGATCGTGTAGGCTACTGCATGGCCAGCCGAGGCCATTTGAATGAAATTATTTTCCATTATTAACCGGAAGGATTGTACTTTCAAATAAAAAAAGAAATTGGAGAAAATATTCAGAAGTTTTTTTTTATAGCATTTTCAAAAAAAAAAAAAAAAAAAATATTTGGCGGACCCTATATAAACATTTATTGTTTTGGCGATATTCCAAAACATAATGACGATTTTGACGATTTATTTTGGAAAATTCGACGAATTTATGCTCAACGGAGAGAACTGAAAAGAAAATAAGTCGAAAATTACAGTGCGAGAAAAAATTAAAGATTCTATTTATTTTATTTTATTATTTATTTTAAATTTCCTTCGAATTTGATATTTTTCTTAATTGATTTTTGTTGTTGTTTTTCATTATTATTTTTGTAATTGCCTATTGTTGTTTTCTGTTATTTTTTTGTTGGGTTTTGTTGTTTTTCATTATTTTTTTCCTATATCTTTCTTTAAAGATTTCTGTTTTAAAAATTTCTCTTAAAATACATAAATAAACTTAGAGAGAGACTTTTAAATTACTATCGCAATCGTACTTACCTCTACCCTCTATCTTTTTTGGCGTTTTGAATAAAAAAATGTAATATCTGTTATTTTGTTTTATATTCTGAATAATAATTTCAGTTTTATTATTTATTTTTATATTTTCAATTTTTTTTATATTTGATAAACATTTTAAAACTATTATATGATGTTGTTTTTGATTATTCTTACATTTATTTATTTATTTTAAATTATTTCATAATATTTACTAAATATTTTTATTTATTAATTACACTTAAAAATTACTACATGCGCTTAAGACAAATAATCAATAATTATTTTATTATTAATCATAGTGAATATGTATACATAAATAATAATGTAATAAAATGTATAATATGTTCTTTTTAATATTTTAACTAATTATTATTATTTTAATTCTTTTCCTTTCATAATTTTTGAAATTTTTTTAATTTTTATTTTTTTTTATTTCTATGCATTTATGAATATCAAATAAAGTATCATAATTTTTTATTTATTTATTTAATTTAAATGTGTTTAAATATTTATGATTTCTTTATTTTATTTAAAGAAAAACAAATTAAATCTATTAATTTAATGCAAAACTCAATTAGTAAAAGGAATTAATGCCAGTGTCTTCTAAAAAAACTCTAATTTTTTTCGGGAAATAAAACAAAGAAACATAAACTTGTATTGAATTAAAACAAAATTAAATAATTAAAATTTTTGAAAAAATATAATAAACAATTGAGGGGGCAGAGGCAATCATTTTGATATAATCAAAATAAAGCGCGTAAAGGATTGCTTATGAATAGAATTCAATTTGATTGATTTGAGTACTTTTTTTTAATATATTTTTGTTATTTGATATTTGATGAAGAGCTTTAACAATATTTTTTTTGTTTTTTTTTTTTTTTAATGAGTATTTTGCCATATTGTGTGTTTTGCTAACATTTTATTTGTATAATAATTTTTATAAATTATGAATTTAATCCATAATTTAATTATCGTTATTTTTTTCTTTACATTTATTATTCATTTATTTCTTTTTATATTTTTTTCTTGTATTTTACTTATATAGATGTGAGCTATTTTTGATCAGATTTTAATTATAAAGAATTTCCTCAATGCGTTACACAGGATATAATTTTATAAAATTTAATCAAAATCAATTAAGTAATGCTTGAAATTCTTTTAATGAAATTATAAAAAAGAACATGTACTAGCATGTTCACACGACACGTTGTTCTCTACTTACAGAAATCAGCTTCGTTCACACAGAGTTTTTTTTTTAAATAGTCGTCATCATTGGCACACAAGTAAACTGAAACTTTCTCAGTTTTATTTGCTTACTTTATGGAGGTCAACTTAATAAATTTGATTTGTTGAATGTGTGATAAAAACATTTCAATTAAACTCATAATATAAAACCATGGCCTCAATGTGGTCTTTAAACATTGTTTTTTTATTAGCATTAGATTAGGTTAGGAAGAAGTGGTAGCCTCGTTTAGGTCAAGACACACTTGAGCACACATAGCGGCCCGTTGTGATACCACATATAAAGCGAAGCCGCTGTGCTGGCCGCCAAGTCCTGATTAACCGGTCATCGAGAGATCTCACATATTTCCATAAATGAAGTCGAAAACCAGCCCGATAGTCTAATGAATCTGGCTATTAGCCTGACGTAGATGGTCGATACTTCCGATAGGCTATAAAAAAAGAGTGAGCCAAGTGTGATTAATCTCATCTTTTTCTCAGTTGATCTACAACCTCGACAGAAATCATTTGCCGGTAGGTGCAGCCTTTGCGCGTGTATACCCATAATGCACACAGTCGAGGAAATGCTCCCACGATCCAATTTAAAAAAGTGATTGGTGCGCCTACCATCCAATCTAGGCCAGGTGAGTCTAACAGATAGGCGACTGTACGACAAGACTGTGACCGCCTTAGCAAGCTCATTAGCTACTCAATTACCTGGAATGTGCCCGTGAATAAATAAGATGGGCTCCAAACTGCCGTGAAAGTATTCCAAGGGAATCACGATAGTCCCAAACAAGCTTAGAGTTGAAGGTTACACCCGAAAGAGACCTAATAGCCACTCGGCTCTCAGAGAAGATGCATATATCAGCCATGTGAGCACCGCCCCTCCGAATAAATTCCGCAGCATGGAAGTTAGCCATCACTTCGGCCTGAAACACGCTGCAATAGTCTGGAAGTCGGAACGACACCCCTAGATTGAATTTTTCGGCAAAAATTGAGCCGCCCATCCTGTTAGAACCGTCATTATAACTCTCCACCGCATCGTCGGGTTAGACCGAGTCAAAGTCATCTCTGCTAGGGATCCAGCTCATAGTAAATAACATCCAGAACTCGGGATTCTTTAGATAGAATCGAGAAGTGACTTGAGGAAATAATACGCCACCAGACAGGGCATTGAGTCTTACCGGTACAAGTTTAGCCTGTTGTCTGGCAATTATCCTAGAAGGAAGCCAAACAAACATGACAAAAAGAGCCCTTGCAGAGGAAGTACGTAGCGGCCCTCTAATAGCGTTAACATTGGCCGAATTCACAACATGTATCGTATTGTTGTATCGTATTTATGCAATAAAATTTTTATATATATTTGTTTTTGTTAACAACATTTTTTGTTAGAAAATAGTTTTTATTTTACAACACACGTTGTGATTTTGGCAAAATTGTGTATGGGCAATTATGTAAATTGGCTCATAGTTAGGAATTATATTATGAATGAGAAAGCGAAGGACGAAAAAATTTTGTCGTGTGAACATGCTATAACTGTTGAGAAGACTATAGAAGTTTAAGATCGTTTACAACAGATTCAAATTCATTTCAATCTTACATATTTTCGCTCAATATTA
The DNA here is from genome assembly GCA_023159175.1 of Wohlfahrtia magnifica. Taxonomy (NCBI): domain Eukaryota; kingdom Metazoa; phylum Arthropoda; class Insecta; order Diptera; family Sarcophagidae; genus Wohlfahrtia; species Wohlfahrtia magnifica. Next base: position 1,011,543 of record JAKWBJ010000528.1, read on the forward strand.
AACCAAAGCATTAAAATTCTAATAATTGGCTAATATGAGGACTTAGTTCAAATATCGATCGAACTCCATCAATTTTAGTATACATAATTTTTTTATGACAAATACCAAGCCGATTGCCAACGACTCGTTCTGTTCATCACAAGTCTGACAATGTATAATTCTCCATCAAATTTTGCACTAGAAGGTGTTCTAAGGGCGGCACGAGGTAGTGGGTAAATCAATTGTTAATAAAACTGGTGAGATTAAAAAGTTTACATCATTATTTTTGAATTGAATTAAAAAATCCCCTCCAAATAACTAATCCAAGTAGATCCTTAAGCCTCTACATGGAAAAGAATAACATTAGGTAGGCAACATCAAATATACGGAAGACGTTATTTCTTTACAATGACAGATTTCAGCATCAACATCCCAGGACTTGCTACAGTACTTAATTGAAAAGTGAAAGCTGATGAAGAAACAGAAACGAGGCTAACTGGTTGAGGACACATTCTAAGTAAGAGCTGATTATATTTCTATACAATTATAGCCCAATAAAAAAAAAAACTTATGCAAATTTGATTTCGAGCAGGCAAGCAGAACTTAAACAATCTAGTTTCTTAGGCTAAGGTAACTGAAGTATGTTTATATCATATTTTTGATGATCTATACAATTTCTTCAAAAAGATTGTGTGGCATGAAGCTGAAGTATGGACTAATTTTAACATACACAGTTAATTGATAGAATAAAATATTTTTTGTGCCTAAAGCTTGAGTTATCGCTACAAAACCCTTTTTTCCCAAAATTTTAGAACATTTTCCCCGGGGTAATGATAACGACCGGTCTAATCCAATTTTTTTGTTTGGATAAGATATTCAGACTTGATAGTTAAATATGTCCGCCAGATTACACCCAATATATTGAAACTAAAAAAAGAAAATAATAAATTGATGATGATAAGCCAAATATGTATATATATAGTATATCTGTTGCAAAGTGACGCAAAGTAACCATTTAAAAGCTGAAATGCCGAAGGAAAAAACTTAAATGCTCCATTTTTTTGCTGAAAAAGAGATAAGTCTGTTTAAAAAGCAACGAACAAAGCGTGTCTATGCCTCTGGAATGCTCAAAAAGGTTGAAAACTCCAAAATTAAATATTTTTTGAAAAAAATTTTAATGCCGTAATGCTTTCCAGACAATGATACATTTAAATAATTGATTTTGTTTAAAATTATAGAAAAACTAACTCTCGATTTTCCCATTATTCCCTGTGTAACAATTATTGCACCTTTCGCATCTTTCTACACTTTTACATTCTATCCCTTCAATATGATTTACTTACTGTCTATATGCCATCAATTCCGGATAATGCATATGGAGTGGATAATGTGATGATGATGAAAATGAAGTGGGTCATGATATACGATCTGGCGTATGAGATGGATGATGATGTTGCTGTTGTTGATGAAGATGATGTTGTTGTTGTTGCTGATGTTGAGAGGAACTACTGCCAGTAACACCAGCCCCATACATATGCTGAGACAATGGTGGGGGATGTTGCAAATGTTGCTGCTGATGTTGGCCAGAAGATTCGCTGCTTACAGTGGTGGGCGAGGAGGAGGTATTGTTGTTCCTCAATTCCAATTCGCCTGTTGAAAACACAGTGGAAGATTTTTGATTTGTAATCAGAGGCGATCGTGATGGGGCGGCTATAGGTGGTGTTACAGAGTGAGGTGAATGAGATTCTGAAGAGGGCCTTCGACAGAAAGGATTTAGACCATTAAATGACGAGGCGGCCAATAGGTGGGGAGATAAATGCGGAAATCCAGATAGGCCTGGCAATCCAGGAAATAGTAAGGGATTGGCTCCATGTTGCATTAGGAATCTGGGATCACTCATAAAAGCTGCCGTAGTGGCATCTGGAAAGCCGGGTAAAGTATTAGGCGTGGCTGGAAAATGTTGTTTTAAAGCCTCAAAGTTCAGAGGTGGCAAACCATGAGCTCCTGCATATAGTCTGGCCAAAAATTCCGCCTGTATAGTGGTGGAAATATTGTTGGGTGAGGACGAGGCAAAATTTTTGCTATTTAGATTCATAGGCTCCGGTAAGGGATCAAGATTATGATTATCGCTGGTAGACAATAGCTTACGGTGTAAATTTAAATTTGAACTGTGCCTATCACGACTACGCTTGGAGGGAAAGGCCGCATTACAACCATCAATATTACATTTGTGATGCAGTTTCAGATGCTCATTTTGATAGTGCGTCTTAAGGTGAAAATGATTTTGAAATACCTCACCACAGGCTGTACATTTCAAAGGATTATCTTTGTCTATGGGCACTTCAGTTTCTTCGTTTGTGAATTCAGCACCATTGTGTTCCTCTGCTAAGGTGACCAAAGGCTTAGTCTGCTCTGTCGGTGATGTAGATTTGGTAGTTAAGTTTTCGGGCAGATTATTGTTATCTTCGGTTGATATGTTGATTTTGAAATTATCTTCCATTAGTTCTTTCTTAATTCTTAAGTAACGATTTTCCTCCTCGGGTTCATCGAGGGAATTGAAGGCAGATGGTGATGTAGTTAAACAGACATCTTCTTTGGGTTCCTCCTTAATGACCGGCATAAGCAGAAGTCCAGAAGATAAACCGTTTTCTTTGATTTCTGTTTCTTCTGAAACCTTGTTTCTTTGGGTGGATGACAGATCTAGAGAGTGCTCCTGCTGTTGCTCCTCTTGGTGAGAACTGCTAGTCTTTGGACTAAGAATAGGTTTTTGTTCGTTTACGTCTTCAATGTCGCGAGGTTCTAGCTTTACTGGTGTGCTGGATACTAAACTTTGTCTGGCGGTTTCACAAGTTGCAGTACTAGGTGTTAAAGGAGGTGACGGTAGTACTTTAGCTCCTTCGTTTGTATGTACCTCCGATTTTTTAGTTTTCTTGCTCAAGTCGAGAGATGTAGTCTCTTTATCTGCCTCTTCTTTTATGGAATCCTGTTCTCCCGCTTTGCACTTAACGGATAAGTCATTTGCCACGTCGTAATCATTGGAATTATCACAGGAATTTTCATTTGATTGTACAGCACAACGTACTGGATTTTGATTTTTTCGTTTGCGCTTACTGGAAGAACTCATGGTATATGCACCGCCATTAGCTGAGGTTTGCAAAGCTAACGCTTGCGAAGAACTCTCATAGTCCTCTCTTAAGCTACACGAATCGGTTACACTAAGAGTATCATCATTACTTTCGTTACTATGTCTTTCAGCAGTACTGCGCTCATCTTCATCCAAATCCTCTTTTCTGAGCGAGTCCAGTGGTTTTTCTTTGGTTTTATAGTAATCAACCGGAGTTTTGGTTTCGTGTGATCTTTCGAAATGATCTCGACTATTGTCTCCTAAAGTGGAAGAGGTTTCTTCTGCTGCATTATCTTCAATACTAAAGTCTTCAGAGTTTGTCTTGTCGAGCATACTGTCACCTTCGTCTCCTACCACTACAATGCCCTCACCATCTTCGTCGTCATCATCATCATCCATATCGCCTATATGGATGCCACCATCCATGCCATCATCGTCTTCTTCATCTTCACCCATAACCTCAGCCCCAGACATTTGACGACCCTCGTAGCGGTGCATTAGGCTGCTGTCCATGTAGGCTCGCTGCATATAGTCGGCATTATGCTTTGGATCTGCTAAACTTCCCATAGGATGATGTCTCATATCTGGTGGAGGCGTCAGCATAGGGAAACTGCCGAATGGATTTAAGCCGGCCATTAAACCATTGGGAGGTTGCAGCAACAACGGATGAGGTTGAGCACTGCGGCCATCGTGGGGTGATATTTTGCGTCTTAAATGAGGCGAATGCAATTTTGGATTTGGATTTGCGCTGTGGCGATTGCGTGACCTCCTTGAACTGAACATCATATTGCAGCCGTCCACTGTACACTTGTGCATTTCTCTTAAATGAACCGCCGAGAAATGAATCTTCAACGCTCCCTTATCACAAAAAGTTTTCAGGCAAACATTGCACTGTACCCTCTTTTTGCCCGTAACCGGATTTATAAATTGAGTACCTAGATTGGCAGGCAATGAACCCCATTGCCTTTTGCCGGGTGAATGAGTCTTTCGCGTTGATCTTAAGCCCGAGGCTGAAGATATCCGTGAAAGTCTTTGACTGTGTGAAGTGGAAGAATCATGTTGTAGACTGGAATTTCGTTGACTACTAGTCGATTCTCTAAGATCTCTTTGACTTTGGTAATTGTTCGAGGAATTGGTAATTGAGGAAGATGTTGGTGTGACTGAAGTTGTGACTAAAGACGACTGAGATATACTACGGACTGGTGGTGTACGTCTGGAGGCTGATGACTCGCGTAAATTATTGATATCCACTGGTTTTGGTTTGTCCATTTCGGGTGTTTTTGAACGCAAAGGGTGTTTTCCTAATCCTAAGTTAGGATTAAGACCGGGAAAATGTGAAGATAAGAGGCTATGGGGCATAGGATTACCGGAAGCAGCAGCTGCGGCTGCAATTGCTGCCACTTGATTGCTGGTTAAACCTGCTGGTAAGGCGGCATTAGATGAACTGTTGCTCGAAGCTCCAGGTGAAGGTGGGTGTAGGTGAGGCATGGGAGGTGGTGGAGGCAAATGAAAGGGCAGTGGATGACCTGACATAGCCATAGCATTAAAGAATTGGTTACTCTGAGCAGCTGCCGCAGCTGCAGCAGCAACTGCTGCATTTTTCTCAGCTGGTGTTGTAGCCTCGTTAATACGTCTTCTAGCCTGAGCCAACATAGCAGCTTGCTGAGCTGCCTGTTGCTGCAGATGTTGGTGATGTGCTAATTCGTTTGGACTTAAGCGAGCTGGATGTGGAAGACCTGGAAAACCACTCAAGGCAGCTGAATTAATTTTGCGGAAATCAAACGGCTGCATATTCTGTAAATGACTTAAGGGATTATGACCTGCTGCCGACATTGAAGATGTCTGGGTAATTGTGGTCGAGGAAGAAGAGGAAGCGGTCGATGAGTTATTGGAAGCACTAGAACTAAGCGCGGTATGAGATCCCGTCATGCCAGACGATGTCGAACCTCCTCCTCCCGCAGGCGAGGATGGGTTACGAAAATAATTACTTAAATGTCCTGGCGGCGCAAGGCCAGCATGTGTACCATGAGCCGTTGAACCAGCAGCTGCTGCAGCAGCGGAAAGTTTCTGCTGTAATTGAAATTGCATTTGTGCATGGGCCATTGCACTGAGGTGCATATTCATTGGATGTGCTGCTGCTCGTGGTGGCGATGGACGCCTACTTGGTGACATTACCATAGATGCAGCTGAATTAAGGTTGTGGATATTGTTGTAGGCGTTGTTGCACTTGCCCAAACTGTATTCGTGTTCTAAGTTCGTGCGTCTGGCTAATTGTTGCTGCTGCTGCTGTTGCTGACGTTCGTAGCTATAGGCAAAAGATGCTTGTGCATGAGCATGCGCTTGAGCTTTTTTCAAATATTCCAACTCCAAATCAGGAAATGAGTGCAGAGGTGGTGGCAATGGAAGGCTGCCTGTAGCAATAGGATTTGATAAATGTTGTGCAGTGGTGGCTGTCGTTGTTGTCGACACGGTAGTTGGTGTGTGATGCTGCTGGTAATCGTTGCTAAGCTGATGCTGATGTTGATGGTGCTGATGTTGATGCTGATGCTGTTGTTGTTGATGATGATGTGACTTCTCTTGATTAATATTCATTAATATGCTGGTTTGCCTTTAGCAATTTTATTTTGGACTAGAAATATTCGTTGTTGTTGTTGCTGATACTGTTGCTGTTGAGTGGATAGTTTTTGAGATTTTTCTTTCTTTAACTGATATTGAGCGATATTTAGTTGACTCATGAATATTAATAGTATGCTATGATTTTGATCAATATTCAGCATTTTGTTCGTTGTAACAGAGTTTTATGGGGAATTAAGGGATAAAAAACGAATGCACTCGTTTTTATGAGCAGCGATTGTTTTTTTTTTTTTTTTTTTTTTTGGTTTCAGAAATTCATCGAATTTATAAAACGGATCTGAAACGAAAGGAAAAATATAGTATTAATCAGAGATTAGAAAAATATTACAACAGAAAAATTAACGTTAAGAGAAATATAAGAAGTTAAAGAGTTGAAGTAATTTAAACCCTGCAGAATTTCAGAACATCGCTGTACCTGGATTATTAAATTAAATAAAATTTAAATCAAATTAAAAAATATACTAAAAAGTTAACTTACTCGTATATATCGTACTATATTCACTTATATATTGCTTTTATTGCACTTATGTGAGTGAAAGAAAAATTTCATTCAGTTTCATGTTTTAAAGATTTTAACCCTTTATAGACATATGTGACATATTTGTAGCAGTATAGGAACATGTTAATAGTGTTTTCTGCAGTCAATACTCTAGACGGCGTAATTAAGAAGTTATACCACTTTCAAGTTTTGAAAACGGTTAAATAAAAAGATACGTTTTGTAAAGCAATTTGTTATATTTCTCTGCAGTCTAGTATTGTGCATTTTCACACTTCATATTATATTTTATCTTTTAACGCAATGCAATAGACAACCCTTTACACTCTAAAAACCCAAATAAAAAGCTAACAACTACTTTTCTTTCGATTTCGTAGAACAAGTGTTTCTTTATTTACATAAATCTAAGTCATATTGAAATAGTTCAGCTTTTCAAGACCTTGGGCTATAAAGGGTTAAAGAGAGCAAAATAATTTTTATTTTTTTTTTTTTGCCTTCACTGAGAAATATTGATAACAATCTAAATAAATTTATGTATGTTTATATTTCTTATAAATATCTACATATGTATTTCATTACAGCAATTTGTTTTCAGTGTATGCCAGTCATGCACATTTCATAGGACTTTTATCCAGGGCTGCAGATACATTTTGTCACTTTACACTTAAGAAAAAAATTCTTAAAGAAATCCCTTTAAATAGTATCTTTAAATGATCAATTTTTAATATACTTTTGTACTATGTAGCAGTGAAGATAATTTTTATGTTTTTGTGTTTAAATATACATTTGTAAGTACAATACAAAGGCCCAGATGTACACATTTCAACTATCCATTAGTTCATAAAGAGAATTTATGAGCATATATGAAGTCCAAATTATATAAGCGACAACTTGGTTGAAATAAAAGCTCTCCTGGATATATATTACCAATAATCCTATTATAAACGCTAAAATAAATACTAAATTTTGACCTGAGGCCTATTTAAAAACACTACCTTGAGAGCTTTGGAAATGAATTTGTTAAATTAAATTGAATTTTTGCAGAGAAAGCTGATTAATTTACCTTTAAATTGCTTTGTCTTCACTTAAAATCTTTGAGTATTACAGAGATGTCTGAATCTGAAGGCCGAAACTCTTCCTGTATATACATACATTATTCCCGCGGCGTTCCAAGTAGAACAAAGGGGACTTCTCTCAATTATGGAGCTGCACCTGGTTCTATCTTTTAGACTCATTGAAAAGGACCTACAGGTTAACGCCATCTCCAAATAGCAGGGACATTAATTAGAGAGGTTTTTCAAAACGTAAATACCAGTAACCAGTTGCTAGCAATGTTTATCAAAAGGTGTGGTCAAGTATTGTAACGAGGTTCTCTTGGTTAGTAGGCGGGTGTCTTAACTACAACACCTTAGTGGCACACAATCCTACCCTCGCGAGTCCGTCAGTAAGGCAATGTCCTGTTAGCCACTCCAAGATGTTGAAGATAGCCAAAGCACTCTTCGACTAACCGCGATTTTAGCAAACACGAAGCAGGTGCCATCAGCGCTGGCTGGATACCAAAAAATATGATTATGTGCGCACCTGATGCTCCTTCTGTAGACTTATCCCAGTGCACAATGAAATTGCGTGAATTTCAACATGAAAAATACTTGGGTATGGGTACGGAGATCTTTTTATTTGACTCAAAGCCCCCGTTCCTACACCCGTGTCAGTTCTCGATCTATCCGAGAAGCACTTTAGACTTCTGGGGTCCACATAAGACGTAGAAACTTATTCCCCGCGATCAGGGAACATCTCTGAATTTCCATTCCAAAATTAGTTAAGGATTCATATAGTCTGTGATCGACCACACGACCACCAATCAAAGCGTTCCTCATAGCACGCTCCTTCACAAAGATGTGCATGGGTTTAAACCCTATAATGGTCTTTGAAGACCGCCCAGTTGTTTCCTAGCGACCACCTGTTCAATCTTAGGCCACCACTTAGGGATGCGTACATATTGATCGGCCTAATAATCAGCCAATCTTAAAACGAATTAATGTTATCTACATGTAGCTATACATCTTACCTTTCGTTCACACTTCTTTTCTCCTTTTTATGTTATATCGCCGCTAAATGTATTTTTTCCTTTTGCTGGAGACATATTTTTATTATTTGTACGAGAAAAACAATGTACGGAGTAAATGAAACTAACTCCTAATAAAAAGGGTTATCAGTATTTGCTTAGTTCAACTTTTTTTTGTTCTTTTTAAATCAATTAATGTTATTATGACCATATAACATGTACCGGAGTACACAGAATGATTTTTGTGACTTTTTTAATAAATCTCCCCAAAAAATTCTATTTTTTTTTTTTTTTGTTAAATTTTCCCACTGAACACCACAAATGAAAATTTTCATCCCTCTTGAAACGAAATATCCCCAAGTTTGTGGTTAGAACCCCAATCTAGCAGTCTTGCTTTTGTCCCCGATCAAATCACTCGTATTCAAGGCGAATTTAACAAGGTGGTCTTAGTTTGAAAACGAATACAGCTCTGTAAAAATACTTTAATATTGTGTCAATATAATACAACTCTAAGGCAAACAAATTTTTTGTTTGTCAGATATATTTGTTCTCAAAAAAGTGATGGAAAATCGTTTAACATGTAGTTAAATATCAGCTGTTGCTTACGTAGCTAGCCTTGCACGTATGAGCAGCGATGAATGCACCTGTGCGGAGAATGTACTCAAATTTTTGAGGCACAGAAAAATAATTTAAAAAATTTTTTACGCTCTTTAGTTGTCACTGACACAGCGACGAATGCACATGCGTTTTTTTTTTCTCTCTGAGAGTTTAATTTCCCTGTTCTCACTAACCCAACTATATTTTTATTTTTGGACACCACTGGTATATATTCTCATTTTAAGTATGTGTCTCTCTTTGTGAACACCACTGACAAAAGTATGTATGTATCAGTGTTGCTACAACTTGGAATTTTTTGTACAAATTTTAATTTTAATAAAAAAGTCCAAATTTGAATACCAAAAACATTAAGATATAATTTTATGTATGGAATTTATAACAGTACTGGCTGAATATAGACCGATCAAACAAACTTGGTACAAGCTATTTAAAATTCATATTTAATTTCATATGTTTGATTAAGATGAGGATTTAAAATTTATTTGTGCATAATTTAGGCTCTATATCTCTTAATTACAGATATATTAATATGTTTAAAAAAAATTTTAGCCAACAGGTATTATGAAACGTATATACGGGTATATGTAATACACTTATACTGTTATTTATTTAGATTCAACAAAAAAAGTTCTTGACGAAATTTTGTACTTAAACCGATCAGAAAGAATTTCTAGGCCTATATGACTCTAATGGGAAAAAGTTAGCATATTCAGTTTTGTAAGCAGCTTTCTATTCTCTTTATTGATAATGACACAAGTTGGCATTTTTTAAGGTAAATATCTGTTATTTAATTTCACTTAGTCACTGAATGAAATAGTATAAACAACAAAGTTTTATTGCTTAGACTGCTCACCAAAGCTTATCCTGAATATATTCCATCGATCTGAGCGTGCGGTAGAAGGTTTATGCGGTTCAGAAGTGATGACTCTGACCTGGAAAAGAAAAACCGCCTAGATCTACCAAAAATATTCGGAGTTAATGAATTGAAAGCATTACTCTATAAAGTTTCTTTTAAAAATTTAAAAAGTCAAACAAAACACTTGCAGGCAGCAGGATTCAACTGAAAGCAATGGTATTGCATACCGTTCGATTTAATGCTGAGAGATGTTGGCAGACGAAATATCATGTCCGAAATGTTGTTGCAGTTTCAACAACAATGTTGTTGGTGATGAAAACCAAATCTGTTACGATAAATCAAACTTCATAATCAAAAACTTCAATCCGTTATATTCCACTATGACAGAGCACATCCAGATGTTGCAAGACTAGTTATAACTAATTAGAAAATAGTCTTAGCTGTCTGTCTTATAATCCAGACCTTGCCCGTCAAACTACCATTTGATTCGTTCTTGGCATCAAATTAGCAGTCATTTAGCACAAATTGCTATGGGAGAGGTCATAGCATAGCCACAACAAAGCTCAAAGCTTACCAAAAATCCGGTTTTTGTAAGTTATACACTCAATAGGAACCTGTGTAATAAGAGTTAAGTTAAGTCATTATATTTATCTTTTTACCTCGAGAAAAAGTAATCAAAATGGAAAAAAGTTCGCATTTACATATCGAAGAAAAAAATAACCAATTTTTGGTTAGAAACAAACAAAACGGGTGGGCCATCTATTGGCTTAAATTTGAACCAGCGGTTATTTCGAATCTGGTAATACTTATGTCATGCTATTCTGTCACAAAATTCAGTATATTATCTCCACTGAACGAAACGAATCGATTTACGCTTGAACAGCGTTGGGATTTAATGGAAATTAATTTCCAAAACAAAAATAATTGGTCGGATATTGCAAAAAATAAAAAAAAAAAAAAATTCAAAAATCATCATATGGGATGAAGCAAATTTTCATCTTGATTGGTACGTTAATAAGCATAATTGCCGTATTCGGACTTTAGAAAACCCAAATGTAGTCTTACAGAAGCCAATGCACCCATTATGATTTACTGCTTGGTGCGTCTTGTGGAGCGATGGCATCATTATTTGTTTCATATTTCGCAACCACTACGGTCAATGGAGACACCTATCGCACCATAATAACCGCTCTTTATGATATTGTTGTGAACGATGTTTGGTTTCAACAGGATGAAGCAACTTGCCACACTTCTCCTGCCACAATCGATTTATAGCGTCGAACGTTTGATGGCCGTTTAATTAGTCGAAATGGTGATGTCGGTTGGCAGCCGAGAATCTACGATTTGATACCGCTGGACTATTTTCTGTGTGGCGCCGTTAAAGACAAGTGTTATGCCGACAAACCAGAAACAATTGAACATTTGAAGACCAACATTCGTAATACCATTGCCGAGATACGAAAAAGTTTTCGAAAATTGGTCCGATCGAATGGGGTACCATTCGAGACCAGCCGCGACGGCCATATGAATGAAATAATATTTCACTTCTAATCGGAACAGTTGTGTTTTGCAAAATTTCAAACCGTTTTTGTTTTATTGCGTTTTTAAATTTAAACTTTTAAATGGCCCACCAATGTTTGTGCTGTACGCTGTGTTTAGTACGAATATTTAAAAGTGATAATGATAATGCACTAAATATCACGCTTAAAAGGACATTTAAGTCAGCTTTAAAACTCTAAAATAGAAATCCAGAGCTTGGAAGCGCTCCTAGAGAAGAGAACTTATTGAAAATAAACTTAATTGCAAATTACAGTTTAGAGTGTGAATGCGGTCGTTAATTCGTATTAAAAGATCGAAATACCCTTTACCTTTAACACTAAAAAAGGCCAGGTTTAGCAACCGACTGGGTAACCCAATTAAACCCACCCGGCTTTTATTGGATTTTATATTTAAAAAACCCGTTTGAGTTTTTTTATATAAAGGTTTTTGTTGCTTATTTACAACAAAAAAATTAAAAATTTACGTATTGGAAATACAAATTAATTCAGTCCTTTTTTAGCTCAATGATGATAATGAATTAACAATTTTATCAAAATAAAAACTTATCAAATTTTGCCTCAGATTTGAGCTAATGCCCGAATCCACTTTGAGGCTTTTTATTTCTTCAAAAGAGTTGATTCGCTGTCATACTATTGTAATAGATATTGCATCCATCTAAAGCGAAGAGTCAGAAGGAGTCATGATTGGATCTGCTCCGAATACCGGGTTTTACCAGCTCATAGTATCCAATACTGCCTTGGTCCCACTACGAATGCAAAATTTCATTAAAATATTAAAACAACGTAATTTTACTAACAAACAAAAAATAATGTCGAATTAAACGAACTTTGGAAGCAGTTATAAAACCCAATAAAACCCGAACCCAATAAAACCTGGTGGCCTGGTTTTTTTTAAAGCGCGGGTTTTTGAAAATCATATCAAAATAGTTTATTTGGTATTTGAGAAATTTTCCTTAAATTAATTTTGGTATTGAAGCACTATTACTGAACAGATGTTTCTTTGTGTCTTTTTTTATTTACTAAGTTTTAATTTTCTATTGTACTACAGTGTCTCAAGAGAACATGTTTTTGCTATCTTCTGAATTAAAGACGAATATTTTTAATCTGACCATATAACAATTTTATTTAAAAGCTTTGCAAGTCTAAATGTCACTTTTCTAAATAACAAAACAACGTATTTAAGTCTATTTACTTATTATTGAATAGCTCTACGTATTGTATAGGCCGATGGTTGGCCGTTTAGCTGTGGTTCTACTCGACTCAAGCTTACTGTTACTGTATAAAGCAAAATCATGACATTTTCTCAATAATGTTTTTTTTTTTTTGTTTTCATTCAGAATATTATTATTAAATTGCCATTTGCATTTACAAAAATTATAATGTGTTGAATGAAGAAAAAAAAAACAGAATAAAAATGATTGAGAATGAGAATGAGAATAAGAAAAAATGAAAATGAGTTTTGAGGTATTTTTTTTTTTTCATACGAATAATATCTTTAATCGCATTAAAGCTTGTTTGTTGCCTGCTGTAATAAACTTGACTTAAAAGCGATTTTTTCACATTTATTTGCTATGACGGTTACGATTATTTTCTGTATTTTTCTGAAGTACGAAGTGAGATTTAAATGAGTGTCGAGATATGATGACTGAGATACTCTGTCAATATTTATGACAATCAATACAATAAATGGTCCGTCTGTTCGTCTGTATAAATTTGATGTTTTTTTATTTTTGTAAAAATAACAACAATGTTGTTTTATTCAAAATGTGTGTGTGTGTGTCTGTAAATGTTGTCTTTATATTTGTATTTGTGTGTCTGTTAACCATATTGTGTTTGTCATTAAAAAAAAAAAAAATTAAAAAAATACTTGACCGCTTGCTCTCTCTGTTAATGCTGTCATGACGCAAATGCATGTATTCCATGAGATTTTTCCATTTCTTTGTCTTTGTTACTGTTGCCATGTTGCCTGTTGCTGTTGTAGTTTGATAATGACTGACAATTAAATTGCTGTCACTATTTATGGCATGTCAAAAGTGTCAAAATGACATTTTTTATTACGTCGCATATAAATAAAGTGGTTTCAGGTGATGCAAAATTTTATATAGAAAATGATTTTTTAGGCGGCATTGTTTGATTCGATACGATTGGATTGTGATTTGTTTTTTTTTAGCGCATATTCATTTACATACAATTTAACATGCTCATTCATACAGCTATACAGACTTATTATAATCAAGATTTTTTTATTAAAAGAGGATTAAGGAATTGCATACATTTTAAGCTGGTGTTTATGTTTATGATTTTTATTACATTTTTTTAATTCAATAGAATCACTATGACTCTTGAGGCTTAAGAATTTCTTAAGTGTCACTTGAAAAACAAAAACCTAAAAAAATAAGACAATTTTGGATAAATGTTTTACCGCATACAGAGATGGTTAGCTAAAGTTTTATAAGACCAGAAAAGGCTGACATAATTATAGAACTTTCGCATAATAAATAAAATAGTAAAGTATCAGCTGTTTTTTGTCACTAAATAGCATTGCTAACCATAGGTCAGAATTATTTGTACCATATTATGATTGTGTCAAACGAACACATGCTTGATAATTTAAGTTATACTTTCGTTGATGACAGTTCTTTAATTTGTTGCTCGTGTTACATTTATTTAAACGTGTACGAAATTAGTATCTGAAGAAAAACACTATATAATGCTTTTTAATTTAAAAAAGGATGTATGGCAGAATGGCGTGAGTGAGCACCAGATTCAAGAACGACTTGCTCTTAAACTTTGATTTCGAAGATGCACCTTGCTCTTGACAATTTTTCACTGAAAACTTTTTTGTATATCATATACGTGATGCGTTTCATTATTTCTATAGCTTTTTTTAAAAACACTTTTCATATTAACAAGGCAACTCATCTCCGATATGTATAACAAAATTACGCCCTAAATTTTAAACTTTTCTAGTAAACCCAACACCACAGTCGGGAGAAAGTGGATATAATTTTCTTTTATTCACATGGTATTTCTTAACAATGGTATTCCTTTTCTGTCTATCCGCAGCACAGATTTGTATTTCATTCCATGATTTGTTGATCCAGTTGTCTACGCTATGTGTGACTTAGTTTTCCTCTTCTGCGTCTGCCTTGCGTCTTCAATGCTATGACATTTCATCTTACGTCGATTACATCCTAACCATTTCCATTATCGTATCCTTACCTCAACTTATATACTTTCCATAGACTGGATTTACCTCTTGTTGTACTCTAAAACTCGCAGCCGTACATAGCAACCGATTCTACACAAATTTTGTGTATGGATCCTCCGCTGTTTGTTATTATACTCCGCAATTAACAGGTATTCTGGACGTCTTCAATATGTTTTTGTTTCTGTATGCAACTGCATGTTAGATATATTGAGCCTAATTGATCTGGTCTTGTCTATAATATCGTTCATTTCAGACCATATATCGCTGAATATGTATGTTAGCAGGCACATGGCATCAACCCACCATCTAAATGCCAAATAATGTCACGTGGGTTGGTGATGTGATAGTTATGTTGAATAGTGATAAGCGAATTGACTGAACCTTCGTGCAAAATGCTACAGAGAGGAAATGGTAGAGACACGTAAAAAAGTTTGCTTCTTAAATTAGTTCAACGTTATCGTAGGTAAAACTCTGTTAAAGCACAACTAAATCGAACCAAATAAGAATAACCTTTTGAGAATGGCTGAAGCCGCTTAAAATCAATAAGACATGTTATTTGGCGGCAAACCACAGAAATCCTACAGCGATAGAATTATAAAGTTACTAGAAAAGTGGAAAAAATAAGAGATAATCAAATCAAATCGGTAAATAATTAAAATTCATGTTCATTGAAGGAATTTTTAGTTCGAAAATAAAGCTTCAATGCAAAAATTCTTTCGCAAAGCAAAATTTTATCAATTCGCAAGCGAAATCGTATAGCTTGATGTCAAGAGCTTCTATCTGCTCATCACTCTACATTTAGTATACAAATCTGCGTGAAAATTTAATAAATACCGGGTGCCTTTTTAGAGGTTCATAACTTAGAATTGGCAACACTGCTTTATTTGACAACCGATTTAACATCAAAGAAACTTTTGATGAAAGAATAATTTTACGTAATGAGCCAATTAATTGATCACCAAGAACCACATTGGATTATTTTCTGTGGGGCTGTGTCAGGTCACTTGTCAACGTCGATAAACCAAAGACAATTGAACACCTGGAAATCAACGTTTGAAGAGGTATTGGCGAAATACGGCCACATATGCTACGAAAAGTTTGTGAAAATTGATGCTTCAGATTGTGCGTTGTACACGCCAACCGTGGCGGCCACATAGGCGAAATCATATTTAAACATTAATGTCATAAAATTTTCTAGCCAATAAAGCCCGTTTCATCGGTATTAAAGATACATTTATTTGTTTTATTATGATTTAGACTTGTGTAACATCCATAACAAGAACTTTTACTTGTTAATTTTTTTAAATTTTAAAATGTTTGGTAAGCAACTCTTTCGGTTTTTAATCTTACAATCACATATTTGGCCAGTGTTTCTGATCCCAATTGCACTTGTTTTTGTGCCGGGATTTACTATATTATCCCAAGCTGAAGAACATAAATTTCAGAAAATAGGTGTTGCAAATTAGTACCAGTAAACTGTTTGAATTTTAAAGCAATAATTTTTAATAGAAGTATTAATCTGTAATTTGAAAAAGTACTTCCACTAGCATAGAAAAATGTACATTTCTTTTCCCTATTTTACTTAATAGCTTTGAAGACAATGTTTCCTGCAAGGGAAAAATCGTATATATCAAAATAATATTCCGCAACATAACTCATCAGTTTATAGCACTTTTAATCAATGCTTTTGGACCATAAAGTCACTCTTCAAAACAAAAATTTCTCACAGCTTTTAGTGCTGCAATAAAAATTCGATCTGCAACATTAAATTTTTACACAAGTTTGGACATGACGGTTTTATGACGTATTTTTTTCCAATTCTTCATAGTTTTTGTAATTTTTTTTTTTTTGTTGTCTTT
Organism: Wohlfahrtia magnifica; assembly: GCA_023159175.1. Taxonomy (NCBI): domain Eukaryota; kingdom Metazoa; phylum Arthropoda; class Insecta; order Diptera; family Sarcophagidae; genus Wohlfahrtia; species Wohlfahrtia magnifica. The sequence continues at coordinate 1,027,944 of JAKWBJ010000528.1, forward strand.
GTTAGGATCGTATTGGGAAAAAAAAACTGAAAACGAAAACTGGGTAAAAATATTCTCTTGTCATTTGAATAAACATCAACACGTTAAGAAAAAAGGAAAATAAAATACATCAGCAGAGAATGACAACAAATCATTTTAATTTTTTGAAAATACATATTAAATGCAACAACAACAAAAGCAGCAACAAATAATATTTAAACATTTTTTATTTCTTTTAATAATCATTTGATTATTATTTTTTTTTTTTCGTCAAACATCTTCTTTTTGGACCAAAAGCAAGAAGTGAAAAATAAAATGAAAAATAATAATTCCAAGAATTCTATTCTTTTAGCAATAACGTGACAGTTTAGTAGTGTCCATTGTCTTGAGACAATTGGATGGACAGACAGATGGACACTACTCTTAAGTGTACTCAAGCAAAAAATGTCATAAGATGGGTTATGGGCTTAAATATGTTCTTTTGTCTGTCTGTCTGTCTGTCTGTCTGTCTGTCTGTCCCCATACAACACTCGTATAATGTTAACAACTTGCTTAAAGAGTGGAGTAGAGTAAGTCGTATAACATGTGCATGAGTGACTGACTGGTTGGCTAGCTGACTGAGTGAGTGAGTGTGACTGGTGTTAGCGTGTGGTGTTGCGGATAATATGGCATGACATTGGCCAGCAATATTTGAAGCGTGTAAACATAAATGTTGGCACCATCACTACTACTTTATTCACCACATCTTGCTTTTGTTTCTTCGTTTGCATTCAACACACTTTTCTAAACTGTATACAGCCAGACTTGTATTCATTCTGATCCCAAGTGTGTTTGCATGTTTGTATAGGACCTATAAAAAGCTACTTGATGTGAGTCAAGTATATGACAACAAAATAGGAATATGTTGGCAAAACGTTTTTGCTTTTAACATTCATGTGAATATGGCTATGAGTGTTGTCAATTTAGCGATTTTTTTGTTTTCATGGCTGGTTAATCGTAGATGGTTAATCGAGAAAATTGTAATCGAAGATCATTAATTTTTAATTTGGTTGATCTGATAAAAGAAAATTTCCGACGAAGTATCTAAGTGGCATCATTTTTTCTTTACGACAAAGAATTTATTCTTTTTTGAACAGCGTGTCTTGTGCCGAATTAAAAGGGAACTGTCAATTCATTTTTTTTATGGCAAAATCAAAAAATCTTCAGAATCTCAAAATCGAACATTAAACATTTTCGTGAGGATACTTTATTTAACAGTAAATAAAAAAAATGACTAACCAAAGACATATTCGGCGTGTTATTTGTAAATATAAAATTTGTGATTTTAACTGAGTAAAGAACGAATGATAGTGAAATTCTTTCTTATTATGAACGGTTACAAAGCCCAAATGACTGCGCTTTTAAAATTCTTAACATACGTTAACAGTTAGTATTTTTGCACGTCATGAAAGATGTTTCTTTTTTCTATTCATTCTCGAATGATTTTATTTTATTTTGGATGAAGGCCACTTAAACCTTTAATAGAAAGTAATTCAAAGTAATTGCCAAAAAAAACTCTCGTCTCCATTCAGTTAAAGTTCGTAGAAAGAGCCGTGGTTGCCGATACAAATCCATGCAATTATGTATATGTACCATGTTGTTAATACAAAGCGTCTCTTTTAAGCTCCATTTATCCATTTAGCGCTTTCAAAACCACCCGACAGCTGTTAAATATCTTACTTCTGAAGTGTCATTTATTTAGTGAAAAGACTTGCCATTTATGAATACTGATTATTTAACAGTCAACTAACGCGTAAAAGTAATTAAAACTTACTACAGAAATGCTGGTTCGAACAAAATTTTCTTCAGATATGAAGCTCATTTCTCAATCTATGATTACGTCGACAAGCAAAATTATCGCATATGTGGCACGGACAACTCGGAAGTGTTTGTGGAAAAGCCATTACATCTTGTTGCGCGTTATGGTCTGGAGGTGTCATTGAGTCGTTTTTTTTTTTAAAGTGACGCTACATTCAATTCAAAGTGCTATGACCATATTGTAACCGTGTTTTTTTTGCCTACAACGGAGGATTATGTACTGAACGCTATGTTGTTTCAAAAAGTCAGTATCACGTGCCACACAACACAACCATTTTGTGCTCTATTGCATGAGAAATTTTCCGGTTGCGTGATTTCTCCAATTGGCGACAATCAGATGCGATCTGATGCCGTTAGCCACGTTGTTTTCGTAGTGCTACTTCAAAGACCATGTCTACACAGATAACACCCTAACGTTGGTGCAATTAAAAACCAATAATTTTCATGTTGTCATCGATATACTGCCTGAAATGTACTAAAAAGTAGTCTAAACCTACCTCAAAAGAATCGTCTGCTGTAACCAATCCAGAGGTGGTCATTTCAATGACATTGTATTTCGTACGTAATGCAGGGTCTAAGCATTATAATAAAATAACAGTTTCATCGAAATCGTATTTTTATGTACGTTTTATTTAACTTTAATTTTGAAACTGTAAAATATGGACAGCCAGCGGACTTAGTGCGCTTAGCTCAGGGATTAAGCATTGGCTAAACCGCTACTGTACTAAGAGCGACATTCATTGCAATGCAACTTTACACCATTGACTTGATATATTTATCACATATTTCAGGCGTTTATTTTTCAAAAGTATTGGCTGTCGTTAGCTTTTTTCGTTTGAGTCCATCCCTACTTATGCAGTACATTTTACAGGTACTGGGAAAATAGGTTGTGGGGAGGATGATAGAGGGAGCTGTGTATGAACGTTTGATTTTAATTTATTTATGGTAACATGTAGGAGAAACTTTCGTGGAAGGACTATGCCACAAACTAACGATGCGGACAATTAACTACAAAGGGATAAGAAAACCGGGGCACTTATATGCTTCTTTAAACACTAAAAATGTGATTTGATTTGATTTGTTTTGATTTAACCCCAAAGAAAATAATTGGATTATTTTTTGTGGTTAAATCAAACGATCTTAGTAGTCAATTAATAGGACCATTACGTGATTTTACTCTTTCATCAAAAGTAGCTTTGAGTAAGTCAATTGTATCGAGTGCTGTGAGGCATGTGGCTACGTTCTGTTGGAACCACATGTCAGCAAGATTAATGCCAGCTAATTGAGGTACGAAACAATTTCTAATCATGTCCCTATATCGTTCAGCATTGACAGTAACATTCTGACCATCATCGTTTTTGAAGACATATAAACCAATGACTACGTCAGCCCTTAAAGCGCACCAAATAGTGCTTTATCCGCATTCCAAACAAACGCTCGGAGAAAAAAATTTTGAATGGAAATTCATTATCAATATCAATTTGTGTTTTAGACCATTAGCCAAACTGGCAGCGCAAGCGACAAAATGGTAGGTAGGTAAGACACCCGCCTACCAACCAGGAGGTCGTCGGTTCAATACCAGGCCAGACCATCTTAAAAAAAAAGAAAAAAGTTTTTCGACAGCGGTATCACGTGATAACATTAGCTAGTAACTGGTTATGAGTATAAATACTATTGAAAACTTCTCTAAATGCATTTGCCATTCGAAGCCGGCGTTAAACTGTAGGTCCCTTTCAATGAGTTTAAAAATAGAATCGGGTGAAGCTCATTGATTGAGAGAAGTCCCAATGTTCCTTCATGGAATGTTATGGGAATTAATAATAATAAAGTGGAAGGACTCAACTACAGTTGCTGGAAATGGCCACCAATTAATTCTTCAATGCTTCCCTGTACAGCGACTACAGCTTTTTCAATGCGCACTGTTGGGAGTTTCACGGGTGCACATTATTAGTAATATTGGTATTCGAATTAGCCGCTCTAAGGGCTATTAAATGTATGCCATTAAATGTACGAAGTGCGCGATAAGCTTGATGGACAGAACCATTATTTAGTTCAACAATTTGTAAAAAATAAAATGTCAAACCAAACTAAGTAAAAAGCAATTATTAATTAATTAATTAATTAATTAATTATTAATTAATTATTAATTAAATAAAGCAGCGTTGCGAATTCAAAGTTATAAGCCTCTACCGATATATAAATATTTTTGTGTCAGACAAGACCTCAATAATTTTTAAGCTTTTCTTAGTTAAAAATGTCTTCAATTATTGGCATCACCTATCCAAATACTATGTCACTGAGAGTTCTGACCAGTCGAAAAGATTTATTTGCCCATGAAACCTTTTATGACTAAAAAAGAAATACTCGAATACACACTCATTCTATACGTGTACTCCTCGTATTATTATATTGTCAAGTAGTGGACACATGTATGCATACTAAATAGTGTCGTGTACTGTACATTGTTATATGCAGTTGTTGTTGTTGTTGCTGTTGTTGTCATTCTTATGCTCATGAATGCTCTGAATACTGTCAAGTGGTCTTAAGACGTTCTTCTAGTCAAGATGTCTGTATAATCATGACACTTTTTTCTGTTTTGTACGTCCTCTACTCGTACAACTTTAGTAAAAATATTTCTCAACCAAGTTTTTTTGTTTTTTCCTTGTCTCCTGCTTCAGCAGGTATGGGTATGAAGGTCCGTTTGTATTTTGTTTGAAATCTTTAACGTGTCATTGAAATACTATACAGGCATCATAGCCTGTCCAGCTCAATGTACTCGTATGTTTGTGTATGAGAAAAGTATATATGGAATAGAGATAAAAGTAACCATTTTTTACGAGTATTTTTGTTTGTTTTAAATGTTTAACAAAATACCCAGTTTTATGGGTACTTTTTTGTTATTGTATTATGTATTCATTCCAAATGAAATTTGTCACATCATGTTTATTGTTATTTTTACGAATTTTTATTTACTTGTTTTCATTTTTATTTGATTTTTATTATTTCTGTTGTGTTTTTTATTTTGTTTTTTGTTTTTTTATTTTTGGTATTATATGAGAGCCACTTGTTGTTATAGTCATTGTAGAAAAGTGTTTATTTTAATGGCACGATTTAATACTTTTGTGGCTTCAATTTACTTAATGTGAGGTCTACTTTTAGTTCTTAGCTACATACTCGAAAATATTTCTGCTGAAATTTAATTTCGTTTTTTGAAAAAGTACTTGTGTTGACAAACATTTCAAGTTCACTTATTGGTTTTTATTTTTAAATATCCCTTATTTATGTTCTTTTGATTTGTTCTACTCCAGACAACATTCAACAGAAGATATGTGAACAAAAATTGGTTTTAGACGAAGGCTTGAATGTCAAATTGCAATTGAATTGGCTAAATGTTATTTTTTGTTGCTTTTGATAATTAATTATGCCCGTATTTCGTTATGGGAAGACATATATGGTGCCTTGGTCATTATGATACTCTTTATTTTCTCTATAGTTTTAGTGGGGACATAAAAATCGATGTTAAAACAAAACACATTTGAACATTAAAACTTTTGAGTACATCAAGACATTTTAGCATGGAATACTTAAATGCATGGCCATTAAAAATTTTCCAACATTTTTTTTTTTATTATTTCCTACACCATTAAAGGTTAAAACTAGCTATTGGCTTAGTAAGCTAATGTTTAGCAATCCATTAACTTAAATAGTCATGGAAAACTAACTCAAATACATGTATTTGTCTAGAATCGAATCAAATAGTCCCATTTGTATGAATTTGTATATTATTGCTGCCTATAAAATGAGTTTATAGCTTGAGTACTTTCCAAGTAAATATCGAAGTTGTTTATGAATTACAGGCACTACACTATTGGCACGAACACTATTGGCTCTTAAAGGATGTTCCAATCAAAACGAACGATGTTTAATGTAAATAAAACAAAATTTTTTTTAGAGAAATATCTTAATATTTTTTATTATGATAGAAGGATCTATGGTAATTATGTGTGAAACAAAACATCGGTCAAATGCTCGCCACGACTTCGGTTGCATACCTTTATCCATCGGTCCACATTTTTTAGATAAATTTGAGGCTCAGTGTTGTTAATTTGCCAAATTTTCTCATCCTTAAGCTCTTAGCATGTTGACGTATACTTTTTCCTTTAAATATCCCCAAAGAATGAAGCCTAACGGTGTCAAATCACATGATCATGGCGGACATGACATGAAATTACCGCCATTGAATATCTCGTGCAAAAGAACCATTGTTTCCTTGGCTGCGTGACAGCTGGCACCGTCCTGTTGGAATCACATATCGTCCAGATCCATATCCTCAATTTTTGGCCATCATATTGTTCGTGAGATGTTCAACTGTAGGGCACGACAACGAGTCGTGGTGGTTGATAGCTCTTTTGCTACACTATCACGAACAATAGCAATATTTTTCTCAGAACGAACTTAACAAGCATGCACAGGTGTTTTCACATTTCCTACAGATCTGGTTTGCTGAAAGTTGCGCACAATTCTTCCGATTGTGACACATTTGGTCGATTACGCTGACCAAAAACATCACGAAGTGCACTAAATGCATATTGATTTGAACGCTCATGTTTGTGAAAGGCTTCAAGACTATTGAATGCACTGCTCAATTGTGTACCTCTCCACGGTTGAATTTGTCAAACGCTGAAAAAAAAATGTCTATTTAAGTTGGGCAAAAAACTTGACGCTAAAGTGAAACTCACAATTAACATCGTGTGTGGACCACCCTTTATTATAATAAAGCTAAGAATTTCTCACAAGCTGCTAAAAAATTTCTAGTAATGGTTTGCTTGTTTTTGATACGAGAATTTTGATGTTAAATATGCACCTCGCTCTGGTCGACCAAACACTAAAAAGTAGATGGAAAAATGATCGATCATGAAAAAAATTGAGAAAAACCGGCACATAAACAGCGTGGATATTGCTATGGAACTAGGCACTCACCATCAAATATTATGAAACATTTCAAGATATCTGGATTCACAAAGAAGCTCGATGTTTTGCAATAGACCGAATTTGCATTTACCATTCATTGCTACAATCGAACAGAAACAAGCCATTTCTGTAGCGAATGATTATGGGCGATGAAAAGTCGATTATGTACGATAACAATGTGCGAAAAAATCTATGGACGAAGCAAAGTTTAGCTACGCAGACGGTGGCAAAGCCACGAAAGGTGTCTGTTAACCCACCAGACCAGAAGCGAATTGTTTCTTATAAGCTTCTACAATCTGGTCAAACAATTGATTCTGATCTCTATTGTTAGCCATTCAATTAAAATGGTAAGAGTTGAACATCTTCGAAGACCCGGCAGAAACTAAGAGAGCTCGGCTGGGAAGCCCGTAGAGCGTACCGTTCACCTTCAGATTATCATTTGTTTCAATTTTTGCAGAACTTTTTTATGGTATACATTTAAATTCTATAGTAGCCTATGAAACTCAAGTGTTGTTTCAGTTTTTTGCTCAGAAAACCCAGAAGTTTTACACTGATGCAATAATGGCAAAAGATTATCGCTTAAAACGGTTTTGGTCAAATTTTAAAGTGAACTTTTTCGAACACCTTTTTTTTGTTAATTTTATTTAAATTCCTTTTCTTTAACTACAAATAAAATAGTTTTAGTAAATTTGTAATATGCACAGTCCCATAGTCGAGCTCTCAAGTATATATAAGATATTTGCATTTTTTTTTTTTTGTTGAAATTTTGATATACATATATAATTAATTGTCTTTACGCAATCTATTTAATTTAATGTAACGAAAAAAAATTCTAAAAAAAACATTACTTTAATATTGTAAATATAAAATAAAATAATCAGTCCGTGGATAAAAGTCAAAAGGGGAGGTTTTCAGGCTATCCACCAATACCTATTCTTATCTACATTTGGAAATGCGTTCTTGTCATTAAAATATAAACTTCCATCAAATCTAGCATTGTCACTTGTCAATTCATTACAATGAATTGCTTTTATATTGGCCCTCCTATATATGTGGTAAAATATAGGTATGCCCAAATCATTTTGTATATATCCTTTTTTATCAAGGTAAATAAATGCCTCAGGTGGAACAAATCCACTTTGTAGGGTTTTAAGAATATATTCCTCATTTGTGTAAAAGGGCGCCATAATCAGATTGTTGCTGACACATTTTGAGCTTTTGGCAATATGATTTCTTATCAAGTGAATTATGAAATTGTCAATTGGACATATTGCAGCTGTATTATATAATATTCTATTTGATGATCTATAGAAGGAAGTGCATGCTCTAAGACATTTTCTCTCAAAAACTCTAATTTTTTCCATATAAGCTGGAGAAATGTTGAACCATATTTGACAGCCATACGTTAGAATAGATCTAACTAATGCTTGATATAAAATCATTTTAATTTTCTTTTTAATGTATTGCGAATAAAATAGTTTTTTATACATGAAAAAGGCATTCCTCGCTTTTGTTAGTTGTTCAATTATATGACTATTAAAGTATAAAAACTTATCCAAATTAATTCCCAAGTATTTAACAACTTGTTTATTGGGAATAGATATATTCGAGTTTGATTTTATGCCAAATTCTTTCCATTTTGTCCTAATATTATAGTTACATCTTCCGACCGGAGGACTGAAGAGAATTGGCTCACATTTACTGAAATTGGTTTTCATTTTCCAGTCTAAAGCATATTGCTCAACAATGTTTAAAAGTGACTTACAGTGTTATCAGCATGATAAATTATAATATCATCAGCGAATGCTATAGTATTATCTATTTTTGTCACAAGTTCGTATAAAAATATATTAAAAAGAGTTGGGGAGTGCAGTGCCTTGCTGCAGGCCGTTGACTATAACAAATTTTTTCGAACTGCCATGTTTCCCATTATAAACTGAAAAGGTTTTGTTAGTTAGCATGTTATGTATAAGTAAAATTAGGTATATCGGCATTTCATATCTTAGCAGTTTATATATTAAAGCTGGTATCCATATGCTGTCAAAAGGTTTTTCAAAATCAATTAAACAAGCTCCTGTATACAATGATTTATTGAGGTTCAAATGAATTTCTGATACAAGAAGATGAGTTGCATGAATTGTTGAGTGATTGTATTTGAATCCGAATTGTCTTTCATTTACCAACTGTTTTCTTTCACAGAATTTTGTTATGAGTTTGTTAATGCAAATTTCAAAAACCTTACTTATGTTGGGTAACAAACTAATAGCATGTAAGTTTTTGAGATTTGTTATATCTTTATCCTTTTTCGGTAGAATCACAACTTTCGCTTCTTTCCAGGCTCTAGGAAAGTAGAAATTATAGAGCATATTATTGAAAAGGGTACAATATTCTCGGATAGTTATTACAGGTATATTCCTTAGAATAATATTTAGAATATTATCAGTTCCTGAGGAGAGTTTTTCCTTAAATTTCGGAAAATGTATAAAAGTGATTCCAATGTTATAAAATAATTTTCATTAGCTTTATAGTTATCCGAAAATAATGTATAACATCTTTGACTAGTCTGATATATGCTTTTTGTTTCTAAAAAGCCATTGAAACAAGAATCAACTTCCACATGCACAGTATTCTGTGTGTCGATCTCCTTGAAAGAATGAGTTGATTCAAGATAAGTACCAATTGTGTCCAAGATTTGTACTTGATCACGAATTATAAATTTCCGACCTTCATTATTTCTCTCTATGTTTTCAATATCAATTCCCGCATTTCTTAGCAAAAAGTCTTCATTTTGAGGTATTTCTTGGCTTCAAAATATACGTTAGGTAGTTCTTTTCTATCAAAACTTTCAAGTTTTTCCTTAGTTTAATAAATTTCGTTTCAAATAGAAGAAAAAGGTTTTTAATTTTTGGTCAAATTTTAGAGTGAACTTTTTCGAGCACCTATTAGCGATAGAAATTCGCTGAAGTTTGCAATTGTTGATCTACATATATACCTTTTAAGTTTAGTTTAAAACTTTTTGGTCGCCATCACAAATTCATCAATACATAAATTGCCTTTTATTCTTTTTTTTTTCTTTTAATTTTTCTACTTTGTAAAAATTATTGTATGACTCATGGCAAACAACTGCACAATCATGAGTATAATGCATTTTCACAATGCACCAGTGTTGTTAATCAAATAACGAATTTACAAACAACCTTTCAAACTAATTGGTTATAAAATGAATACAAACAGACAAGAACAAATACTTGTACAAATTATATTTGTTAACATCATATTATTTTTGTAAAAGTTCTACTCTGTATTGGTTAATTTGTTTGCCAATCAGTCACTCAGTGATTTAGTCGGTTAGCCAGTTTGTCAACTTTGTGTGCGTGTATTTTTGTTTTTTATTTTTATTTTTGTTCTGTATTGCAGTATGTAGTCAGTCGTCATGTAATTTGTTAAACAATTGTTACTTACAATAATTGTTTACTTAAAACAGCAACAACAACAACAACAACAATGATAATAATAATAAACACAACAATGATAAATTATTATAGACATTATATGCACAAATACTTGTACAAATCGTATGACAAGTGTCATTTTTACACAATTTTAATAATAATTTAACGATCGTTAATTGCACAAAATTACAATAAAAAAGTAATATTTTAATTAACCTTCAACTAATTAGAATAGAATGAATGTGAGGGAAAATTTTCATTTTAATTATCGTTAAAATATAAAATAAAAATAAAAAACCAGACACCTTTTGTCATATGTACGAGTATATTGTGTTACATATATAAAATTTAGAAATAAAATCAATATTATTCAAAAAAATATCAATTTGTCAAGAAATTATAAAATTATTACTAAAATTTAAAAAATAATCTCCAACAACGCAGTTAAAGAAATGCATATAAAAATTGCTAAATATGATGCTAAAAATTGAATGGTAAAGGAAAATGGGGTGTTAACAGATTGATAGTACATAATAGGGAAAGAGAATTACTTCACACGTTCACTGTTCCAAAGTTTCTTGAATTTTTATCAAATAATAAAGGGTCCGCCATCTAACGTTTTTTTCAACTAGTGCTTATTTCGTGCTCATGTCTGATTTGACAGATAATTAGTTTTATCCTTCCGCTGAACGAATATGGTTGCGTATACGCTTCGCTAAGTGGGCCTGCGATCGACTTACAGAAGATGCCGATTTTAGCAAGAAAATCATCTTTTCAGATGAAGCTCATTTTGATCTTGGCGGGTATGTAAACAAGCAAAATTGTCGCATTTGGGGCACAGAAATCCCGCACGCATATATTGAAAAGCCGATACACCCAAGATGAGTCACTGTTTGGTGCGGCTTTTGGTCCAGGGGCATAATTGGCCGTTACAGTCAATGGCGATCGTTATCGGGCCATGTTGAACGAATTGTTATTCACAAAAATTGAAGAGGAGGATATTAGCACCATTTGGTTTAAACAGGACGGCGCCATGTGCCACACAGCCGAAGCTACACTCGATGTTTTGCGCTCTGTTTTTGAAGATCCCATTATGAGCTGCAGAGCTGATGTCGTTTGGCCACCTCGGAGCTACGATTTGATGCCGTTGGACTATTATTTGTGTGGTGCCATCAAAGCTAAGTGTTACGCCAACAATCCAGAGACAATTGACGCTTTAAAGGACAATATTCGTGATGCCATTGGTGAAATATAGCTGCACACAATCGGTAATTTGCTTAAAAATTGGACCGATCATGTAGGCTACTGCATGACCAGCCGAGGCAGCAGTTTAAATGAAATTATTTTCCATTATTAACCGCAAGGATTGTTCTTTCAAATAAAGAAAGAAATTTGAGAAAATATTCAGTAATTTTTTTTTTATAGCATTTTCAAAAAAAAAAATTATTTGGCGGACCCTTTACAATAGTAATAATAACGTGTAAATTTTCCTCTGGTACAATATAGATTCTCAGTAGTTGCAAATCGTTGTTCTTTGTGGATCTGCACCAGGGTTGACAACCCAGCAGAGCTTTAGTGGGTATTGTATTAAAAAAAATTCTGTTTTTTTTATTTAAAGGTTATCGTATTTTAATCACAACAAAAATAAGTATAATTTACGTATTGGGACTAAAACTTAATTCCGTCCGTTTTTTGGCTCAAAAAATAATTAAGTAAAAAATTTATCAAATCACTGCTTACATCTTACAGACAAACCTCTAGTTTTTAATAGCGCTCCAACTTTGTAGCCAATTTTATATTTCTTCAAAAGAGGTGATACGGTGACATGTCAAAAAATAATCTCATATCTTTTTATATGTATATCATATCTAGATATGTTCTGAAATTGTAGGCTATAAATCGAAACGACGTACACTTTTTGTTAAAAAACGATGACGGTTTTTTAGCCATAAAACGAGGAAGTTGCGCCTTAAAGCGAATGTGTTCCATAACTCAAACAGTAGCGAAATGCCGTATAAGGAAAAGCCATATGAAGAGGTATGAGTGTATCGTATCTGTCGCAACATCCAATAGTCAGACGGAACAATATTGGTCGGGAGTTGTCATGCAAAAAAAAAACTTAATCATCATGTCTGTCTTTATATTCCGGCCAGTTTTCTCACAATGCATGGTTTAAATGAAGTGGTCGCAGTCTGCTTTAGTCTACAATACGAATAGCTCGGTTTTATGTGATTATGTGGTGGTGAGGATGCATGCTAAATTAGTGTGGGTCTGCTGGGGATTCGAACATTGGCCGTTTGTTTTGTATAGGGATACTCACATAGTACACAATGCCGCCTTGATCCCACCAAGAGTGCAGAATTGCATTACAAATAGTGAAACAAAGTAATTGTATTAACAAACAAAATATTTGATGAGTTGAGTTATAAAAAAAGATCCGGGTTTCTGCCAAGTTAAGTTATTTTTTTGGTTTAGGTAATCCTTTAATTCGCGGTTGGTGTAAAAATTGTATTGATTTAAAAGTGTGTAATATATCTCAAGAATTATTCTAACTCAGAAGTGTGGCTTACTCGATTTCGTTCCGGAAATTTCAATGGCAATATTTTGATGGTATTAGAATTATCTATTATTAGCTGGCGAAACAATAAGTTCTGATCTCTACTGCTCACAGCTAGAATATTGGAATGAAGCATTCAAGAAAGCGCGAAATCTGATAACAGAAAATGTATTGTGTTCCATCATATCAATGCTGGATTATCAATCTTTAATAACCCTCTAAAATCGACTGCACTAAGCTGCGAAATTTTGTTGAACCTGTCGCATTATGTCCCGTCTCAGTAGCTAGTTTTTCATGCAAAACGACACTGAACGCCACTTTGCCAAGTGTAAATTTCTACGGCGAATTGAAATTATTAAACCAATCGAAAAATAGCAATCGACCGTGAAATTTATTACAAACGAGTGTGCTTTATGAAAAAGACGAGTATTGCTAATAAAAATGTAGTTTCTTAATAAGTCGCTTATCAAAAGACACTCCGTGACACAACCAGGAGTGAAACACAAGCCACATTATTATATAGATGGAGCCCTCCTGTCATTAATAAGTACCTTCGCCTTTTACTGTATGCGATCAAACAGCTACAAAATACGCCTTAAACCACCGACCCAGACATATGGTTTTTAATCCGTTTTTAACTGACTGTAGACAGTGTAAATAGTAAGGAAGACAGAAGTTATAAAACTTAACATAATTTTGGCGAGAGTAAAATTGTGGCTCTGAATAGTTTTCACCTGTTTTATAGAGTTTGTCATGAGGCGTTTCGGCACAAGCGCCTTCTGCTGTCGGTAGTCACTTCTCTCATTTTATATGGAGTTTTTTTTTCACAGATTTCTCTATAAGAATAGTTATAAATGGGATCCCTGATAAATTCAGGGATACTGCAAGATCTTGTTCTTTCTCTCATTCTATTTCTAATAGTTCTTAAAGACTTTCTGTTTCTCACTTCCAATCGTGTCTGTCTTTCGCAGATAACAGCAACATTTGTCATTCATACTCTTTTGATTGCGATTGAGACAAAAAAGTGGAATATCAATGACACATTTACAAGCGACTTGACCAATATCCCCGATTGGATTCGATTTTAATACTCGCAAGCCCCATGTTGTTTTCTGAAACATAGACGTGATGGTGTAGTGTTGTCCGTCACTATGGGTAATGTAGATATTGAGGAATCAAATGCACTTGATATTCTCTGTGACATGTGAATTATTTGTGACGTTGGTGTAAAATAACTTATATTATTATTATAACACGCTTAACACATACAGAGTGTTGAGTCGTAAAATTTTTATAAAATACTTTCGTAACACTTTACGGGGTAGCGTGGTGTAGTGGTTAGAATGCTCGAATACAATACAAGCAGCCCAGGTTCGTATCTACAGCAGAAGACATGACAAAAAATTTTAATTGCGGTTTCGAGTATTCAAAAAAGAGACTTAAACCACACAAATAAATAAAGAATACACCTCTGATAATCCAGCTTACCTCTAGTAATTTTGACTAGTGTCACACGAATGATCAGGAGAAAACGCCACCTACTGAGGAAAAATGGCAGTGGTAAGTAAGGATCACCACCAAGACTTATCAGGGATCTTCACCACTACTTACTCTCATAGAGGTGAGCTAGAGTAGACTAATCATAAATTTAGCTTCAAATGAAACTGAAACAAGGCAATGACTGCTTTTTGAAAAGCCATATGCTCCCAAGAGAAGTAACTTAAAATTGTAATATATTAATTTTATCTTATCTTAAGCCTGCTGACATAGAAAGAGATGCGTTAATATCATCATATTGTCCTAGATATGATATATAATTAACTACCTTGTCTTATTTTATTTGAATTCACAACTTTTGCAATTATTACATTTTAAAAATGATAATATTTTTTAATATAATTCTTTGATGTTAAAATTTTAATGTTAAATATGGAATTTTGTAAATATTTATTTAAATATTCATAACCTAAAATTCTTTTTGCTATAGAAATCATATAGTCGCATGATCGGTATAACCATAAAAATGCCACACGTTTTTCGTCTAGGCAGATGACGTTGTTCTCCAAATTTTATGTATTTTTAATAGCAATAGGATTCTATTTCAAACATTGGAATTTTTCTTGGAATTTTTATTTTTATATTTAATATTCTTTTTTCTTTTTGGAAATATAATTTAAATATGAAAGGTGATGATATTATTATAAATAATTCGCTTGAAGATTAAAAGTTTTTATGGCAGTTTATGACTACAACGAGTTCAAAAAAATCAGAGCGTAAAAGAACATTAAAAATTTCATATGAATATTCCACGAATCAAAACAATGTTTCTTAGATATCTGAGTTAGACAGTCAATAATCGCATAATTTTTTTCTTTTTTTTTGTTAAATACAAACGAAAAATTATAAAAAAGTAAACAATATAGAAGTCAGTCAAATCAACTACATACAAACATTATAGCTACACTTGAGGCACTTATATAATCTTATAGAATTCTAAAGCCCGATTGTACTTGATATAACCAGTACTTATTGAAGACAGTTTATTTATATTATACAGCTATTTTTATCAGACTTACTATAGTTGTTAGGTTAATCGAGTCACTTTTAACTTAAGGTCATTATGGCCATTGTGATATTCTATATCATTCTCCGATTACTGACACACACTACACTTTTTCCCTACATGTAACTAGTAAGCAATCCAGGTCCCGGAAAAATAGTAACTTTTGTTCTTGCCTCCCTTACAAGCAGTGCCATCCATATCTATTTCTCAGGACTCTATACTAATTCAATTCTTCTGCTTACTGTGCAATCCACAAGGGTTTTAAATGCCTGCACTGCACTAATGTTGTTTCCTTTTTTTATCCCTTCATAGATATCCCTCAGTGGTGTACTTACTTTTGTCATTTCGTTTCCATTAATGCTTTAATGCTCGCATATTTAAGCGGTGCCAGAGAAGTCCGGATTTCGAATAATTCAGCCTTTGTAGCATGTATGGCATGTTTCGGCTATAACTTATCACCTTAGCCTTTAGCGAATATTCCAGAATCTATACCTGTTATCTGCTCGATCAGCAGATAAAGATGTTAGTAGTGCCATCAGTTTTGCTTTTACCTTATTTCCTTTACCCTTTTCTGTTAATTTTCTTGGTAGCATATATGATGGAACTCCCATCTTATCGCCGCCTAAAAACAATTGCCCAAGGAACCATACCTCTAAAATGAATTCTGATGTTCATTATTTTGACCCAAAGGTCTAATTTTGAAAAGTCCCCATCCCATGATCGTGCATAAAGTCTTTCAGGTGTTCTGTAACCAATCCGCATGTACAGACAGATGCGTTCAAATCGCAATGCAAAAATTTTTTTTCAGAGATTTTGCAAACTTGTATGGAGGATGGGTCCGTTCTCTAAAGTTAGTGGGGGTCGGTCATACATTAAGACTTGATTGGGGCACTTTAAATGGGTCAAAGTGGGATTTTTCAAAATTTGACCTTTAGATCAAAATGAGGAACATAAGAATTCATTTTAGGGGTATGGTTCCTTGGGAAAAGTTTTTTATTTTGGTCTGATGAGTGTCTGAATTACGCCATCTATTCTCCGCATTCTAAAGAGAGTCTGAATATACTACATTTAAATAACCGTCTTGGAAATATTCAAATCAGAGCCGTTCTAGCTAACTCATGTGCCCGTTTGTTATCATAGTAGTCCTGATGCGTAGAAGCCAAAACTAAAGTAATGTCCAACTGCCGACCGAAGTAATGTAGGGTGTAAAAATGTGATATAAAATTATGAATATTTTCTTGTATACCCATCAATAAACAACAGAAAAACACATGAAATATGATTAAAAATGTTCAATTAGTTACGTTCCCCAAGACAGCGTAGAGCAGAAAAATTAATAAATTTAAACACTTTGTTTGTTGGTGGCCAGTTTTAATATTTTTTCACACACTCTTAAATTCTAATCAAAATTCAAATTTTTAAAAACAAGAGAAGGTCACATACGACGTGTAGAGGTAAAATTAATCGAAGAAAAACATAAAAAGTGTCAACTTTAATGGAGAGATTTAACACGCACAGCACACAGTCTACTCAAAGTCTTTTATGGGTTCCTCTTTCAATAAAATAAAAAACATTGCTTACAAAGTAAACGATTTTAAATTTAAATTAAAATCTATGGTTTCACACATGGCCACCTCTCAATCACAATCAGCGACGGACGCTCATATAAAAATTATGTAGCAAAGAAAGATTGACTCAAAATGGGTTAATCGACCTGGCGGTCTTTTTTATTTTGAATTTTAATCTCTCTCGCTCTCTCTCTCTCTCTTTAACAAAATTGGTAAAGGCAGAGCTACACTACAATAATCATAAAGAGCAGCCCATTAAAGCTTAGTTTATAGTCAATTTTATTTGTTATTTTAAACATCAAGAAACCATGTTAGATGGACACTTTCATTAGTTCCACTGAAATTCAAAAAGAAGGGCTGCTTGCTCTGCAAGTGAGTTCAAGCCTACAAATTTTAAAAGGTTTGAAATACTTAAACCAAAAGCCACAAAAATTAATTAATTAATTGAAACTTTGTTTAGTTTATTATTATTTTGTTTTCTTTCTTTCTATTTCTTTGTCTTTTTTTCTTAAAATTTTTCTAATCTTATGATCAGTGTTTTTTCGATGTCTGTCCCATCCATACCCGTATGGTGTTTCTCTGTGTATTTTGGGTGTTTTAATTTGTAGTGATTAAAAAGATTAGAGTCGTTTTTCGGTAGCCATATAAATTTATCATTTAAAACCGTAAGACATCTGTGTGTAGTCAAGAAAAGGTCTAAATATGTATTAATGTCCCAATCCATTGACAACATCATAAATTTTATAAATTAGATTATTTTGAAAAAATAAAAATAAAACAAAAAGAAACTTTTCAGATACAAAGTGTGTTGCATGATATCATATGGTGAATATACTTAAGGAATATGGTAATATGCTCTAATAAATATTTGAATATAAGAGTTTAATTATAGACAATCAAAATAATATTTTAATAGGTATAAAAATATGATTTTTGTAAAACAGGACACGCATTTTGATTTCAATTACACAAATTTGTAATAAAATTTTTATCGCAATATAAAAATACAATGTTTTTATCTTTGCAGTATTTTTTCGATTTCACATTAAAATTAAAAGGTCCGCCATCTAACGTTTTTTTTTTTTCAACTAGTGCTTATTTCGTGAATGGTAACACTTAGCTCATGTCTGATGTGGCATATAATTAGTTTTATCCTTCTGCTGAACGAATATGGTTGTGTACACGCTTGAACAACGCTTCGCTAAGTGGGCCTGCGATCGACTTACAGAAGATGCCGATTTTGCCAAAAAGTCATCTTTTCAGATGAAGCTCATTTTGATTTTGGCGGATATGTAAACAAGCAAAATTGTCGCACTTGGCACACAGAAAACTCGCACGCATACATTGAAAAGCCAATACACCCAAGACGAGTCACTGTTTGGTGCGGATTTTGGTCCAGAGGCAGAATTGGCCATTTTTCTTCGAAAATGAGTCGCCGTTACAGTCAATGGCGATCGTTATCGGGCCATGTTGAACGAATTTTTGTTCACAAGAATTGAAGAGGAGGATATTAGCAATATTTGGTTTCAACAGGACGGCGCTACGTGCCACACAGCCGAAGCTACACTCGATGTTTTGCGCCCTGTTTTTGAAGATCGTATTATCAGCCACAGAGCTTATGTCGTTTGGCCACCTCGGAGCTGCGATTTGACACCGTTGGACTATTATTTGTGGAGTGCCGTCAAGGATAAGTGTTACGCCAACAAGCCAGAGACAATTGACGCTTTAAAGGACAATATTCGTGAAGCCATTGGTGAAAAACAGCTGCACACAATCGATAATGAGCTTAAAAATTGGACCGATCGTGTAGGCTACTGCATGGCCAGCCGAGGCAGCCATTTGAATGAAATTATTTTCCATTATTAACCGGAAGGATTGTACTTTGAAATAAAAGAAATTTGAGAAAATATTCAGTAGCTTTGTTTATAGCATTTTCAAAAAAAAAAAAAAATTATTTGGCGGACCCTTTATTTGTTCTGAAAAATAGCGAAATTCTAAATAAAAGCGTAATAGCTGGACCTAACAAATAACAGAGAATTTTATTAATTTACAAGATCAGTTACTAATTAATAGCTCAAGATCAGACGATCCAGCAGCATCATGTTTAATAATACTAATTTTATCCTATTTAGCTAGCTAATTACTCGTATGTATAATGTTCTAAATTAATTAACTGTAGTCTACTTAACGAATCTTTGCAGACCTAAAAAATATTTCATAATTTTTCTTTTTCATTTTTCTCTTTTAATTTCAATATTGTCATGCTATTTTGACATTTATGACAGTTAATATAAAATTAATATATTCTTCAGTTATACATATTGTAACTGTAAATATAAACACCCATCGAAAGAAAACTTTTTATGATTTAATTTATTTTCTTTTTTGGTAGTATTTTTCATACATTTTCATCAGTTTTATTTATGGTAACTGGTACGTTGTACAACACTATAGAGACTCAATAAAGTACTTGAAAATTATAAGAGGAATAGAATAAATTGAATCATTGGTTTATTATTACATATCAAAAATTACAAAGGGTTACATGTTGTATATGATAAAGTGAAAAAGTTGACAGGGTAGCGAAAAGTAAAAATAAATTGCTATTAATTACGTATATGGGCTGAAAACATAATATTTAGCTAGCTGAATAAGGTAATATTACAGTTAAGTTAAGTAATATGTTAGTAAATAATATAAATAAAAAAATACCTTTAAAATAAAGCAATTCAGCTGCCTGACTCAACTAGTTTTTGTGAAATAGCTGAGAATAAGCAAATTGATGTTCGCGTCTTACACAAAATATGCAATTAATTTATAAAATGGTAAAAAAAACAATTGTATTCAGCAAAATCAATTTACATCCAGGTTTTTAATGCAATATTAGACATTTATATCTTATATGTTTATTTTATATAAAAACTTCTAAATTTCAATTTGCTAAAACCTTATTTTTACCAAGAAGAATGAAACAACTTAATTCAGCCAGCTTACTTTTTATTTTAAGCAATTATTTATGAAGAAAAAGCCTGTTTTAAATTCCTTTATAAACAATTTCAAATTTAGCTTAGTTGTAAAAACAGTAAAAAAAATCGATTCACACAGCTGAATATGTATGTTTTGCATGATAATATGCTATTTTTCTTATTTAAAAAATAAAGCTCTGTAATTCAGCTAGCTGAATTCAAGTTTTTTCTAATTCTATTTGACAAAATTTGTATTACTACTCTAATTATTATAATAATTGCAATAATAATGTTATTTAATGTAAAATTATCATAATAAGCACATTTTCTTTTGATTAAATAAAAATGCCACACCTTTAAATCACATTTATACACTCATTCCCTATATATTTGACAACTCAACCAGATCGTGTAAAAGCATGTTTCTTCTGTTTGTCAAATGCGTAAACACGAGCTGATTGGCTGGTTGGATTGCCATCAAGCCGTGCTGACAAGCCGCAATGGATTATCTAATCGCCGCTTTATAAATTGTCGGTAAATGGTTTATAAATACAATATTTCTTTCTGTTAATATTAATTGCATCAGACAACTCTATAAGATGATGCGACAAAAAAATAAATAAATAAATAAACGAAGTTTTAATACGTGGCAAATGATACTACCTTTCTGAGAGGCAATGTCGTGTAGAACAATGATCTGTTTCTGGAATTTTCAAAACACCTCAGAAATCTCGAGTTAAGAGTAAAAAACTGGTTTTCCGAACCTTCATGGACTTAAAAGCTAATAACTTCTCTCAACGAAGAAGGGGAAACAATAGTTTTAAATGATATACAGTAGTGGAAGAAAGAGTAAGGAAACAACAAAATTTTCTTAAACTTTTATATATCATTACCAGAAATTATATAAAGAAGCTCGTACATCTTCCAATTAAAATGCATTGTTTATATAATTTCTATAATAATAAATACAAGTTTAAGAAAATTTTAATTTAAGACAATTTTGCTGTTTCCCTTTATTTCTTCCATCACAGTATATATCGTTTAAGCAGCCATGAAAAATCTGGGTGTATTTTTCAATGAAATATATTTTTCATCCAACTTTTTTCACTTTTTTCAATTTTAAATGCGTTTTTGCGCTCTATTTTATATAAACCCTACTATTGATAAATTATTTAAGGAATTATATTAAGTTATGAATAAAATGAGACTTACGGTTTAGAAATCGGTTGGAAATTGACAGAATTATTAAGCTTTTTCGTAATGCACCTGATGAATAAATCATAAAATTTTGAGCCAACTGGTGTTTTTTTTAATTCTTTGAAACTGTATTTTTAAAAAAGTTGAATATTTTGTAATAAAAGTATTATTTTTTAGAGTATTGCTTCACTAACAAATTTTACTAGCACCTAATAAATGACACCCTTTTTGGATAACAACAAACACAAACCGTTTCATTTATCTATAAAATTATTGAATAAAGTCGAGTTTAAGTTATGTTATCGTGTGCAACAGAGAGCCAAAGCACTTATTATTAACAGAAGGATATTGAATTAATTGATTCATTGGAACATCTTCCTAATGTGGCTTGTATTTCACTGTAGATGCTGTATATGTTATTGTAAAATTACAGGACTTGTTCCGGAAAATCGTACTTTTACTTGTAATACTTATATTTCACATTGTGTACGCCTATTTATTGATGGAGCTATACACAGAGTATATAAGTACATTGTATGTATTTTTTGATATGATTTGTTTCCCGTACAATGGCTATGATCCAGTACTGCTTGATTTAGAAAAGGCATATATTTCTCTGAATCTCTTTATTTTTTTTGTCAATTTTCTGAATATTTGCCAAAAATGGGTTAGTTATGCATAGTTTTTAACATTTTATGTAAATAGACAAAAAATAACTTATGTTTACCTTGGGTATCTAAAGTTATTGACTCAAAATAACTTCAAAAGTGAATTGTCCTTTGAGCCAGTTAAGGCTTTCAACTAATCCTAAATGAACCACCTTTAATTCCTTCATTTAACACAAAATTTATATAAAAAGGCTCTGAAAGTGATTCTCATTTGAGGTTGGTTTTTTACGGGATTGCAAACATAACCTTAACCAAAATATTCGTCCAACGCCTATAGGCGGTGTTTTCAGTTTAAACGTTAAAACATGTGTCTTTCTTTTTAAGGAAAAAACTGCCATATTCATTTGAAATTTCCTGTTATTAATTATCAACGTTTTTTCTTTTTTTCTTTTCTTTTCCAAAAAAGTAAAGATGAGACAAACCCTATATTGTTGTTATACCTCTAAGGAAAAGTTTTTAAAATATTAAGGAAAACAATTAAAAAATAAATAAAACGGAAACAACAGATTAAAAGTCACACAAAACTTACCAAAAGCAAGAAAAAAAATATATTTTAATTTCAGTTTTGCTTTTAAGCTGATTTATAGCTCGAGGCCATAAAGAAAAGCAAAAGAATATATTTTTGAAAAAAATCTAGTGACTAATTATTGTATTTCACTGTTTTGGCATTAATTTTTTAGGTATAAAGAAGACTTAATTAAAATACCGACGGTTTGTTTTCTAAATGCTCATCAAAATGTTTTAATTAAGTAAAGGTTGCTATGAATATAATGGATTAAGATTAACTAGTGTACGTAGCGCCGCGTTCTAGAATCGCACTTTTATTATGTATGTATGTATACAATTTAAAATTAGTTGTAAATGCAAATTACTTTAAATAGATTTCAAATACATTTTATTTATTATTTAATATAAGCCTAGAAATAGAAAATAATATATACGTATATACCGCTTGAGACCTCCAATTATTTCGTTATAGTTTGATTCTGTTAATCTATATCTGTTATTTCGATTTGGACAATACAGATCATCCACTTTATTATTGAGTTGTAAGCCTCCTACGATATGTTAGTCTCTATATCAAAAACTTATTCCCAATTCGCACGGAGCATGTTAGTTCGTCTACATTTTTCCTTATGGAAGTATCTAATAATTCAAAAAGAATTCATATACGAATTCCTATTTAAAAAATATTTAAAATAGGAGCCGATCAACCTTCATGGCTTTTAAATTTAATTATAATTATAGAAAATTAAAAGAATTATTCATCAAGCAATATTGAACTCATACCCCCATGTTAATAAAAAACTAAAATTTGAAATTTATTTTAAAAAAATTATATGAAAAATTATGAATAAAATACATTCCAAACGTATTTTAAATTGGAGTATGCCCCATTAAGATAAAAACAACACAAGTGTCCCAGGTTCGAATCCACTGTAAAGGATATGGCAAAAAAAAGTGTAAAGGGTCCGCCAAATATTTTTTTTTTTTTGAAAATGCTATAAAAAAATTACAAAATATTTTCTCAAATTTCTTTTTTTATTTGAAAGTACAATCCTTCTGGTTAATAATGGAAAATAATTTCATTCAAATGGCTGCCTCGGCTGGTCATGCAGTTACCTACACGGTCGGTCCAATTTTTAAGCTCATTATCGATTGTGTGCAGCTGTTTTTCACCAATGGCTTCATGCATATTATCCTTTAAAGCGTCAATTGTCTCTGGCTTGTTGGAGTAACACTTATCTTTGACGGCACTCCACAAATGATAGTCCAACGGTGTCAAATCGCAGCTCCGAGGTGGCCAAACGACATCAGCTCTACGGCTGATAATGCGATTTTCAAATACCTGGGCGCAAAACATCGAGTGTAGCTTCGGCTGTGTGGCACGTAGTCCTCTTCAATTTTTGTGAACAAAAATTCGTTCAACATGGCCCGATAACGATCGTCATTGACTGTAACGGCCACTCCTTGCTCATTTTCGAAGAAAAATGGCCCAATTATGCCTCTGGACCAAAATCCGCACCAAACAGTGACTCGTCTTGGGTGTATTGGCTTTTCAATGTATGCGTGCGGGTTTTCTGTGCCCCAAATGCGACAATTTTGCTTGTTTACATACCCGCCAAGATCAAAATGAGCTTCATCTGAAAAGATGATTTTTTTTGGCAAAATCGGCATCTTCTGTAAGTCGATCGCAGGCCCACTTAGCGAAGCGTTGTTCAAGCGTATACACAACCATGTTCGTTCAGCGGAAGGATAAAACTAATTATCTGTCAAATCAGACATGAGCTAAGTGTTACCTTTCACGGAATAAGCACTAGTTGAAAAAAAACTTTAAATGGCGGGCCCTATATAGTTAACAAAAAAACAAACAAAAATTAAAAAGTCATTTTTCTGTAAGTTAGTGATCCAAAATTGTATCAAAAGTTTTAGATAAATTATAGACCACTATAAAGATCTAATTATAATTCAATGGAAAATTTTTTAACAATAGTAT
Source organism: Wohlfahrtia magnifica (assembly GCA_023159175.1). NCBI lineage: Eukaryota > Metazoa > Arthropoda > Insecta > Diptera > Sarcophagidae > Wohlfahrtia > Wohlfahrtia magnifica. The sequence goes on from JAKWBJ010000528.1 coordinate 1,052,219, forward strand.
AAAACAGCTGGAAAAATATAATTGGACTTCGAGGAACATGTTGGAGCAATGCCAACAAGTGTAATACAAATGGGACCAGATTTATCTTAATTTTTTGGGTAATATTGTAGAGTGTACGTCTAAACGCTTTAAAAACGCCACGCGGACTCGATACATATGCAATTGCGGTTTTCGAGTGTTTATAAGAAAGTTAAAACTCCTCCAGACAAATCCATCCATCGCCTTACATTCCAGCCTACCTCTGGTGACGATGACAAACATCACGCGAATGATCAGGAGAAAACACCACCTACTGAGGATAAATTGCAATGCTAAGTAAGAATCATCACTACCACTTAGCAAAGATCTTCACCACTTCACAATCGCAAGGAGGCGAGCTACAGTAGACTAATCAGCTACTAAGCTTTAAATCAACTGATTAAGGAAACATAGTCAAGGCCGTTGATGCCATGAAGAAAGCCATATGGCTTTCAAGGCTAGTGATTAAAACAATGAGATGGAAAACTGCCAAATATTATTTTATTACCCAATTTAAAATTTTGATTATTTTGATTGAGTAGCCGAGTCTAGCCAAGATTACAATTCTTCGATATCAAAATCAAAAAATTCTTGCTAAAGTCACCGTATGAAGGTTTAAAAAATTTTAGAATATATTTTTGTTAATTTTATTTTTAACGGACCAAATTTTTTACTAAAAGCAGAATACCAACTTAATGAAATTAATTTTTAGTACAAGTTAATTCAGAATTCTTTTTCGTACATTTCAAACTTTTAGGGGAAAATGAAAAAATCGGTTTAAATATTCTTATGCAAAAGTTCCATGTTTGGACAAAATTTACGCTAAAAGAAGTTATGCGTTGCATTAATGTTGAGTCTTAAGATTTTTATTAACTTTGTGTATATTTTTTCTCACCTTTCTGTTATTTTTGTTTTTTTTTACCTGAAAATAGAAAAAAAATTATTATTAAAATATTATTTTTATGATTTAATAACTATTGAAAATTTGTTTATAGAACCATTACTAATTGCAACCAACTACAACTGTTTATTTTTATTTTACTTAAAAAAAAACGTTTTAAAATCCTATAAAAAACAAATTTGAATATTTTTTATGAGTGAATACATCATAATTTATTATATTATTTTTTATTTTATTTCTATTTTAGCTGCCTAATAAATATGCCCAAAATCTTTTAAATACAACATCAATTCGCTGAGATGGCTGGTAAGTTATAAAATTAAAGAAAAAATAAAATACTTTAAAACAAGAATGAAAAAAAATTTATACAAATACAACACAAAGTTGTTATACCAAAATGATAGTTGTCAACTAGAGGGACATTAACAACTTTTATAACATCTAATAAATGTTTTTTTTGTGTTTTATTTTGTTTCTTTGTAAAAGCCTTAATAACAGAGCTGGGATTATTTAGAGATGATATCAATACTTTAAGTTGTGTTTTTGTCTTAAACAAAAACCGCTCTTTTTTATTTAATTTTCTAACTTGGCTTACTGATGGTGTAGAGAAATCACCTTAATTTTGAGCCTTAAATGATTATAAACATTTTAGATGATTTTATTTTACTTCGGTTCAGTTCAGTTTCAGTTTCATGCGGTCTGATGTGATGTGTTGTATTTGACTTGTGATTTGTTTTTATTGTTGTATTTTATTTCTAAAAAGCCTTTAAAGAAAACACACATACTGTCCGCCTATTCGTCTCTAATCGTCCATTTGTTTGTCTGTTGAAATCGCATGTATGCTGGTTATTACATGGAATCAAAGAAAATGATCAGAGAAACCACCAAAAAATCAAAACAAAACAAAAATACAATAAAAACTACAACAAAGTATGATTTTATGCTCCCGGCCAAAAACGATACATACTCAGACACCCCAAACTCAAAAAAGAAACATCAACAAAGAGACAAGAAATTAAGGTCTTTTTGATCTTAAGCCGGCTTAATTGAATGACCTCAGAATGTCATAAAAATTGACAAACATATTGAGATTTTTATATTTTATAACCAGCGATTTGTTACTCTCAAAAAACCAAAAACAGCTATAAATTCCCACCAAAATGAACATGTAAACCTCGACTATTACGATGATTAGTGGTTAAGAGGGGAGGTTAGCGACGTTCATATCTCATATTAATGGATATTTATTAAAAATATGTTAAAAAAAATAGAAAAAATGTTTATGTCGTTTAGTTTTATAGACTCAATTGTAATTAATGTTATAACAAAATTTCAATTCTTAATTAATGATTTTTTTTTTTTAAAAAAAATTTTTTTTTGACAAGCGTTCATGGATGGGGGCTTGAAATTATAAAGCAAAAACCGACATTGACCTGTTTATGTATGTTGTAAATTTTGAAAAAAAGTATTGTGCGATATTATCAAACCTAGTTTTTTTTTTTCGCATATCACGAAAGTTATTTAATTGAATTGCTCTTCAACGTACTGAAAAGATTTCTTTTGCCCAAATCTAGGTCTATAAAATTCGTCGCGAAAAATCTTACCAAAACGGTTTTGAAAATGTACCAAAACTAATAGTATCGCTAATCTTTACTATTTTTTTTTTCTTCGTCACACCTCTAGGGAGCATATCGGTTTTCCACAAAGGAATCATTGCCTTGTTTCAGTTTCATTAGTTAAGTTGATTCTACAGTATGATTGTGTGTAGTAGTGAAGATCCTTGCTAAGTGTTGGTGGTAACCTCACTTTGGATTTTTAGTTTTTTCCCAGTAGCTGGCCCAGTAGTATCGCTAATCTTTACTATTTTTTTTTTCTTCGTCACACCTCTAGGGAGAATATCGGTTTTCCACAAAGGAATCATTGCCTTGTTTCAGTTTCATTAGTTAAGTTGATTCTACAGTATGATTGTGTGTAGTAGTGAAGATCCTTGCTAAGTGTTGGTGGTAACCTCACTTTGGATTTTTAGTTTTTTCCCAGTAGCTGGCGTTTCTCTTGATCATTCGTCTGATATGTCATCATCGTCAAAGGTTATCTAGATGGTAAGAGGGGCTACTTTTTAAGATATTTTTATCTGGAGGGAGGTTGAAATATCTTTATTTAACATTCAAAACCGCAATACAATTTTCTTGTCATGTCCTCTGCTGAGGACTCGAACCGAGGCCGCTTGTGTTCTACGCATGTGCCCTAGACACTACACCACGTCACCTCCCTACCAAATGTAGTATAGTATATGGCTGACCAAAAAGAGAGATGAATTTTGAGTAGCATTTATGAGCACGTTGTAGAGTTATTACACTTAGCAAAAAATCAGTTTCTATAGCTTTTGTTTGAAATAAATAATGAATATTAATATAAATGAGGAAAAGAAAAAATAGTTGAATCCGTCATTTATTGGATATTAAAGTAAATTATTTATATGATATTAAAATAAATTCCATTGTAAAAAAAAGTCGATCGTAAAAACTTGAATCTCATTTAATAAATTAATTAATACTTCATTCAAAAAAATAAATACATTTAAAAGTTAATAAAATGAAATAAAGCTAAAAGTTAAAAAAAAAACTAAGTGCTCTTTCAAAAAACAAAAATTAACCTCAAGATAATATATTAAATCAAGTAAATTGTACGCAAAAAAAAAACTAAATTTTAAGTCAATAAGTAATGACTAAACAAATTCTACTTCATTTAGCGCCTTTAAACAAAAGAACAAAATTTTCTCACTCCTTTTTCCACATAACTTCTTAAAAAAAGACTGTGCAAATTTTCTAAGTGTCTGTTTCAGAAAAACAAGAAAGAGAAAAACACAAAACAAATTTAAAATCTTAAAGCGCAAATTAACATACGTCTGCTATAAAAGAGGTGATACATTGGCAATCATTTGTTTTGCAAACATCGCAAATAACCAATTGCATTCAAGGAAAAGTAAGTTATCCATATATGCGAGTGGCTATTTGCGATGTTTGCAAACAATTGTTTGCCAGTGTATCACCCCCTTAAGAAGACGATTTAAGTTGTACGCTGAAGTGTCCGCATGATCAACACTGGTATAGAATAACCAAAATAAAAAAAAAACTGTGAAACGGCAAAAAAAATCTCCCCATTTTGAAATTGCATTCTTATCACGAGGAAGCACATTAGTCAAAAAACTGTATTAAATGGTCGGTCCAATTTCAAAACGCATTTCAAGTGGAACAGGGTGACTTCTTTTAATCAATGAGCTGCACACGACTCCGTTTTTAGACTCTTTGAAGAGGACTTACAGTTTAACGCCGGCTCCGAACACCAAAGGCATTAGTTAGATACGTTTTTCAAAGTGTAATTACTCATAATCAGTCGCTAAGTGCTGGTATGGGGCGATACCGCTGTTTTGAAAATTTTTCAGATGGTCTGGACTGGAATTGAATGGAAGATCCCTTGAGCAAAATAATTAATATATAGGTGTGGCTCTTAAGAAAATAATGAAAAAATGTCAAGTTGTGCAATTGAAGTTGTGTAATTGAATTTTTTGCTGGCTAGCTCGGTCTTGCTAGAATTACAACGCGCAAACATTTATGAAGTCGTTGTCGAGCTTTAGCAGCAGAAAGTCGGCTAACATCGCTTTAAGATGAAGTTTGTCAGCAGCAAATATATCTTCTTTATCATCTAAAGGGAAATATGGTGCGATAGTTCTAAACACGCACTTTAATCAGAAATATCTCTTCCTGAAATTGTTGCTAAACTGAAAAAAGCATCGTCAACGAAGCTGATTTTTTTATAAATCTTAACAACGAAAGCAGGAATTCGATGTTATTTTTAAATAATTTTCATGAACTAAGCACTAAAGAAAAATTAATTTGGCAGCTGCTAGTGTATAACAATTAAAAGAATTTGAATACAACCAAACTTATATTAATCTAATTAACATTGCATGTAATGTTGCACCGACTGGGTATTCCCATGACACCTCTTATTTTGTTGAACAATAATTTTTTATTTTTTCTTTTTATTATTTTACAAAATTTGTATTTTAATTTTACATCTTTCAGTTTTATATGGATGAACGTTTTGTTTATTTCGTTCGGCTCTTTAATTCAAATTTTCAATAAACATTTTATTACGAAAATTGACAACCTTCATTTTGGTCATATTTTAAGAATAATTTCATTGCAAAAAATTTTCATTTTTGTATAAAAGATCTCTTCCAATAACAATGACATTTTCAAGGTTAATTGACCGAAAAAAGAAACATTGAAAAATTATTACTTAAATTTATTATAAAATGTTTTTAATAAAAATGACAGAATTGTAGATTTTTTTCTTTATAGACAACAATAATTATTTCTTGGTTTGAATTAATGGATTACAGTGGTGGCAAAGTGTATAAGTTTTTTTTTTAAATTTTAAACATTTTTATTTTTACTTTTTTGTGTACGGGAATGAAATTATTTTTAAAATTGCAGCCTAAATTTTTGTTAAATTTATTGTTAGAAAAAAATTGGGGTTAAACTCCAGTACATCCATCGGTTGCTCCTTTTAATTACATTGGATAGAGAAGATAACAATGAATCCAACATTTAAATCCAAATATAATTTCTTGCTGGAAGCTTGGGAAGGTTAGAGTAATTATTATTAATACGCCCCGCTGAGCTAAGTTGAAAAAGAATATACGAGGCGGTCCCTACATTCGCTGACCTGAAAAAGATTGTATTTATTACTTCATATAATTTTCATTCAGCTTGATGCAAATTTCCCAACTATAGTCAATAGCTTTGATAGCCTGTTTACACTGGGGACTTGCTATCTCCTGAGAATATCTAATAACCACATACTCAACCTCATCATAATCTGACGATAAAAGTGCGCAATGTGCAAACTAAGTTTCATTAATTTTGGCCATTAAACCCTGTATTGTATGCAAACCCTATGTAAACTTTGTATTGTTACAGTGATAATATTTTTGGACGTCCTCGGCGTTATGATGTTTTTGGACATCATTTGTTTTTTTCTAAGAATTGGATTGAATGCTGGTTGGTTATGCGTAGCAAGTCTATATTACTTACGGTGTTTGGCCAAAAGCATTATATTATATACATCGGTTGATGAAGACTTGTAGACATTTTACTTTGGTTCTGGATAAGCCACAGAAAAAAATAGGCTTTACACACGGACATGCCATGCCAGACCTTGTTTGTTGTGCGTGTAACCACATCTTCATTTAAGCCGCTCTTTTTAGAAATTATACCAACTAGTTAGCAGAATATTTTCACAAACTCTATGATGTTGTTGCTTAGAGTAAGTCTGGTAGCGTTGGTGATGTTTCATCTCATTTTGTTTTGATTCCTATGGCCGACTTTTAGTGTAGCGGCATATAGTATGTACTAGGTCATTACAATATGGAACGTGTCAAAAACGTTTTTTGTTAATCAATTCTGGCCGTTTTAGTTGAATAGTTTGCTTAAATCTTGTTAATTGCTGACAGCGGTGATCAGAATCAATCGTTTAACTAGGTTATAGAAGCTCGTAATAAACAATAACTTCCCTCCAATCTCACTAGACACAGAGCATTACCCCTCTTGGTATCAATCCTTTCTTTGCCACCGTCTGCAGAGATTTACCTTGCTTATCCATAATCTTTTTCGCACATTATTGTCGTATGAGATCCATTTATTATCGACCGAAATCGTTAGGTCCTATCAAGTTATAGTAATGCCTAATGCAATTAATATTATCAAAGATATTACTTTTTAGAGTGATCTACCGACAATTTGTAACCAAAGTTTTTTGAATACAAATTTGTTTGACTGTCAAGATTTTTTTTTCAAAATCAATATTTTTTCTATAAATGTAAAGAATTTTGCAATGTTAAATCTGGCAACCCTAGTTAGAAACTATATGAGAAATAAACATATGTGCACTGATACTGAAATAACAATTTCGTCTCAAATGCTGCAATAAGTGAACATTTTATTCGCGCTACCACCAAACACGATTTTCCTTTTTCAGTCTACTGCTTTGTCCATTTGTTTGTTTCAGATGTTTGACCCATGTCTCAACCATGGCTACGAACCGAATCCTCCATCTCAAAATTTTTGATCAATATCAGATTGATGTATAGCACTTTTTGAAATGCCTGTCATTTCTGCTAACTCACGCACCTGCAGCCAATGATCATGCAATACCACTTCATCGATTTTCGGCAACTACGGTATTCGCTTTGGCCTTGTACAAATTTTGCAACCCCTGAATATAATATAGCTCGGTTTTAATGTTGGTCGGATTGAGGCCTTACACATAAAAATATTTATGTTTACAAATTTATAGAATTTATTGAAAATTCTAAACAACGTTGCGTTCAAAAATTTCAAATATATGCTTTATAAGGTTGCCACTTATCAAAAAAGTAATTTTTTGAACTACTAGTGCCATCTATTTTTCAGATAGATTAATTCAAAAACTCATCTCGTATTATGCACGTAGACTCATTAGAAGTATGGTTTAGTAAAATAAAATAAATCGAAGTGCTTTGTTATAGCCACACTGAACCAACCAACCTCTTGACTGCTTTTCTTAATTCCTATAGCTGACAAGGTTGTACGAGAGGTTGTAACAGAGAGAATACAATAAAAAAGAGAATGAAGTATTGCTTTTAATTGATACTTTGTTAGAAAAAAATGCCTCAGCCACTTATTTACATACTTTATTTAACTGGACATAACAACCTGATAATCAGAATTTGGTCTGCCTCAACACTTCTGTCCTTCTAAGTCCTCTACTTCGACTTTCACTGACTTCCGCATCAAACAGTCGTCTCGCTGGAGCATATTTCTTAATACGAACGACATGGCCGAGCCAGAGTAGCCGCTGGATGTTTATGCGCTGGGTAACGTCCATATCATCGAAGAGACTATACAGCTCATGGTTGGATCAAATGCTAAATTCATCTCCAACTCGCACAGGACCGATGATCTTGCGAACACTCTCGAGGCATGTACATCGGTGCTGGACAGCGTACAGCGCAGTAAAGAATCGCAGGAAAGATGAACTACCTGTAGAGTGTTAGTTTCGTAGCACGAGAAAGGTCTCTTTTACTCAATTGTTTATTATCATTTCCACTGGTAATAGCAGGCCAAGGTATACAAACTCCTTGATAACATCGAAAGTATAATTGCCGGCCGTAACCTGGAAACCGATCCGCCGCACGTCCCTTTTTGTCAACAACAAATACTTCGCCTTACCATTCTCTTCGCCTCGCCTCAGCCACTGCATTTATTTAATTAAAAACTGCATAATTTTTTTATTTTCTTTGCAAAAACTGCAAAGTAGTAGATTTGCACCAATAAGGAGACGTGGGTTCTAGCGAGGTCCAAGCTTGAAACTATACCATTCGTACTTATTAGCAGTGCATCGAGAATTGGCAATTTTCTAAGGCAACTAAACGCATTTTGATGAATAATTGAATATTTTTCAAACAACTCACTTTCATTTTTTTTATCAAATCACTTATTCGTTCAAATGTCAGTAAATAGCAGACCTTTTATGGAAGTTCAACAGAAGCTAAGAATTTTTATAATTTTATTGTATTTCACTTTCATTTATTTTTTTTTTTGTTTCTTAAAACTTCAATTTAAATTTGGCGTTCAAACCAAACATGCGTTGGTGTTATGTTGTATTTAATTTCAGTTATATTTCAATTAGAAATTTTAGATCTATTTTGGCATTGAACTTGAATCTCTTAATTTTAAATTTTTGTTAAAATATTATTATTATTTTTATTATTGTTATTTATAAATAATATTTTTTATCTGTTTTGGCAACAAGTGTAATTAATTTTGTTTTTTTTTTTGTTGTTATAAATTGTACAATTAATTTGATTGAAAACATGTTAATGAGACAATGCGGAAATTAAGAAATTCACAAACAGAAGACTAATGATGCAGAAAAAAAGTAACGAATATTTTAAATTAAAAAAAAAAATTAACTAAATAGTAAATTATTATTTTCGTACATACATATTTATTGAAATGTTTTAAAATTTTTATTGTACAACCAATACAGTTGGTACATTGAATCTGTCAGTTTGATGTGCACAATAATGATGACCTCCACGAATGTTTATTTTTCATAATTTTTAAATTTAAAGTATTTGAAATCATAAATTATTTATTGGCGGGTTTTAAAACAATTTTTTTCTATGATGACTGATGAGATGTTAAAATTGTGTTTTTTTCATTATAATTTTGTTTTAGATTTGAATTTTGTTGTACAAAATTTAAAAAAAAAAATTGTTGAAAACAATTAAAAATTGTGATATTTGGTATTTGAAAACTTTAATAGATTTTTATTTTATTTTTACAGTAAAGGCTAAATATACAGATTACGCTTACTGCACAATTGGTATTGTTTTAAGGATATGTTATAATGCTACAGAATATAGTCACTTCATAAATTAAAAATCCCGCTAATCATCTTGGCAAGACAAATACAATTTACGAATACTGTTTTAAGACTCGTAAGACTCGTTTTCTTTAAAAAAAGGAAAGACCTCATATTTTTCCAAAGTACAATAGCCTTATTTAAGTTGTTGCATGCAACAAAAGCATTATTTCCGAATAAAATGTTATGCAGTTTTCAAAAGCCTTTGTAACAAAAAATGAGAAAGGGAGAAGGAAACTCAAACAGAAATCAATCTTATTCATTCAATGTGTCCTCATGTCACATGTTACATAAAGACAAAAAAACAACAACTTTTTAGATGACAGTCATGGCTCGTGTGTTTGAGACAGGAATTCTTTACTTTAGTGTCAGTTTGAAGCCTTTTCATTCGTTTTTTTTTTTTTGTTTTTCTTTGCTGCGTTAGTATTGCAAAAACCTACAACACTTACTCACACATATATTTTAAGTGCAGTCCCTCTCCACAAAACCGATGCAACACTTTCGTTTACATATTCTCGTGCCTCCATTTTTACTGACAATCATATATGGACTGAAACGTCAAATGTGTTGTTTTGAAAATTGTACACCGTGAAACAAAGACAAAAAGTGAATCGTATTTGATTTTGGGTTTTTTGCAAAAAGTTCCATGTTAAAATCACTGATATTAACATCCAAAATTTTTGTTTGTTCATCGGAATTCAAAAATAAAATATTTTATTAAAGAAAAATGCAGCGATTTTTATCATTAAAGAGAATCTAAGTCAATTGAGACATAATATGACCAAATCGCATGATGGTTTCTTTATAAGGGGTGATTTTTTAACCCTTTAGGTTTTGAAAATTTAAAAGAAAAACACAGCAAACTTGAAAAAGTGCAATAAGTATTTATTTAAGCGATAAATGAAATCCTGACATTTGCTTTTTGAAGATTATTTTATGTTCCATCTGTAAGTGCCATTTTTTGTCATTCGTTTTCCAGCATTTCGACCGGTATTTCACAAATGGCAGCTGTAATGTTGCCTTCCAAATTTGCAATTGTGGTCGGCTTGTCCCTGTATACGAGAAACTTTACGTATCAACATAAAAAATAGTCTAGTGGTGTCAAATCGCATGATCTTGGACTACTTCAAAATGTTAGTTTAATTGCTGATCAAATCTTGTCTCTCAATAGCTTCATGATATGACACGTGTGGTATGTGGTGCCATCTTGTTGAAACCACTTGCCAATCAAGTCAAATTCTTCCATTCTGGCAAAAAAAAAGTTGGTACTTATTGTAGGGTACCGTCATCCATTGACAGCAACGTTGCAATTTTTATTGTTCTTGAAGAAGTATGATCCAATGACGCCGCTGCACTAACCGTACTAAACAGAGACACTTTCAGGTTGCATTGGCAGCTCTTGAACTGCCTCTCGATGCTCTTTATGCCAAATTCGTCAATTCTGTTTACTGAGGTATCCATTAAGCCAGAAAAGAGCTTCATTGCTGAATATAATTTTTCGATAGAAAACGTTTCGCACACAGCACGAAATTTTTTAACTAAATTCAATGATTTGCAAGCGTTGTTCGTTTGTTAGTCTATTCATAATGAGTTGACAAACCTTACTTACTTATTAATCATTTGTTTACACTAAGAAACCAAAAAATCACCCGTTATTAAAGTAGATGACAATATATTAATTTGTTATTCTATCATATATCGTTTCAAGCTTGCTGAGTAATAGTTAATTAAATAAGCGAAATTCTATAATTTTATGCATCAGTCCGTAAACGAGGCTATACTGATTGGTGTGTATATATATATAAATTCTCTCAGTCAATAAGCTACACCCGATTCTATTTTTAGACACATTGAAAGGGACCTACAGCTTAACGCCCGCTCCAAACGGCAAAAGCTAGTAGTAATACTCATAACCAGTTACTAGCTAATGTTATGAGGTGATACCGCTGTTGAAAAACTTTTTTTTCAGATGGTCTGGCTTGATATTGAACCGAGGACTTTCTGGTTAGTAGGTGGTTGTCTTACCTACCATACCACAGCGGCACACACTGATTGGTGTACTCAGACTTTATATTCTTAGAAAAGGGTGATTGACTCTGCAAATGGTATTGGTAGCTAGCGACTTAAAACTACTCTCTGGATATAATCTAGATATAATATGAACAAGACAGTGAAAAGTACCATATGTACATTAGTCTGGAGTAGTAGAAGTGTCTGCAGGGCTATCATTCATTATTGATAACTCTCATCTTTGTTTTCATCTTTATAACACCGTTTTCAGTTCAGTTTTTCATAGATTGGTAAAAATTGACTTTTTTGGCTTGTTAAAGTTGAAAAGAATCTTTAAAATTTTGAATATTTGTTATCCAGTGTAATTTTCTGTTGTGTACTTACATATACATCGATATTCATTACCTAATGATTTTTTTGGAATATAAATATATTTTATTTTATAAGAAAACAGAAACAAAAAATATTTTTGTTTAAGTTGCCATATTTCTTTTATTTTGTAAATTTATTTGTTTTTGTTGTTGTTGTTTTTCCCAACATTTGAATGACTGACGTGCAAAATGATGTCGTGTTGTTTTGTTGTCGTCATTTATTGTTGCTGCTGCAGTTGTTGCCATAATTACAATTTATATTACGAATGACTATGTGTATTGTTGTTGGTTGCATTTGTCGTTTGAATGCAACTTTTTTTTAAAACTTTTATTGCTTTTTTCAGTTCTTTTTTTTTTATTGTTATTTTTTAACAACATAATGACATTCAGTCAGCCAGTCATTTATTTTATTTCGTTTTCTTTCTTTGACAAAACCTAACGATTTTGATTGTTTTTTTATTTCTCTATTCCATTTTGTAAAGATTTTTTTCGTTACATGTTAAGTAAGAAAATTAAAGTTGATTCGATGATGTGATACCCTACATCACAATTTATTTACTACAAAATTACATCTATCAAAGCTTCAGAATGGAATTTATATTTGATTTAGTATTGGATAATCTTAGTAAGGTCTTACAAGCCAATTACTGGATGTTGCTTGACTTTGGACATGCTGTGGTTTTTAATCTAATCAGTTGTGAATTTAGAAATTACTACAGAATACCAAAATCCTATTTCAATCCGAGTTTTACTCTGACTCTCCTTGTTGCTTGTGGAGGCCATTAATGAGAAGAGACATAAGAAGACTGGCGTAGGAGCTTTCTCACAGCAGCTGGGGATCAAAATGTCTTGAAAGTTCCCAGATTATGGGAATATGGCCGAAGTTGTGGCCATAAATATTGCCGAAATTATATCCAGTATTAGAGGTGGAGTGATTAGAGTGCACGCAATATTTAATTGCAAAATCAGCTACCACTTTACATCGACTAAGGACATGGGCGCTCTTCTTGAGAGAATAAACGTTAGACAAGTGAATCTATCTGTTACGAGACCGAAATAATCTGGATAGCTAACGACATCATATACGAATATCACACAACATATACGAAACCTTATAAAAGCTATAACCGGTCATTGGTCTCTCAGTGAACATGACCAAAGGCAAGTAATCCTATTTAATGATTTCTGTAAAAGCTGTAATGATGACAAAGAAGATGAGTCTGTGAAACATCATATTTGACGCTGCCGATCACTTAACGAAAGGCTTTCTTCCCTTAATGGGAAGAGGATTCTATAACAAGATCAGCCTTATAACGAGGGATTTTGCCAAAATCCACATCTTCATTGTTCTTCAAACAATTTGGTTTTTGGTACGATAGTTAGCACATGATAGCACAGCAAGACCTACACTTTGATCCAAACGCGTTGCACTCCCGATACCAGCCAATTAAAGTTAACTTAACTAAACTTTGCGTTTCTAAACAATATGTTGCAGGGTATCAAATAGTCCACATTAATCAACTTTAACTTTTCTAATCGTCTTACATTCAAATTTCAATTACACATACATGCTTTTATTTTACTTTAAAAAACTTTGTAATAGACTTTGCGCATGTGTTATCTCTGTTTCTCTGTTCTTCTTACAGTGCCTTCATAGTTGTCGTATGTTGTCATCCAACGTATTTGTTTCATGTTCATCAAGAAGTTTGAAATAAACAAAAAAATAAATAAATAAATCGTTGTTATAACTATTATTGTTGTTGTTCTTCAGAGTTGAGAAAAGTCAACTCTTTAACAAAATTGTTGTCGTGTTAAAGAAATTTTTTATTTTTTTTTTTAATTTTTCCATGTCAGTTTTATTATAAATAAACATTCATATTGACTTGATATTATTAAATTATATTATATGGCTGTTGTTCTTATCGTTAGTTATTGTTGTAAATCATGGACATACGTTCGTCATGATGTCAAATGTTTTATTAAATATAGTCTGCCCCCTTTTATGTTGACTATGTATATAGTATCATACATACAAGTATCTAGTATTTTTATATTATGAGAGTTCCAGTTGATTTTTATTATTTTTTTTTAAGTTTTCTAACATGAAATTGACGTGAGTACTTAAAAGTTGAGTTATATATGAAGAGAGTATGCAGTTATTTAGGTTTATAGTCAGTTAAGTTTAAAGGTAAGAAATATGTAGTAAAAAAATATACAAGAAAATAGCAGTTTAGACGGAGGAATTGAATAATTTTTTTGAAGAAATCAAACATTTATTAGTTATAATCACTTCATTAAAGAGAAATGTGTAACAAATATGAAAAAAGATTATTTTAATATTGAAATTAATGTAATTGTTTACATATATATTCTCTAAAATAATTAATTTTATGATATCCTAACGAAAATTCTATAGGGTTTTCTAACAAGAACTCTGCTTTCCAATATTATGACTACATAACTTATTGGAAATATTGGAATTACACGACAATTTTAAATTTAATTTTGTTCGAAAAGGTTCTCTAACGAAAATCATCGAGATAGCATTATCATTACCATTGGGGATAGGCATTCTTGCAGAACACTACCACCTTGAGGATCTATTATTCCCTTTCCTTCCCTTTCTAATGAACATCAGCATATATGTAAATCTAGTAGCTGATATGGCTACCAATGTCTACCAATCCCAAACATCTACATCCATATTCGTACAATATGTGTTCCGCCGTCTCTAATGCCTGTGAACAACACAGTCTACAAACATCTAAATTCGTGACCACCATCCTTTTCAGATGAGCTCCAAGTCTACATTGACCCGTAAGAAAATGCGTTAGGATTTTCAAGTCTGGCCTACCATACTTAAGAACCTCAGAACGACGCCCAAATTGCTGACTGAGCCCTGCACTGAAGTGTCCTCTCTAAGCCTTCCTGTGTTCCAAGCATCTGGCAATCTCCCAATCCTTGATTAGATTAAGAATGATAGAAGGTATTGTCTCACAGTAAGGTTCCGGACCAATATAAGGTGTCACGAAACCTTCCTAGCCAAAGCATCAGTTGTTTCGTTACCAACTGGATTTTATTCTTAAGTGAAAGCAGAAGATCCTTTGCGATTGGCCAATATATTAATGGTATTACCCTTTAGCCCATCGTCTCTGCACGCGATCTCAGCCTGGAAGACACTTAGCGTTTCCCCAGTGGGATCAACAAGTTTCAGTTGGGCCCATGAACACCAGCACCGAAACAGTCATTTATTTGGGAGCCATCGGTATACCAGTTCAGATAAAACTCACCCCGAACTAAGGCCACATTAGACCAACAATCCCGGTCAGTGAATTCAACCTTGAATCTCCTGCCAAAGCACAGATCCAAAGGCATGGCAATCAAAACCAAAAATGGTTCTCCGACCAACCTGCGTAAAATTAACAGACTCCAAAACACATTCCGAGAACCCTTGACGAAAAACATTGCCGCCACCATCATTACATAGATATAATACGATGTCAAACCAATCAGGGCTTCTAAGCCCGGTATTCGACATTATACTGATGCGGGCGAGTCTTTCTACTCTACCTAGTTTATACGTGGTGGTAGCTTCCTCAGCCTCACCAAAATAACAAGAATAATATATAATTAATCAATCGGAACCTAACAAGTGTTTAAAAAGTATTAAAGTCTCTTAATTCCTTCAAATTGAGTTCAAAAAGCATAAATAAATTTTATTTAAATAATTTTAAAAACTTTTTTATCTCATTCCTATAACCTAACGATCATTACAATATAATGCTTAATTGTTCACTCATATGCTCACATTTTATTAAGTTGACATCTGATACAAACTGACTTGAAGCACTTCCAGTATTAAAAAAAAAATATATGTATTTTCTACTCAACTGACTGGAATGAAAATTTAAATGAAAAAAATAAAAAATAAAATAAAACATAAAAATAAAATCCAAATGACATCAATATTTATCATAATCATTATGATACTTTTAAGCCTGAAATAAATATCTAAAAACAAAAACCAGACTCACAGTGTAGAGCAAATGACTGTGTCAAAATGTATGTGCCACTGTCGCGCCACACTACAACAGCAGGAGCAGAAAAAGTGTCGTGTCGCAACGTATCAAATCAAATGATATTAAAGATGACAAAAAGACACATTCTGAAGATTCAACGTATACAAGAAAAATATTTATAATTCAAATGCAATGAATTCATTTATTTTTTTTTTTTTAGAAATTTTTCACAACTGTCTGCTTTAATTTGGGTGTAAATGCTTCTTCGTGAACTTATTCTTTACAAATGAAATTTAACGAATTTTTTTTTTTCAATTTTAAACGGGTTAATATTTATTTTTAAAGGTAAAATAAATATGTACTCGTATGTCGTGTCAAATTTGTTAAGACAGAATCAACAGCAACTTTAAAATGAATTTTAATTTTTCAAAACCAAAAATGCTTCTTGTGATAGACCTGTGCAAACCATCTAAAATACAATAAAAAGAAAATATTGTCGCGGGTCATGATTTTTATTTCTTTGTTTTTCTGCCCCAATCATTTTAACGTCCTTCGTGTTCGCTTAAAGGCCATAATGTCAATGTCTGACTAAATTTAAAATTTTGTTGGAAAAAAAAACTAATTTTTTGGCATTTGATGCCACAGTACTAGACAGTCACGCGTTTCAGTGATTTTTTATTTTCAATATTTCTTATGGCTTTTGTTTAAAGTGATTTTTTTTTAAATATTTTTCTATTTTTGTTAATTTTTATGTGAACTCTTAAAAAATTTAATTAATTAATATTTTGACAGTTTTACAAATTAATATTGAAAATTATAAAAACATGCGCAGGATTTTGTTGAATTAAGCTTCTCACAGTAAAAATAAAATTTTTATTAAATTTTTTTTCCAAAATATTTTTTGATGTTTTTTTATCATTACAATTAAAAAATTGTATACAATTTTAGTGTCTAAATAGAAGCCACTTGCACCATAGTCATGAAGATAAAGAATTATTAGGCGATATTACTCAACCTTGAAACAACATTAAGTAGCTCAAATACCTCTACCTTTATTCACGACATTATCTATGATTTGCTAAAAAACTAAAACTCAGTTTTGCTAAAATCATGATCAAGTTAAATCCACACGAAACTCCACTCGGATAATTTTTGAAACATTTAATACATTGCAATATATTTGATTCAAAACTTGGTGTAAATTAGTCAAATTTAATTAAACTAAAGAAGAATGTTTAAACAGGTGTTAACAATCAGTAAACACACTGTTAAGTCGATTTTCCTATCCTTTGCCTCAAATGTTTATCAAAAAATGGAAAATAGCCAGTAAATCATGAGCCCAAATAAGTTGTTTTATTCTCTTACCACAGTTTAAAAGACAATCAGTTTTTAATCTGCCTAGTTTCTAAAGTGTCTTTCAATAGAGACTTCCGAACTTTGACAGTTGATATCTAGATATCTCGAATTGGCTGTCATTTATTCACTTTGGTTTATCAAATACACATTGAGAATATAAAACGTTCAGCTACAAGTGCAAACGAAAAACTGTTTTATCAATAGTGAAATAATGTTCGGGCAACGTACCATGCGCTTCGACTAAACGGCCGTACATAGTGTGGTGGATAAATTTGAGTCTACTTATTCCCGTTACGACAACGAAACTTAATATCTTTCGAAAACATCGTCGCCGTCTCTGAAAGCGATTCAGACGATTACGCATCGACAAGGACGTGGCCTTTCGCAGACCGTAAGCTGCGGAATTTTTCATTGTGTTGTAGTTCTGTATACGTACAAAATTCAACTCACATAGGACATACGCTTCGTAAACCACCTCCGATTTATAACACTCGAGAAAGCAGAAAAAGAGAAAAGTCAAAAACCATCTGGCGTCTAAACACACTGCAGAAATAAGACTCTATATCTCATCAGCTTGAAGGAACCTTCAAAAACATCAGAAAACTTACGTATGTAGCCACAGGTTAACAAAGATGTAGACAACTTATTGACCTATACCTAGTATAGAGGCAGCCCGTAATCAGATGGCATACGTATATATTATCAGATCATCTAAGTATGGTATGTGTATAGAAGAGAAGGATTTGTCCGCTGAATGAGCCCAGGAACAGTTAGAAATTGACATCAAAAAATTGTCCTTAGACTGACATTAAAAGAAAACAAAACTGTCTAATTTGGGACGATAGTAAACTACATGAGATTCAAGAGCGTCTAATTCACTCCGAAAAAGTTGCTTTTTCGTATGGATTTTTGCCCATTTAACGATGAATGTGTACACCACAAAACAAAATTGTCCAATTTGGGAAGATAGTAATCCAGGAGAGATGAGCTTCTAATAGCGTAGACAGACGACAGCGTTAATCTGCATTAACTGCTTTAATGATTAACTTGTAAACTATTCCCATCTTAATGTGCATTAAGTTGATGTAAATGCACAAAACCAAACTGCATCTAAACTGCATTAAGCTTTTTCAATATGGCAATACTATGGACAATCAACCAAATTGTTTACTATTGTGAATGAATGTTTAATCGAAAAAAAAATTAAAATGGACTCAAATGGACTATGGAGCAGTTTCTGCAAACATAAATATGTAATGATTCTTTACCAACAGCATAGCTGCTAATCATACTTTCTGTCTTCTATCCATTTGAGCCAAAGTTTTAGCTTGCATTAGTGAGTTTTTAATGCATACTAACGCTGTCGTTTGTCTACGGTATAATGCAACTCTAAAAGGTCACTGTCTCATTCGTCAGCTCATGCAACATTAGACATTCGCCACGAAGGATCACGTGGAGATGATGTAGATTGCGTCAGGCTTTTTCTTATTGAGTTTTCTTAAGTCGCAGTCGGTGACATCTCAAACACAGTTTGGTTTAGGTAAATAAGAGTACGGGAAGCGCTTATTGAAAGACCCTTTATAAAAATTTTAATATTAAAATCAATTCAAATGAAGACAAGCATAATAATAGTAATATGGTCAACAAATTTTGACGACTGTCTATAACTTTTTTTCTTTCAAGAGAAAAGATGTCAGTTTAATATTAATAATTCAATTTAACCCTTCTGAGATCTAAAGAAAAAAGGGTCCGCCAAATAAATTTTGTTTCAAATGCTATAAAAAAAAACTACTGAATATTTTTTCAAATTTCTTTTTTTATTTGAATCCTTCCGGTTAATAATGGAAAATAATTTCATTCAAATGGCTGCCTCGGCTGGCCATGCAGTAGCCTACACCATCGGTCCAATTTTTAAGCACATTATCGATTGTGTGCAGCTGTATTTCACCAATGGCTTCACGAATATTGTCCTTTAAAGCATCAATTGTCTCTGACTAGTTGGCGTAACACTTATCTTTGACGGCACCCCACAAATAATAGTCCAGCGGTGTCAAATCGCAGCTCCGAGTTGGCCAAAAGACATCAGCTCTGCGGCTGATAATGCGATCTACAAAAGCAGGGCGCAAAACATCGAGTGTAGCTTCGGCTGTGTGGCACATAGCGCCGTCCTGTTGAAATCAAATGTTGCTAATATTCTCCTCTTCAATTTTTGTGAACGAAAATTCGTTCAACATGGCCCGATAACGATCGCCATTGACTGTAACGGCGACTCATTTTCGAAGAAAAATGGCCCAATTATGCCTCTGGACCAAAATCCGCACCAAACAGTGAATCGTCTTGGGTGTATCGGCTTTTCAATGTATGCGCGCGTGTTTTCTGTGCCCCAAGTGCAACAATTTTGCTTGTTTAAATACCCGGCAAGATCCAAATGAGCTTCATCTGAAAAGATGATTTTTTTGGCAAAATCGGTATCTTCTGTAAGTCGATCGCAGGCCCGCTTAGCGAAGCGTTGTTCAAGCGTCTACACAACCATGTTCGTTCAGCGGAAGGATAATAATAATTATCTGTCAAATCAGACATGAGCTAAGTGTTACCATTCACGAAATAAGCACTAGATGAAAAAAAAAAACGTTAGATGACGGACCCATCACTTAAATAGTGTATTTTAAGTAAAGCTAAATACTAGCTTTTCATATTTTTCGCAAAGTGAAACCTATCTCATTATTAAAACTTAATAGTCCTTATCAAGTAGCAGAAGAAAACAAAACTAAAAAATAACTAAACTATAAAAATATTTTACATTCTTTAAAGATTCTTAACATTTTTTTTAATTTTTTAGCTAAGAGATAAAACAGAATTGGGCCCCGACGATTTTTTCCATACAAAATGACATAAAAAATCGTTGGCAAAAGCAGTCGTGTGATAGAATCTATTTTATTTTGACAGCGTTTATTCTTACTCTATCAGTTGTGCTCTCACAATTTGTATGTAGTGTTGCCGTACTTTCACTGAATTTTATGCTTTTTGTAAACAAAAAACATATGTTTTTGGTTTGGAGCAAAAAAAATAAAAACAAAAAGCAAAACAAACATAAAAACAAAAAGGGCAATTGACAGTATTTGAAGTTGCGGTTGTCGATTTTATTATGAGCCATCTTTTTTTTTGACAGCGTAATTGCTTAATTCAGTTTATCTTTAATGGTGAAAAAGAAAATCTAAAAATTAAAATATTTTTGAAAACAATAAGAACTTAACTATACCAAATTTTATTATTTTAAAATCTTTTGTTCACATTTTATCACCACTGTTGGACTAGTACAACGAGTAATTATTGCTAAAACATAATGAATTTCAATTAGTAATTCCACGAAAAGGTGTGTTTATTTTAAATGCCAGCTAATAAAACAAAAGGTGTAAATTTTTATACTAAAAATAAATATTCTAGCAAATCAAATTTAGATCAGTTTAATAATAACAAAAAAAAAAAGAAAAATAAATTAAAAAAAATCAAAAACATGGAAATTTACCATGAAATTTCAAGATTTAGTGACACTAAAAAAAAGGCATAATTTAATTATGTAGTAATGTTAAAACAACGTGCCTATATATTTAACAATAAATTAAAAACCATCAAATAGCTAATGAAAGAATCAAATGACATTTCAGAGATAAAATCTTTAAAATGTCAAAAATATCAATTAAATATCCATAAAAATCCACAGAGTTTTGTGTAAATAAATGATGTGATATTTGCTTTCGTCATAGCCTTTAATAACCTTGATTTTTAAACATGCTGACATTAAATATAAAAAAAATTATATGAATAAAACTAATAAATAGCCAATTAGCAAATTATTCCCTTTGAGGGAGAAGAAAAATTATGATAAAATTTTGAACATTTGTTTTTGTTTTCATGCCACAAAATTATTTTTAAAAAAATGTTTGCTTTTTTCATTTAATCTGTTTAAATTTTGCTCGAGCAAGTGTTAATTTAAATCAAAACGAATTTTGTTTTTTTTTTTTTTTTCTAAAATGTTGACATTATTTCTGCTTTTTTATTTCTTCATAAAATTTAAATTACTCCAGCACAACCACAACGCTTTTTTTTAAAAGAAGGTGTTAATTGGCTTTAAAAAACGGTAAAAGCTCTTATTTTGATCAGGTATTCAAAGCCAAATGAATTGAATCAACACGAATTACTTGTATAACATTGAACATGTTCTTCTTCGTATTTGAGGGTGTATTCAAGTGAAGAAAAAGACGAAAAGAAGTGTCAATTAAATCTTAGCAAAATACTCTTAAGCTATAAAATTTTTTATTATTTTTTTATTTATTTCATATTTTCTTCAATAAACTGGTCATTTAATATTTTTAAATGTTGATTTTAAATATTAAATATTTAAAAAAATCATAAAAAATTATTTTTTTAACTTATGGCTAATGTTATCAAAGTTTAGGTGATCAATAGATACAGTGGAAGGTAAAAATGGACAAATAATATGCTATGCTGTGTTGATTAGACTGTTGTTGTTTCAAATAAATATACATACATACTTACATACATACACACATACATGTATACATAATACCCGCGACAACCCTAGTGGGACAAGGGAGATTTGTCTCAAACAATAAGCTGCACCCGAATCTATATTTAGACTCATAGAAGGGGACCTATAATTTAACTCCGGCTCCGAAGGGCATGTGCATTAGTTAGAAGAAGTTTTTCATAGCATACATACTCATAAGCAGTCGCTAGCAGTGCTATGAAGTGATTCCGCTGTTTAAAATTATCTGATAGTCTGGTCTGGTATTGAACCGGGGACCTCTTAGTTGGTAGACGGGTGTCTAATCTATCATACCACAGCAGCACAGAACATATTTGTTATTGCTTTGAAGATGAGAGAAATATCTGAAAAAATACGATGCCTTTTACTAAATATAAAGCGTGTAGTAGTAATGCTGTAATTAAATCCCGGACCCAGATATAGTGTAATCGATTCCATTCGGAAAATTTCGACGTCAAAGATGCACTAAAAATGTGTTTAAAACTGAAGGAGCGGGAGTCAAAAAGACTGACCGTAGCTGTATTGTAGGTCAATGCAAAGAAATTTGATTGACCGAAGAATTATCAGTGAAATGCTGCTGAAGCACAACATAATCGAAAGTGTTAAATAAATTATGTTGTAAACGTTTGATTCAGCATTAGGAAAGTTGCTTATGATAACGACATATCAATTCGCTCATCAGGCCAAGCCACACCAGAAAGTTTATTTCTTTTCGTTGTTACTTTTAACCCTTTAATGGATAAAATCGGAGATTAGCAACGATTGAAGAAACAAAGACTGTATCGCGTGAAAGCTACATTTCTATGCTTTTTGCCATGTCAAATTACATGCCACGTTTTTACGCAAATATTGTATTTTATTTTAATCAGGTCTAGTGTATATTTGTTAGATAATAAAATAATCTATTCTGCTCATATGACACGTATGACCAGTATTGCCGTTTTTGGTTATTTCTAATCAAATTTTTATACCTTTTCTTCGATGTATAGATGTGTACTTATTTTCATTTTGGTTACTTTTCTTTACGAAGTTAAAAATGTAAGCAAAGGTAATAAAGCTTTTTAATATTTATTACTCAGGTTTTATGGTGTGTATAAGATAAAAAAAGGAATTTTAGGAAACCTTAGGCCTCATCATAACCAAACACATGTGTTAACTATATATGTATACTTAATTACTCACTGTTTAAGTTCAGCAATGTAATTTGTACTTTCTCAGTATATACTTGCTGAAGTTTAAATTTGTGAATTGAAGTTAAGTTATACGAGTTTGTTAACTAATAATTAAAAAGTTTGGCACATATAGCGCAATATATCGTCTAAAGTATTGTACCAAGATGTGTGAGACAGGTCTTATTTAGTCAATGTTTCTATAAAATCCATATATAAAATAGGTTACTCTTTTATTGAAACTTGGTTACAAAAATTAAATGTTGTGGCAACACTGTCTATGATACATAAGTATAAAGTAAACCTACTTTTCGACAACATACGAGTATCTTACACTGTTTTGCAGTGTTGATTGCTAATTAAACTTTTTTGGTCAGAGCGCATAGAATGCATCATAGTTGATTTCTTACACGTTTGAGTTTAGAAAATTTACCAAAAAATCACAGAATATTTGCAAAAGTGAATGAAGTAATAATTTCGGGCGATAAATGAACGTCTGCCACTTACTTTTTAAAGAT
Source organism: Wohlfahrtia magnifica (assembly GCA_023159175.1). Lineage (NCBI taxonomy): Eukaryota > Metazoa > Arthropoda > Insecta > Diptera > Sarcophagidae > Wohlfahrtia > Wohlfahrtia magnifica. Next base: position 1,075,620 of record JAKWBJ010000528.1, read on the forward strand.
TATTTCACGTAAATAATACCCGCGGCTACGACGTAGGTGGTCATTAAATGCACTGCTATTTTGGCATAATTTTAACAGCATTTCGGCCGTTATTTTAGTAATGTTTTTTGGCATTTGTAACTGAATCGTCCCTGTATACACGAGAGACTTCACGTATTTTTTCAAAAAGTTGTTTAGTGGTATCAAATCGCATGATCTTTTTGAGAAAACTCGCCTCTTTGTTTGTTAATGGTATCGCGTGTCTACCATGTCCAATTCTTCTCTTTTGGATAAAAAGCAAGTTAATCATCGCATACTACCTTCCTCCATTAACGTTGCGATTTTCATCGTTCTTGTAGATTTACGGTTCAATGATGTCACCGGTTTACAAATTACACAAAACAGAGCCTCTGGCTGCTTATTACACCAAACTCAAAAATTCTGTTTGGTGACGAAAGCATTATGCTCAAAAAAAGCTCATCCCTGAAGATAATTCTTCGATAGAAATTACGAAATACGTTTCTCACACAACACGAGTTTTGATAATAAAATTCAATGACTCGCAAGTGTAGTTCGTTTGTTAGTGTATTCATGGTGAAATGGCAAGCCTTACTGAGCAACTTTGGCATCGTCGCACATGCCGAACCGTTTGTTACACTGAAAAACCCAATTGCAAAAATTTCGCGAATGTCATAGCTAATCGTCGTTACTAACGCTGACAATGGCAAATCATTGATGGCTAACGATAAATTTTCTTTGATGTCGTACATGGCTTTCTAAAGTAATTGACCAAATTTTCATAGATAACAGAAGCTGATTTTGTCTTGCAGACCTCCGTGCATTAGTGAGTCCTAACAGACAATACCATCATTGAGAATCATTAGTACTTTGTTCGTTAAGGGGTAGGTGAAGCAGACAAAATTTTGTATCGTTTAGCATGTAGTTGACTCATAACAAAAAGTGTCGCTAAGTTTCAGAGTTCTCTTGTATTGTGACATTCTGTGAAGTTGTCATACATACATGTTTGTGTCATTGTCACGAGGATTCACCCAGCAAAGAAAATTTTCATTACTGACAATTCCATACAAATTACGACTTTTAACTGATTTTGTGGCACAAGATCGGTCTATTATTTGTTTGTTTCGTTTTTAGCACTTTCTTATGTAACCAGGTATTGGATAGTGTGTTAGTCTTTCATTGCAGGTATCGTGGGTTTGATTTTTACCAGAGACTCTGGTCTTTTACTTCACTCGTAATAATTATAATATAATTTAGAATTGTATTCAAGTTTAAAATATATGACATTTTCTGTAACTGTTTCACTTATTTTCAATGAATTTTTCTCTATAACAATTCTCTCCCACTGTACCTCGACATGTTTGTATTTGTGAAAAATCAAAGTGTGTATTAAACAAGGCAATAAAATATTATTTAACACTTTAAACATCTCGTTAGCATTAATCTAAGTATGAGATTTCATTTTTTTCTTTATCTGTGTTTAAAAATCATGTCATTCATTGTATTTAGAACAACAATTAACATCAAGCCCAATATCGATATTAAAATTCTAAAACCGATCACCACAAAATCTTGTGGTTTTAATGACATTTTCATGATCAAAAAAGTTATGCTTTTGTTAGATGATGTTTATTAAGTGTGAATCTGTGTTTTGAACTGGTATCTTATGACTTTTTTTATTACTATTTTCTTATTTTAATAATATTTATTTAAATAATTTTCATCATTTCGAACAACAAAAATAATGAGTGTTTACCCATAAAATGAACAATAGCTTTTAGAATTTGGAGGAGCACATGTCAACGGAATATTACGTTTTGATGATGTCGATGGCTGAAAATACTTTTTATTTATTGTTACAGACATGTAAAGTTTACAAATTTTAAAATTCATTTCAAGTCAAGCTTACTTCCGAAGTAAATATTTGTTCTTATTATATGAGTATGTTTATTTTAAATTATGATACGACAACAAATAAAAAGTTCAATGGCCTTGAATACATTTAGCTAATAAACAATCAATTTTAATTAAGATTCCAAAAAGTGATCTTTTTTGGGATTGGATCAGCGTGGAAAACTAGAATTAAAATCGCAAATCGAACACAACAATTGTGTTCGATAAATTAAAATTAATTAAAATCCTCCTCGAAGTCGGTGACAATGTTTAAAGCCATCGGTTTTTGATTACATACAAGGGCGGATTGACATTGAAGCTACCTAGCGCTAGATGGCAGCACAAACACAAAAACTTTTTCTTTCTTAGTAATTACGATCTGTTAAACGTCAGCTGTTAAAATTTTAGCCAAATTCATCGATGAGTTTATTTGTTGTAGTCGTTTGAAGTAAGCAACTTTTGTGTTTCTTGGAAAATAGAAAAAAGTGAATTTCGTGTAGTGATTAAACACTATTAGAAAAGCTTGATAAACATTACGGCAAATCTGCTCCGTTAGATTATATGGTAAAATATTGGATTGCTGAATTTAAACGGGGCCGAACAAGCACCGCAACAATACCATCAACAGGAAGGCCAAAAGAGCTGGTTACTGAAGAAAATATCAAAAAAATCCTCGATATCGTTATGAATGATCGCCGGGTCAAAATACGTGAGATTGCTGAAATGGTAAACATATCATATGAACGTGTGTTCAACATTTTGCATGAACATTTGCATATGAAAAAGCTATCGGCAAGATGGATGCCGCGTTTGCTCAGTGTTGAACAAAAACGAGTTCGACAGATCACTTCACAGCGGTGTTTGAAGGCAAAGACAGTGAAATCGGCTGGCAAGATTATGGCCACTGTATTTTGGGATGCACACGGAATATTGCTCATCGATTATCTTGAAAAGGGATCCACAACCACAGGAGAGTGTTATCGTGCATTATTGGATCAATTGGTTGATGCAATCAAGGAAAAACGATCACATTTAAACAAGAAAAAAGTGCTCTTTCTTCAAGACAACGCACCGGTACACACAGCATTAGATACGATGCTAAAACTACGAGAAATCCACTTCGAATTGGTTGATCAGCCACCTTATAGTCCAGACTTAGCCCCTAGTGACTTTTTCCTGTTTCCAAACGCAGGAAAAAGATTCATCTCAAACGAAGAAGTGATTACCGCAACTAATGCGTATTTTAAGGAGTTCCCAAAACCGTGTTATTCAGATGGTATAAAAAAGTTGGAAAATCGTCTTACTAAGTGTATTGAGCTAAAAGGAGACTACGATTATGTTGAGAAATGAATGGTTTTTGAAAAAAAAATGTTTTTTTCCTACTTAGGTAGCTTCAATATCAATCCGCCCTCGTACATGCATATACCCCGCGACATTCCAAACGGAGCGAGAAAGACTTCTCTCATTCAATGAGCTCTTGCGATTCCATTTTTAGACTCATTGAAAGAGAACTACAGTTTAAAGCCAGCTCCGAACGGCAGATGCATTAGTTAGATAAGTTTTTCGTAGCATAGTACTCACAACCAGACGCAATGTTATGAAGTGATACCACTGTTTAAAATTGTTAAATAGTCTGGTCTGGGATTGAACTGAGGTCCTCTTGGTTGGTAGGCACATAGCTTTAGTTTATTCCTATTAACTTAAAATTAAAAAGCTTCAATCACCCTCTAAATAAGACGAATGACCTCATAATAAAATTAGTTAAAAATTTACAGCTGAATCAGGGTTCCAAAATAAATGTTTTTTAATTTCCACACATACGACAAGCGTTAAATGATTTATGCAGAAATGGTCACCCACTATTTACGTAAAGTGTACATTTTAAAGCTTTTAAATATTTTTGATAAAAACGTAACTGTTAGGGCATTTCCATACCCCAAGAGACATAACCATTTTTTGCTTGCTTAAAACTGGTTTAACTTAACGATTAGCAACATCATCATGCGCTTCATCTATAACAATTGAACCAAAATTTGTTTGCTTTTTTTAATTTGAAAAAAGTAGATTTAAAGACTAAAATGAGTTGGTAAAGGAAAGGAATGAATACGTATTAAAAATCAAATATCACGTAAAATATGAAATGGGTTCGCTTACCTTTCTTTTCTAACAGACAAGGTTAAGCTGGTGCACAAATTTATTTATTTTCCAAAAGCCTTACACTTAATGTGGTAAAAGATACAAAAAAAAAAAAAAAAAAACAGTTCAACCTTTAAGGAAAGAAAAAAAAAATAAAAATAAATTTAAAAAAAGATTTTAGAATGACTATGCCATGTATCGTGATGTTGAAGATGGAAAGTGGTCATAAGTTATCAAACAATTATGGCGAAATTATCTAAAAAATTTTGTAAGAGTTTTAAAGAAACAAAAAACGATTTTACTTTTAAGTAAATGCTTCCTAGAGAAGTGATAATCATAGTGGAGCTCTTTTACTCTTTTCTTAATAAAAAACTACTTTTTTTCTCATTTCATTAGAATTTTTTAAACTGATTTTATGGTTCAATCAAATGGGAAACTCCTCCCTTTTGTCATCTGTTGAACGTTGCATTTTTTTAAAGCTCTTTGTGGTTCACTATTTCTAATGTTTTCTAAGACACCAATCACGTTGACTTCAAAGAAATTGCTTTCAGCATAAAATTAGTAAAAAAAAAAAAAACGATGGAAACAGAAAGAAAAGGAACGACACTTAAGTGACACATGACTCGCCTGCTTATCGTAATGTGCCCATTTTATAATGCACAAAGGCAACAACGTAGATCAACAATTGAAGTGTTCCCACTAGCAGATTAAATTAAATGAAAAGTAAACTGTAGAGTTTCTATATAAATTTTTGATGTCAAACAAGTTAGGAAATGATCTATGGACTCTTCCATAGAATGCGTAAGAACTAAGATACAAAAACTTGCATTGAACTATTTTTGTATTTAGTTCGACTTACCCCGGATGTCCTTCACAGAATGAATTTTTTTATTTTTGGATGAATTGTTTCCGTGCCGATCCTGCTTCCCAAAATTCAGTTCAGTGAAGAAAACTTGAAAGAAAATTATGTCGGCTAAATACAGTCAACTCCTGGTCCAGTCGTTACTGTGGAAACACTGCGATCTTTGTTGACATTGTTCCTTATAATTTGCTCGACTGGAGATCGAGATCCCTGCTATAGATTAACGGACCAGAGTTTCTATACCTATACCATAGGTTGCTGGGCAGGATGGGCTGTAGTATATACATACATTAGTGTTCTGACACTGTCTTATAGTTTGCCTGGATACTACAGTATATTTCAAACGGAGATTATGGCCATACTTAAGGCTGTGCAATGCTTGATATTTTTCTGATTAATTCAGACAATCAAGTCCCTTACAAGCTTCACCTCAAAGTCTATCCTCGACGAATAAATGCTGGAGGTTTTTCATGGAAATCTCGGATCGTACAAAGGTAACTTCCATATGGGTTCCGAAATGAAGATATATCGTCAGAAATGGTGTTGCTAGGGAGGGTACTGAGCTCACAATTTTCGAATGGGAACCTAACATTTGCTCTCCGATTGGCTCAGTTAGGCTGGATATTATTCGGTCGATGGGCGAGACTGAATTTCGCTGAGGCATGTCGATAGACAAAAGAAGACTACCTTTCACCTTATGTGTCAGTATCCAGCCCTTGCCATCAGACGACGGAGCTTTTTAACTTCTTATTTTTTGTACTCTATCACTGAACTCTCCAAAGTAAATGTTACCGCAATTGCGAGATTTATTTCGTGTCCCATGGAATGTGTTAGTACCTATACTTGTGGTGTTACAATAGATCCAACCTCTGGTCTAAGTGAGACTTTATCCTTATAGGGGTGTGTGCCACCTAACCTATGACTTACTTTCTTATAAATCAATTTATTTATAACCAGACTTATTTTTCTTTAACCTTTGACCTTTAAAATATTAAAATTATAACAATAATTAATCTTCTTAAAGAATATATATGGGCCACTTAAGAGTAAAAATTTAAAACTGCAATAAAACAGAAACGGTTTGAAAATTTTCCAAATTTATATTTTTGTTGTGAAGTATAACTGTTCCGATTAGAAATGATTTATATGGTTGCCGCCGCTGGCCTCACAGTACCGCATTCGATCGGACCAATATTCGAGTTCTTTTTCGAGTGTACGTATGTGATTAACACGTGCCTTTAATGTCACCCCACAGAAAATAGTCCAACTATGTCAGATCGCAGCTTCTTGGCGTCCAACAGACATCACTATTTCAGCTAATTAAACGGCCATCAAACGTTTGACGCAATAAATCGATTGTGGCAGATGTGTGGCAAGTGGCAGCAATACCATGAACAGCGGGAACAAAAAATCGGTTATTATGGTGCGATAGGTGTCTCCATTGAGATATATGCGTCAGAGATATATGCGTCAATCATGCCTCCGCTTCACAAGCCGTACCAAACAGTCACTCGTATTGAGTGCACGTTTGATTTTCTGAGCTTCAAAGAAAAAGATGATTTATTTTTTGGCAAAATCGACATCATTGTGCATTTTCTCGTTTGATGGTCGTGCGGCTTCAAATCTTGAACCATTTGAACTTTATAAAGCAAAAGAACTTTGTACCGAGATCTCTTCGCAAAATTCGACGTAAACTGGTGCGTGAAATGATCAATTCTTGAGACGATGACGAGTTGATGTTAATGGACACTCTCAGCCACAGCCTCAATATTTTCGGATGTGTGCACATCACGCACGAGCACGAGCACGCTTAAGCCTTGGCGCATCAACAATGAAACCAGTTTCACGAACTTTAGCAATAAACTTGCGTATACCGGGCACTGCTGGTCCTTCTGTGCGATCAAATCTTGTACGATATTTTCGTGAAATTTCCAACCAATTGTCTTAGTTTTGGAAATAAATTTCCAATAAATCCCAACGTTGCTCAAGCGTAAATCGATTCATTTCGTTCAGTGGAGATAATGTACAGTATTTTGCGACAAAATGGAATGACATAAGTGTTGCCGCTGTTTCAAACTTAAACCGATTTATGGCGCACCCGCTATTTTTCACTTAAAAAAGTTTTCTTCAATTTAATTCTTTTTTAACAAATCATATATTTGAAGTCAGTGTAAACAGAGAGTCTTTGTCTCCTAGTGTTACAAAAAAGTGCTTTAAAGGTTTTTCGTTTATTGTCCATTTAAAAAAGGGGAGTAGGATTTCATGCAACAAAAAATTGTACGAATGGTAACTTTAGCAACAACAAGAATTTGCCCGATAATTTTCTTTCTTTTATTTCGCTATTTGTGGCAGTTTGAAGGTGTCTAAAAGCCACTAAAATTTGATGTGCGTTTAGTAACGAAGGCCAAACATATATTTTGGCTACTCTTAACTATACATGTATAGCACTATTTTGCTTGCAACATTTGCTTTTTTTCGTTTTATTTTTTCAATTTTACAACTTGCGGCATTTGTTTTCGTGAAAAGAGCACAGCAAACTACTTACCTTCCTTTGCAGACAGTACAAGTACATGTATTTAAAACATTCTTATGGAACTTCTTCTGAAGACACTGTTACCGTACTTTAGTATTTCAAGTGCATTGCAATCATAAATGATGGTAAATATTTAACAGGTTTTTCTCACTTCTATCTCTTCTCTAGGCCTTTTTCAACATGCCCATTTGGTTTCGTTGATGTGTATGAATTCCGAAAAAAAAACTTCAAAGTTCCCATGATTATAAGCATTATAGCTTAACAACAACACCCCACCTCATTTGGTTCTTTTAATTTCTAGAAAAAATGGTTTTTTTTTTCTTAGAAGTTGGATGGACAACCGACCTCTAAACATGTATGTGTCTCTCGTATATTTTGCGCTTTTCCAATAACCATTTATTCAAGTGTCTGAATGCATGTGTCTCTGTGTTTCTATTTCGTTGCCCGTGTCTCTGTTATGTTGCTGCATGTGGAAAGGTTGAGATGTGAATATGTGTCTGGTGTTGTTTTTTAAGTTGGACGTGAACATTTCAACATTTTATTTTGGTTTTTCGTTTTCGTTTTGTTGCAATTTGTTGACAAAATGACATCCAATCGAGTCAGTTCCCATGCTTTGAATTTGTTTCGCAATAGCCCAAGTGCAGTAAAATGGAAAAATGGTCAGTTAAAAATTATTTTTATTTTTCACATTCCATTGATTGTTAATGGCTGTTATGTGTCATTATCTCTACACATTCGTTCAGTTTTTATAAAAAACAAGACGACTGACAAAAGTATTTTTTTAATTTTAATAAAGAAATTATTTGTTTCTCACTTTAAAATGTTAAATGCGGAAAAACTAAAATGCAAGCAAATTATTAATCTTATAATAAAAATTGTAAATTTAATTCACGAGGTCTGTTCAAAAAATATTTTTGAAAATATTTTATTCAAAACTTAATACATTGGCTGAAAAGTCCCGAGCCTAACACATAGATGGCGCTAATTCTATTATTATTATTATTGCATTCACCTCTTTTTCAGTAAGTGCTAACCTTCAAGATGTTCTATTAATTAGTTTGTGAGTTATTGCGCTAAAAGTGAAGCTAATTGTGTTATTTTTAGAACAATGTATGATGGGAAAAATACCGTTGAAGCGAAGCAATAGCTTCCAAAGTGTTATGTGGACTTCGCTCCATCAGAAACAGCAATAACACGTTGATTTGCTGACTTCAAACGTGGTCGTATAAACACCGATGATGCACAACACATTTGAAGTCCAAATGAGGCGGTAACACCAGAAAACATAAAAAAAAATCCACAAAATCGTTTTGAATGATCGAAAAGTGAAGTTGCGGAAGTTAGCTGATATATATCTCTACGATATATCAAAAGAACGTGTTGGCTTTATATTGCATGACCATGTGACTATAAAAAAGCTTTGTTCAAAGTGGGTGCTGCGTTTGCTCACAGTTGATTCAAAACAAGAACGTGTTGATGATTCTGAAACAATGGCGAAACTACATGATTGAACTTCGAATTGCTTCCACATCCACCGTATTACCCGGTAAGAAAGAGGTAATCGCTGACACTGAGGCCTATTTTGAGGCAAAAGAAGACCGTTCTACAAACGTTGTATTGAAATGTTAGATCGACGCTCGAACGATTTCGCCCATGTGTATTGAATTTTAATACCTCTATTTGAGCGCTTTCATATTTATTTCATCAATCGTTACAAATCCGTTCCGTTTTGGAAAAACTGAAAATTCGCTTGTAACGAAGGGTATCAAGGGAAGAAAATGCCGAATGTTTTATTTTCATACCCATTATGCTTTATGTTAATTGCATGGTGCGACCAAAGGAAATACCTGGTTAGTAATACTATTTTTATGTTAGCGGAATAAGGATCTATTTTTGAAATTTCCGAAACACCTCCAAAATCTAGAATTACGGGTAAAAAAAAACGGTTTTTGTTACCTTCATTTACTTATGTATAAGCTAATAACTTAGCTGAATATTACCCGATTTTATATTTTTAGTAAAGCAACTCATGAAAAAAATCATACTTTTATTACAAAATTTTAAACTTCTTTTAAAAAAACAGTTTCAAAGTAATAAAAAAACACCAGTTTGCTGATAATTTAATGATTTTTTCATGAGTTGCATTACGAAAAAGCTTAATAACTCCGTCAATTTCCAGCAAATTTCTAAACCGTAAGACTCATTTTATTAATTTTTTACCCATAACTTAATATTTTGGAGGTGTTTTTTTTAATTCCAAAACCAGATCCCTGTTCTACACGAGAAGCGCTCTCAGAAAAGTTGTATCTTTTCCCAGGTATGAGTCACACCTTAACGTCAAGTGTTTAGCCAAACACAATTTGACGTTTCTTTATTTTAGTGTTTGACAAATTCAACCATGGAGTGGTACACAATTGAACAGCGCGTTAAGACTGTCGAAGCCCTTTACGAAAATGGGAGTTCAAATCAAAATGCATTTCGTTGACTTCGTGATTTTTTGTTCAGCATAATCGACCAAATATGTCCACAATCGTGAGAATTGTGCGGGAAATGTGCATGCTCGCCCGGGTCGTTCTGCGGAAAACATTCGCGATAGTGTGGCAAAAAGGAGCGGTCAACTTTGGCTCGTCGACGTGCCCAACGCGTCAAATTTTGAATAAAGATTTGAATTTACGCGCTTACAAGGTTCAATTGATCCAAGAGCTGAAGCTATCTGACGATTTCAAGCGTCGTCAATACGCCGAATGGTTGGTTAAACGGACAGAAAAGAAAATCATCTTTAGCGGCGAGGCTCATTTTCAATTCAGTGGATTGGTTTACAAGCAGAATTGACACAGTTGGGCAAAAGAAAATCCACGAGCGATTGTTGAATAGCCGATGCATCCACAAAGAGTGACTGTTTGGTATGGTTTATGGGCTATACTTCTTCGAAAATGAGGTTGGCCAAGTAGTTACCATGAATGGTGTTTGCTATTGCGATGTGATAACGATCTTTTTGTGGCCAGAAATTGCGAGGATTAGTATGGTGCTACTTGCCGCACAGCCCACGAAACAATGGCTCTTTGGAGCTAGAAATTCAATGGCTGTATTATCTCATGTCATGGTGATGTTAATTGGCCGCCACGATCATCTGATTTGGCACCGTTGCTCTTCTTTCTTTGGGCATATTGTAAGAAAAAATGTACGTCAATAAGCCAAGAACAATTCAAGAGCTAAAGGATGAGATAATTCGGCATATTATCGACATTGAACCTCATTTATGTCTCAGAGTCATTGAAAATATGTACCAACGGATGCCGTGGCGATCATTTGGCCGATATTTTGTTCACCTATAATTATTATAGACCCTTTTATCATAATAAAAAATATTACGCTAATTCTCTAAAGACTTTTTGTTTTATTTACAATTAACATCGTGAGTTTTAGTGGGACCACCCTTTACATATGTATAGGGTTGTTCATTTAAAAGTTTAAATTTAAAAATACGATAAAACAAAAACGGTTTGAAATTTTGTCAAATTTATTTATTTATTTATTTTTTTTTTGTTGTGAAGTACAATTGTTCCGGTGAGAAATGAAATATTTCATTCATATGTCTGCCGCGGCTGGCCTCACAGTACCACATTCGGTCGAACCAATTTTCGATAACTTTTTCGAGTGTATGGCGTCGTATCTCAGCCATGGCATCGCGAATGTTGGCCTTCAAATGCTCAACTGTCTCTGGTTTGTCGATATAACACTTGTCGGCCAACTGGCATCACCATTTCGGCTAATCAAACGGCCATCAAACATTTGACGTTTGTGGCAAGTTGCACCATCCTATTGAAATCAAACATCGTTCACATCAATACCATTAGAGCGGGCACAAAAAAATCGGATATCATGGTGCAATAAGTGTCTCCATTGATTGCGCCGTCCTTATTTTCATTTTGGTGCTCCAAAAGCTGCACCAAACAGTCACTCGTAATGGGTGCATTGGCTTCTGTAAGACTACATTTGGATTTTCCGAGCAACAAATACGGCAATTTTGCTTATTAACGTAACCACCATGATGAAAATGAACTTCATCCGAAAAGATGATTTTAAATGATGAAAAATTTTCAATAAATCCCAACGTTGCTCAAGCGTAAATTAATTAATTTTGTACAGTGGAGATAATATACTGAATTTTGTGACAGAATAGAATGACATAAATATTGCCAGATTCTAAACAACCGCTGGTTCAAACTTAAACCGATAGATGGCTCACCCTCTATGTGTGTGTAGGTCCATTGACTAATTTCGTAAAGTAGTTGTGCGCAGCAAATATCTCAACAATTACAAAGACCAGTTTTTAATTGTCGCTTTGATAATTTATTGTTTTTAATTTTATTTTATTGCATATTCTTTTTTTAGCGAAAATAAAGTGTCGTTACTTTAATTCGTTTTGATTTGAATGCATTCTTTTCCCACATCAAAAACCATTAAATGTCAACTTCACCTGAAGTAATTCAATAATTTATTGTTTTGCAAAGTTAAAATCGATTACAAATGACTAACTTTTAATCAGATTAAATTAATTTTAAATAAAATTATTTTATATAATATACTAAAGCAGTATAATCAGCTACACATCAAATAGGAAACGATTTTAATTTTAGGTTTTCCTTTTTTTAATTTAATTTGTGGATAATGTAGTTAATAAATAAAATTCGCTTTAGAAAGCTTTAAATATCTTATTTACGAATTTTTAATATCAGAAATACCACTTGTAGGGTATTAATAGTTTTTTAGTTGTCTTGTCAATAGCTGTCGTTCTTTATTTCTTTTTTAATTATTATTTTTTAGTTCACTTAATATTTTTTATTACTTGTACGTTACAAACGTTTCTTGCTCTTTATGAACTTTGTTTCGTTATTTCCATGTATTTTGCATGATTTTTATTATTGTAATTAGAAAATAAAACAACAACAATGGCAATAAAAACGGATTTAATAATTTTGTTTACACTGCTGCTGCCGCTGCTGCTACCGCTGCTGATGTTGCTGCTATTGCAATTGCTTCTGAGCAACCATAACAATAAATAAAAGTTTATTAAAAATGCAAATTAGAATAAAAAAAAGAATTATTTTGTTAAATAACGACTTGACATGAAAATTAAAAAAAAAAAACAATCGGAATTAGTTGATATTGAAAAACTCGGGCGATGTAAGAATACCCTGCAATAAAAATACATGTTTTTTTTCGGGTGCCTTCGTTATATTTAAATCATTGATAACGCTTTCACTGTCACGCATTGCCAATCTCAATGGCAGGTTTAATGTAGCAAACCGCGGTACTAAGGATGACAATTCTACGTTGCAGTCTACAGTATTCAAGTGTTCAATAAATAAGTTCTTCTTTTCAATAACATCTCTCGCTTAATCTTCGTTCGAATTTAGCAACGGAGGCTTGCTTATTACAGGTCTTTTGGGGTTTCTCGCTGCTCGGCATAAGAAATAATCTGATTTATTGTCGCATTCATAATTTTAAGGTATTTGTTTAAAAAAGCAGTCCATCTTGATTTCAGCATACTTCTTTAACTCTTAGTAAACTCCTTTAACTCGTACTTAAGTCGAGGAATCTATATCGCTGCCACTCGGTGTGAATTCTAGTAATTGTGCAGCAGCGTGATGGCCAGCCTACTTGGTCAACCCCTATTGGAGTTCTAAAAGGAAAATTTTCGTATAACTGCTAATGTACTTTTTAATTTTTTTCAATTTATTCGCTTGCCCATCTTCTCGATGCAACGCACTGAAGATGTAATTTCATGAAAACTCAACACTGTGACTATAGCAGGCGAGTGATCCGATGAGAAATCTAGTAAAGATCTAGCCTGAATCGCTACTCTAGAAACAGTTTTCACAACACCAAAGTCGATCAAATCTGCAATCTTGTGCTTATCAGTGGGCAAATAAGTGGATTGACCGCTTGATCACATATGCTGTCTTGATCTATATATTGCTCCAAATAAAACACGTTCCTTTGTGCTTATTGAACGAGATCCACAATATGTATGCTTAGCATTGTAATCGTCAGACGTCAGGAATCGGGATTCCAACGATGGAAAAAATTTGCAATACTGCTCCTCAGAGATGGAATGTCTGAGTGATACACACACCGATAAAATCACCAGTTTGTATAGTAAAATCTTGGATACAAATTATGTAATATAGCCGGCTTATTCGGTATTCGAAAATTGAACATATTAAAGAAACTGGTCGAAAAATAACCGTTCGATTTCCCTAATATGTTTACATGTTCGCAAACATGAAGACGAACTTGAATATTTCTTAAAAAACAAACAAATAGTCAGCATGTTTCAAGATTAATGGATACACTTTTTATGCTACTATGGCCCCTAGGGTCTGAGCATGTGGTGGATCCCCGATATTAATTAAATAGCTAATAAAGCACAATTTAAGGAATGAATTCTGCGGGGACTACCTTTAGGCCAACACAATTTGTATCCAAGATTTTACTATACAAACTGGTGATGAACAACTAGACTCATTGAAAGGGACCTGCAACTGCGGCTTTGAATGTCAGATGTATTAGTTAGTGAAGTTTTTCACAGCGTAAATCCTCTTAATCAGTCGCTAGCAATGTGATGCCGCTGTTGAAAATTGTCAGCTGTTGTGACCTGGAATTGAACCGAGAACTTCTTGCTTTGTAGGCGGGTGTCTTACCTAATATACCACTTATGTTTCTGCAGATGTCCTGAAAAGGCTCTTCGAATCCAGGAATTATTAATCATCTTAAATATGTCTATAAGATTGACGTTATTGTGCAGCAAGGGAAACTTCTATCTTTACCAAGTAGTCACTGCCTTATAAAACTCTTACTCTATACGCTGTTAAAAATTATTCACTGGATGAAATATTAGAAAGTTGCGTTGTTGAAGAAGAAATGTCCGTTAAGGCTCTAAAAAGTCGAATGTTGTTCTGACATACTAACTTGTTAGAAACTGTAACATGGGACAAAAATTTAACAACTTTATTTGCTGATGCAACAAGAATTAAATGCAGTTTTTTCGCTGCTTGAATCCGAAGGAGAAGTGATGGCGGAAAGTTTTTTTACATTAATTAATATTAATAACAAACCGCTGCAGAGACCTTTGAGGATGAAATTTCGTGAACTTGTGTGAACTGTAAGGAGTTCTTGCAGAATCATTAAAAACAAATTAATCTAAGCATTTCAGTTGATTTAAAATTTTCAGATAATTCTCTGGCTAAACAATTATGTCAACTCACAGATTGTCGTCAAGTAATGTGTCAGTGAGCCGGTTATACTACGCTTTCTTGCCCTAATTTCTAAATAGGCCGATCTACGATTAAATACATATTAATAAAAATGCTAATGTCATCGACGAAAAATTAATTCGAAATACGTTATCAAAAACTGGTTTGATTTTTCTTGTAGCCTCAAAAAATGTAAAGATCTTGGGTGTAGAGCCTATATCATTGCCAGAATTATTTGCACAAAATTGTAATTTTCGACGTATATATTACAACATTTTCTCAAATTACCATAGGATATACTCCATATACCCAGTAGATAAGATACTCGTATCAAACTAAATTTTAAAAAACATCGAATTGATCAAATTTTAAGCGGATCTAAAACAACTTTGTTTTTTCTTTTTAAATGGAAATAATTTTTTCCCTAGTAAAAATTGTATTTCTAATAAAAAAGTTAAAAATTTTATTGAAGGGGCAATAAATAGGCTAAGATTTCAAAGCAAATTCAATTAAAAACTATTAAAAAATTGCGGAAAATTATGGTATTCATTATAAAAGTGTTCCCTTTCCCTTCATTCGTTTAAATGCCTTTAAAAACCACTTGTAGGGCATTCAAATATTAAAAAATATCAATATGACAGAGGTTATGACTTTGCAGCTGAGACAACTGGTAAACAATTTGATGTTTAATAAAATATTAAGATAAGATTGAATTGTATTCAATTATAATTATAATTCTTATTTCTAAATGCAGTCAATTTTAAAATAAAGGGGAAAGATGGTTTGATTTTATGTGAAAATTAAGAGTTCGTAAGAATATAAATAAAATTAAAAAGAGATCCGGTATGCCACAGTAAAAACCGCTCAATAAATTGTCTTCTGTATTTAATTTAATTAAAATTGACCAATTAGTTCATTTAGTAAGGTACGTCAGTAAAAACGCATTAAAATAATCGATTTGAAAACTGGATTTACTTACATTTGATCGTTTTAATAATTACGAATTTTAAATTTCCATTATAATTGTAGTTAAGATCTTTTTAAATTACATTTTGTTACTAACATCGTAATTAGTTTTATTTAATAAACCAATCGATATTACAAGGGGCAGAAGGAGAAAGAGCAGGTGCTTAGAAACTACCATAGACTTCTTTGGGTACAATCTGTGAGCGGCATTATTCAAAATTTTAGCCTCAAAATCTTCCAAGAGTAAATAATTGAATGGTTGCTGTGGGGCTACTTGGTTTTTCAGTGGAAATTTTTTCAGTGCAAGAAAAAAATTCGTGACATGTGACAATGCCAAAAATGCTATTTCACAATGAATAGACTAACAATTGAATAACGCTTTCAAGACATTGGATTTTATTATCAAAATTCGTGCTGTGTGAGAAATTGTGTTTTCTATCGAAAAATCTTCAGTGACGAAGCTTTTTTTGATCAATGAGTACGTCAGCAAACCGAATTGCTGAATTTAGTGTAAAGAGCCACTAGAGGCATTCAAGAGCTGTCAATGCATCCTGAAAGATGCACTGTTTGTTGCGGTTTGTGAGCCGGCGGCATCATTGAAACGTACTTCTTCAAGAACGATGAAAATCGTGAGATGATTAACGTTTTTTGTCCAAAATGAAAGAAATAGGCTTGGTTGACATGTGGCTTCAACAAAAGGTGTCACATGCCATGAACGCCACACGATACCATGAACCTCTTGAGGGGCAAGTTTGGTAAGCAATTTATCTCACGTTTTGGAGCAGTTCATTTTCCTCCAAAATCATGTGATTTATTGTGGGAATACGTGAAGTCTCTTATCTATCTATAGGGAGCCAGCAACAATTCCAGTACTGAAAGACAACATTTCAACAGCCATTAGAAAGATACCGATGGAAATGTTGGGAAAAGTATACCAAAATAGAAGCCGCGTTCAACATTTATATGAAATAATTGTGAAAAATGAAATGGCAGGCATTCATTTATCGCTCCAAAAAATATTTAATTGATTTTAGCCCATTTTTTTTAATTTTCGGTATCCAAACGGTTTAAAAATCATCCGTTATTAAAACCATTTCCCTTATTGATTCTGGCAAGTTTTAGCCACAGAAAGTGTGTTAACAGTGCTAGTTAAGTTTTTTTACATGCTCACCTGTACTCCTCTCAACTCATAATGATATAACAAAGCTTTGATATAGGGCCTTACTAAGTTTAACTTTAACCTTTAACTTTCTTACTAAAGAGACAGGGATGCTCAGGTGAGCTAATGGGCTAGTCCGTCAGCATGGAAGTCGTGGGTTCGATTCCTACCAGGCTCTGGTTTGTTATACTACACCATTCATATGGTCTTAGTTATTTCGCTCGTAGTAATTAACATATAATTTGTAATTGTGTTGTAATTCAAATAAATAAAAAATAATAAAAAGTGAAATTTTGCCAAGGTAAGGTGTGCTTCTAAATGATAAGGTCACCTTAATATTTCCTCAATTCATCAAAACTGTAAAATGTTACGTATGGTCACCTTATTAAAAAAAATTTTACGTTCAAATAAGTGAACAATAAGCCGGTTTTGCTTTTAGAGATGTACCGTTATATTATGTTTATTTACATTTATGGAAATAAGTGCAAAATTTAATGCGTCGAAATCAGAAGGTATCACAATTGCTATCTTTTTTGTAATAATTTATAATTTAAATAATATCTGCGCGGTATGGGTCGCGAGAAACCTTAGTCCAGAACATTGGAGCGGTTTCGCGCCAGCTGTAGCAGATTGCCGCTTTTAATTCATCTTTTGTCCGGTACTGTTTGTTGTCTGCATAAATGTTACGCACAAGCAGTCCCCACAAATTTTCCATGGGGTTTTAGTCGGGGGAACGTGCTGGCCAATCAAGTACTTTGATATTGTGCTCCTTAAACCATTGTCTGGTCGACTTGTTGACATGAATGCTGCGTTATATTGCCGAAAGGTGAAAGTTTGTCAGCGTTCTGGGCCAAATAGGGTACCATGTGAGCTAAAGCCAGCCCAAGCCAACAAACTGCCACCGCCGAAATTCCGTTTGAAAAAAAACAAGGCCTCCTTCCGTAAATCTCGCCAATAGCAATTGAAACCATCTGGTTCATCCAGGTTAAATATTTTCTCATCAGAAAATATTACCTACAAACCCAAAAATGTATGGAATATCTTACAACTTTTTTAAAAAAATGTTTACCTGATGCCAATTAGTTGCCACGTTGTTTTTCGCAAACTTCTTACGCTTAATCTTTTGCTGCTTAGTCAGACAGGAATTTTTTTTTTAATTTTGCTCGAATTAGTTTTGGCTGGGCGGTGATAGCTCTTAGAATTGTGTTTTTTTTTTGGAATTCGAAGTCTTTCGTGAAATTAGCCGAGTTTCACGGGCAGTCAGGACCTTTGGACGACCCGTGCTTTTTAATTTTCCATAATTTTCTCTGTTTTTGAGAAAATTTTGCACAACACAAAGATCGTCATAAGGTGATAAAGGTTTCCCGTGACCCATACCGCGCAGATATTATTTAAATTATAAATTAATTAAAAAAGGTAACAGTTGTGATGCCTTCTGATCAGATCTATTGCTTATTAATCCCTAACCTTATCATTTTGACGCATTGAATTTTGCTCTTATTTACATAAATTTAAATAAACATAATATAGCGGTACATCTCTAAAAGCAAAACCGGCTTATTATTCACTTATTTGAACGTAGAATTTTTTTGAATAAAGTGATCATACGTCACATTTTATAGTTTGATTGAATTGAATTGAATATTAAGGTGACCTTATTCGTGCTAACTGACTCTCTATGATGCCTATTTTGTTTGGTGACATAGCCTCTAAGCCAAAAATAGGGCACTTTTGAAAACAAAATTTTGAAAATATTTTTTTGAATTTTTTTATTCTGCTATCTCAGAACTATGCAGCTGGATGTCATTGAATCTATTGACAATCTGCTACAATACACATAACTATTAGTATATAACATATCAAATCTTTCGGTACACCCTGTATAATGGCAAATTAATACTTATATGAGAATTTCAACAAAAGTTTTTCTTATAAATCTGTTTTTAAATTTTTTCCTTTTTCTAACTTCTTACGCCCATTAAGATAAATCTAAAAAAGTTATTTTGGATAGAATTTTAAAATTTTTCTTCAATTAAAAATTTTTGTTCGGCAATAAAAACAACAAACTTGCATGTTATTTTTAATGCATGAAGTTAAGTTTTTTGTGATTTTTTTTATTGTTTTTAATTTAAACGCAAAAAATGTTATTTTAAGTACGAGTAAAATACTCGTTAAATCGCAATTGCGTTTTTACCAAAAAAAAAAGAAGAAAAAAAACACATTCGAGTGAAAATTTTGTTTTTATGAAAAATGCAGCAGCAGTCAACGAATTGTAATAGAAACAGTCTGCAACTACATTTTCAAGTTTATTAATCAAAAATTCAAAGTTAAACAGGCAGAAAAATTCAACATTGTGTGCGATTTGAAAACTACGAAGAGAAAATGAAAACCGCAAAGAACACGATTGAAATTAAGAGGAAGAAAAACTACCGGCAAGTAGCTTTACAAACGAAAAAAAGTAGAGGCAGATAAGATAACAAAACAAAAAAAGTGATTAAAGCCCATTAATACTGCCTACAACAGTTAACACTAGCGAACCTTAGAACTCAATGATCATCAACGCCATTATCAACAAAAATTTTGTTGACTTTCATTGCGATGGCAGTCACTTGTAAATCTTTTTCATGTTAAAGAACTTTTGTAGATTTTTTCTTAAGGCACAAAAAGATCGCATGTCTACACTTATTAGCGTCACAAATGTTGAATGAAAAAAGTACACTGCATAATAAAAGTACACAAAAGTACTTATAAAGGTCACAAATGTCATAAAAGAATTACAAATTTATTTAAAAAAAAAATTGGATAAAAATAGAAATAAACGAAATGAAATGAAATGAAATAAAATAAAAGAATAAATTAAATTGTTATTAAATCTTTTAATTATAAATATTATTTCATTTTAAATAATAAAAAAATTATTTTTCTACTTTTTATTGTTCTTTTGTGTTACGTAGACATACATTTGTGCAACACGACAAAACAGAAAAACGTCACACAAAAAAATCAAAGAAAAACTATAAATATTTATGAATTTCTACAACAAATTTTTTTAATTTTTATTATAATTATAACCATAACTGTCTTCGCGTATTTAATTAAATTTTTAATTAATTTCCTATGAAATTCAAAACCAGAAATTTAATTCCTCATAATTCTGTTGACAAGTACATTTTACTGGTTACTCTGTAACATCTTAAGAAACATATCCCAAAACCATCTTTAATTTATCGGCTTCAAGTTTTCTTTATAGAACGCAGTGAAGTATAAATTGCTAAAGGGACCACTCCTGTTGTTTGTAAATGAAATCAATTCGCGATTTCGGATATTTCTATACTTGCTTGCTTCTGAAAAGGCATTTTTATGTATTCTTATGTATTTTTTAGTTATTTTACTCTACACCACTTTAGTTGTTTTACTCTACACCAGCTGTCATCATCAAATATCGGAAAAAGTAAATAATATGGAATAATGTCGGAAAGTATGTCTCGCCTATTAAAGGCCATAAGTTGCATAGTGCGCTTATTGCCAAAAAAGGAACTTTACCACCCTTCAAGTGTCCAGATTACGTCATCTGTTCTCAGTATTCTAATTAAAGAGATGCACTAATGCAAACAAAGAAGACAAAAATCTTGACTTTTCCTCTTTTTTACATTGAGACGAGACGAGCATATCTGTGTAATGATTGGTTATTAGTTACGATCCTTTTAAGCGAATCAATAAAATTATTAACAGCTTCTCTGGTTACAATTAAAGGGGGTGATACATTGGCAAACATTTGTTTACTAACATCGCAAAAAGCCAATCGCATACATGAATAAATTACTTTCCCTTGAATGCGATTGACTATTTGCGATGTTTACAAAGAAATGTTTGCCAATATATCAACCCCTTAAGCAGTCGCAAAGCTAACATTTCTTAAGCGGCGATTAGACGATCAAGCGCGACTTGTCAGCACGGCTTAATGGCAAGCCATTAGCCAATCAGCTAGTGTTTGCGAATTTAACAAAAACGACAAACCTACTGACAAGCCGCGTTGGATCGTCTAATCGCCGCTTTATGCATGGCAGAAGACAACTTTATATGCTACTTCTCGGCTTAAACCGCTCATACATTGGCAAACATTTGTTTGCAAACATCGGTTATGTATGCGTGAAAAGTAAAAAAATAGCCACACGCATACGCTGCATGTAAATTCCCATGTATGCGATTGACTATTTGTATTTTTCACGCATACATACACGAGGTTTGCAAACAAATGTTTGCCAATGTATCACCACTTTTATCGCCAAAATATAATGTTTTCATTAGTTAGTGACATACTGAAGCGTACAAATTGAGGTCCGTTATTGATATATTCTCGTCATTTTTAAAACAGTAAGCTCACAGTATTCATTTGAAACAAATTTTAAAAACTTTTTTTTTGACAACAAAATATTGTGTAACAAACAAACAAAGTGTGGAAAGTGTTTAGTGAACTAAAAATTCTCACAATTTTTTGAACAATCCCCGCACATAGTGTTTTCTATTTTTTACTGACATTTGTAACTTCAAAATAGTATAACAAAACCTAGTCATTCAATCATATATCTCTTCCTATAACAATACCACCACCAAACATCATCTAAGCATATTGAGTTAATAATCATATTCATATGAATGTAACAACAACAACAAAAACAATGATAAAACAAAATCAAATCTATGACTGACTGACTGATATCAATTTGAATCTGTTCCGCAATTATAAGCCAATGTCGTTGTTGTCGCAAAACTTAAAAAATTGTAAAACGAACAAAACAACACGAACTTCTTATATCGTATTATTCCATAAAATACTATAAATATATGTCTTAATGGAAATGAATGTATGTACAGTATTCAAGCAATACAACGGGCGGGGGGTATAATTTTAATGGCTGTGTGAAGAAAACTTGATCGTGTTGCAAGATCAGTACAAGAAGAGAAGAAAAAATATTTCTCTTTGTGCAGCAGCATCCATATATGAAATTATGACGATGGATTACGATGACGATGACGATGATGATAATTTTCAACAAGACGATATAAATACAAGATGTTCTGCTTTTTGCTGCACTGCTACAAATAAAAGGAAAAGCGGAATGTATGGAATAACTGACTGAATAAAGTTGTTGTTTGTTTGCAATTTGGTTTTGATTCATACAGTCATCCATCCATCCATCTAGCCAGAAAGAAGAAGAAGAAAAGCGAAAAAAGCCAGTCACATTTGTTTTTTTTTTGTCTCTTTGTTGGCCACATATGGCCAATGTCCTCCTCTTATGAGCTCTGTTGCTGGCATTTATGAATTGTTTTTGATTGTCTTGTTGTTGCTCGCTTTTTTCATTGTTGATTGTCGTTCGATGGTTTTAAATTTCATTTTTTTTTTGCATTTTTTGTTTTTAATTTTTTTGTTGCCATTGCCGTTGCCGTTGGAGGCCTTTTGTAAACGCAGTTGTTTGACAAGCAGGAAATTACATGCAATTACAATTTGCTCGCGTGAATAAATGTAATTGTGTGACACACAAATGTGCCATTTGTACGTGCAACAGAGAAAATAAGTGACGGAACTGACGCACTGACTATAAAACAGCCTTTGTATCTTCATTTGTTTAACTTAAAACATATTTTCTCGTACTCGTTAATAAATGTTAATAAACAAATGTCCTTTGTCTAGGATAATAGCAAAAAAAAGAAAATTAAATTTAATCATAACTTCCCCTTAAATGCCCCATTGGCAATATAATGACAATGAAACTTGTGTCATTTTAATTGGCAAAACAAGTCCATTATAAATTATAGTTTTTCTTTCGTTTTCTTAATGATCTTTTTTACTCTTATTTTAGTTGTTGCTGTTGTTGTCCTTGATTTATTTAAATTGCTTTTATACATATATTCTTGTCTTTTTTTTCTTTTTTTTGTTCAATTATTAAGTTGCCGGTGATATAGTAATTGAAATGACAAAATAATCGAGTTAAATAAAATATTTATGAGGGTTATAGTTTCTTAAACTTATTTATGGATTGCGTTGCTAAGAAATAATTATTCTTAGGGGGAAAACACTAATAATTATAGGTTGGTAATGAAAAATTGTTAATGAAGTACACCGATTTCCATAATGGTATAGGATTTCAATTTCATTGCATGTATAGATTGAAAATAGCTTTAAAATTTGATGTTTGATGTTTTGTTTGATGTTTGAATCATGCACCTTACAAAGTGTTCATTTACAAATTTAAGCAAAAATGACACACCTTTTTCTTCTATTTGAAACGAGCTTGATTGAACCAAATTTGTGCCGTTTCGATCGAAAGCTTTTTGGCATTTTTGAGGTAAAAACTTTATTACATTAGTGTAGAACTTCTGGGTTTTTTGAGCTAAAAACTGATCCATTTGAGTTTTTCAGCCTTCTATGGAACTTAAATTTATACCATTAATAGATATCTGGAGCCTTCGAAACAAATTAAGATGCAAGGTCCGTGCTATGTGGTGGATGTAACAAAATTTCCCAGCCAAGCTGCCTCAGTTTCTGTCGGGTGATCCAAATTGTGTGTGGGCTGGCGTTGTCATAATCAAGCACAACATTTTGTCTATTGCTTTGTCTATGATTTTTTTTTCGTACATTATTGTCGTACGTGATCTAGCTTTTACCGCCACTAATCATTCGCTTTAGAAATGGTTCAATTCGTTTGGTTTTAGCAGTGAATCGCAAATGGAAATTCGTTCCATTAAATTTTTTTTAATGTTAGTTTATATGGCAGCCAAAGTCGAGCTGCTCTGTGTATCCAGCTTTCTTCACATAACTGTTTGGTGATGGATGCCTAGTTCCCTAGCTTTTGTGATGGTCTTTCTCAATTTTTTCGATGATTTCATCGACTTATTTATGATTGGTCGACCAGAGCGAGGTGCATCTCTATCATCAAAAATCTCTGCTGTTTTTCTAGTAAACTTTACAAATCTTCTCAGCATCCTGCAACCTTTTATATAATAGAAACGCCAAATATGACGGTAATGTTTTTTGACATATTTTTAAACGTAGATATGTGTAACAAAGTGAAGGTCTAAATTATACTTCTGAAAAAAGCTTTAGTGTTGCTTGCAAATAATATTAACAGAGATAATACATGGGCTGAAAAGTTACGCTAGTTTTATTGCATTCACCTCTTTTTCAGTTATTGCTAACCTTTAAAAGACAGCTAGCTGTTAAAATTTCATGATATTCTATTACAGTGCACTCGTGATAACGGAAACACTCGTTTTCGTCAATATTCCAAAACATCAACCCTTTTTTTCTAACATGGTCAACTCTAAAACGTCAACCAAACCACAAAGCTCTAAAACATCAACCCTTTTTTTCTAACATGGTCAACTCTAAAACGTCAACCAAACCACAAAGCTCTAAAACATCAATTGTATATGAAACAAAATTTTAACTTCAATAACAGTTAGAGCACATATGGTACATAAGTGCGTATATAGATTTATTTTACGAAATTAGCTCGGCATTTGGGGATTCCCCTTATAACTATTATAGAAATGAAGTTGCATATGTATTTTCCATCTCTGTTCGATTGATTTCATGTTCTCGGTGGAAGCCTTTTTTAATTCCTTTGGATTTATTTATATTTTTTTTAGTTTGTAAACAATAAAAACACTTTAAACTTTAAACGTCAACAATCTGATAAACGTTTACGTTATGCCGAGTGCACTGTAATTAGTTTGTGAGTTACTGTGCTAAGAGTCAAGCTAATTTTTTTAGTCTTGGAACTATGGATCAGAAACAATTTCCTGTTCTAATTCTACATTGCTCATTGATAGGAAAATACCGTTAAAGTGAAGCAATAGCTTGGAAATTGTTATGGGGACTCCGTTCCATCAAAAACAACAATAAAACGTTGGTTTGCTAACTTCAAGCTTAGTAGTAGCGACACCGATGATTCGGAACACAGTGAACGTGCAATTGAGGTGAAAACACCAGAAAACATCAAAAAAATTCAGAAATCGTTTTGAATTATCGAAAAGTGAAGTTGCTTGAGTTAGTGTACATCGCAAACTTAAGCCAATATAAAGCCTCACTGTTAACTAAAAACAAGAACTACATGCATTGAACTTCAAATTAATCCCACATCCACCGTATTCACCAGATTTGTTTCCAGCGACTATTAGCTTTTTGCTCGTCGGTAAGAAATTTCGCACGAATAAAGAGGTTGTCACTGAAACTCAGGCCTATTTTGAAGCAAAAGATAAATCATTCTACAAAAGTAGTATTGAAATGTTAGAGCGGCTGGAATGATTGCATTGCTCTTGATGGAGATTACGTTGATGAATAAGGCTAATTTTGAACAAAAACAAGTGGTTTCTTTGCTAGGCCCGGAACTTTTCAGCCCATGTGTTATTATATTTTAGAGCCATCTACCAACAATTTGTAACTGAGCTTAACACAGCACCGATTATTATAAGACATTGAAATTATAAACTTAGCTATAACATAACCGTAACCTTAGCCACAACAAATCAAAATTTAATTAATATCTACTGTTACTGCATTATGGTATGGTAAGGTTGATTTGTTGCATTACGTCTAGGCGTTACGTTAAGCCACGTCTAATTAAATTTTTAAGTCTACACTTAGGTATGGTTGGAAGCTGTGAAACGCTGCAGTTAAAAATGTCAATTCTATCCACTCTGAACCAACCATTTAATATTTTTTTTTTTGGCAAAAATTAAATTATATGAAGGAAATGGAGATGGATTCGGCATATTCTTCAGATAAACACAACTGAAATTAAAGCATGTAAACGAAAAATTATTTACAAATTCAAACTCGAAAATTCCAATCAAAACAAAAAAGGAATAAAAGTACTGATACTCATTAAGTTCCTTAACGTGTACCTACCACGTTTTTGGTTTAAAGTGTCATAGTTTATAAGGTCAGCATCAAAACTATAAAAACAATGAACAAGTTTTGTGGTCTATTTTTTAATTTACGCAAATGTTTCCTTTAGAACCATTTGAAGGAAACATCTCAAGTAACTGCTCGAAATGCTATTACTTCTTCGTCTCAATACTACACAGCATTCATAAGAGAAGGTTTAAAAAAAATACTTCAATACAAAGGGAAGATAAATTTTCGAAAAAGTTCTTTGTAAAAGGAACATTGAGCTGGCAAATGTACATAAAACAGTGCTTAGAAAAAGGTTTGTTATCTTTGTACAAACTTTAATCTACGTTGCCAATATTCTGACTTGATTTATCTGCAATCCGGAACTTCTATGAAACAGTGGGATGGTTAAGGTAAAATAACGTAAGATTTGTTGGAAAAGAGTAGTCCACCAAACTGCCCTGAACTTTGTCCGATGTATAAATCTTGGGCTAAAGTAAAAATAACTCTACGAAAAGTGTCCAAGGTAGCTAAACTGCATAACATATGTAATTCAGGTGGAATCAGGAAGTGGGAAAAATTTGTCCAAAAGTAAAAACGTGGCTTAAGGATTAATAATAATATTTGCTTAAAAGGGGTATAATATTTGCTTAAAAGCTCAATCAAACGAAGAAACAAAGCCGAAAAAGACACGGCAAGTTATCAATTCAAGCATTTTTTTTTTATTTTCTTTAGTTACCATGACGTAGTGAATCTTTTTATAAAGTCGTATGGCTAGTAAGACATATCCCTATGCTTAGTTATATGCATTTTGCAACGAAGAAAATGTCTGAATTGTAGTAGGGAGATCGGGAAGTTATTATTCAACCGGTTTTAACCTGTTTTTTCGGATTGGTCGAATACGGTTTTTTCAAAATCTTCATTTTTCGAATATCGAATAAACCGGTTGATTTAACACGAATAACCGGTTAATTTAAATAAGTATACATTTTACACGTTTGTATATTTTTGTATTGCAAATATGCTCATCGTTTAACTATTTGTATAAATTTAGTTGTTATTTGTGTATATATGACAACCTTGAACGTCGCACAAAAAAGCGAAAACCAAAGTATATCGAAAAAGGTATGCACTCTGGAGCAAAAATAACGTTTTCTCATCTTCTGTAAATAAATATTGAAAGGCCGCAAACCTACAAACGCTGGTTCCGAATGGCAAATGTGTTAGTGAATTTTTCACAGCGTAGATATACATAACCTGTCGCTAGTAATGTTGTGAGGTGATATGGCTGTTGAAAATTGTCAGATGGTGTGGCCTGGTTTTGAACCGACGATTTCGTGGTTGGAAGGTGGATTCTTACCTACACATACACTATTAAATACATGGTGCATAAATATACATACAGTGCTGCTCGAAATCTAAGCAAATTTTCTTGTTGAGATAATTAAGGACTCGTATATTACTAATAAATTTATTCTTAGGCACCTAAATTAAAACAATAATAACAAACCTTTCATTCCATTCTCTACCAAGTGATACAACAAAAACGAAATTAACTTATTGAATAGCTGTTCGAAACTTAGGCATTTTTTAGTACTTTGACTAATAAACTTTGTTTCCTATGGCCTCCGCACACCGTTTTGGCATAATTCTTATTATATTTGTTAGAATTATTGTTAGTATTGATTGCCATTTTAATTTTAAGCTCTCCATCAACTTCTGCTTATTTTTAAAAAGACGTGGTCCAGCTCTGCGCTTCAAGAATTAGAAACAATTTTATTTAAATAAAAGTTGAATTATTATTAACCGAAAACCGGTTTTTTAAGTGCTACCGGTTTTTGTTAAGTGCTACCGGTTTTTGAAAAAGTCGAATAATCACTCTCCCTAGACAAAGTGACTAATTAAAGGACGAATTTAACTATTGATTAAGACAGTGATGTGCAAAAGTAAAAATGTAGTTGCGTTAGTGAGAACATGATAATTACTCTCTTAGAGAGAGTAAAGTTTATACACACATGTGCATTAGTCGGTGTTTCAGAGACAACTAAAAGCAAGATCGTAAAAAACTTTTTAAATTATTTTTCTATGCCTCACGCATGTGCATTCGTCGATGTCTCATTGACGACTAAAACATCAAGAGCGTAAGAATACATGTGAATTGAACGCAAACAATTGTCCTATGAAAAGCTCATGGCTGGATTAAGAAGATAAATTCTACATCTGTGATAGAAATAGAAGTGATTAGAAATTGAATTACACGTTGACATAATGGTATTATATCTGCGTGTGATAACGTTTAAAAGCTTTTTATATCATGTGATTCGTTAAAACCTTTTATTAAAGTTTATTTTTGAAACCATTTTATAAAGTGTTTAAAATAAAAAATAAAATAAAATAAAATTAAGTTCTTACGAAAAGAAATTTATAGTTTTTTGAGCTTCTTTTGGTCAGTTCGTCAAAAATTCTTGATGAAGCTGCTGCACAAACGAGTTTTGAAATATCAAAAATAAAAATCTATTAATTTAAATTTGCAACAGTGGTGTCATCTTATAACATGGCCAGGTATTTACTCTATAAAAATCTCCTCAAACTGTCGCATCCGCCGCTCGGATGCAGCTCATTGATTCAGAGAAGTCCCCTTTCTTCTACTTAGAATGTAGCCGGAATTCTGTATGTAATATCGATGGCTAGCTTTTGCCATGTTATCTTGTAAAAATTATTTTTTAACTAAATCTTCCAAAACGGTGACGAATTATCAAAAACTGGTACATGACTATACTTCTAATATGTAATATGAAATAAAAAAGTTCATAAAAAAGCTTTTTTTAATTATTTATCTCTAATTTGTAACTCATATGCAATAAAGTAAGTACAAGTACGAGTGAGTACCTAGAAAATTCAAGTCAAAAATCAACCGAAAATATTTTTATCTTAATTATTCCTTAAAACTGAAAATAATTATACACTAACGACTTATTTTGTTTCTTTTTTAAAGTAAATCTACTAGATATTAGTCCATTAAATTTAAATGCTCCACTTTTTCATTCATTTCACTAATTTATATTCCGCTTAATGCTTAGTTTTGAGCATTTGTGACTAAACAAATACGAACGAAATAAATGCCATAATTAGTTTTTTTTTTTTTTTTAAACTGAACTTAAAATTAATAATTTAAACACCTAAAAAAAACAAAATCTCTTTCTAAAACACCATAATTAAGTTACACAAAAACATTTCATTTCTGTTAAACATTCATAAGTTTTTTCTCAAATTTTGACAGTTAAAAACAATCATAGTTTTTTTGAGACTCTTTCCCTTTTTTCGAGATTAACTTTGGCTTTTAAAAGCCATTAAAAGTGTAACATTTTATATGGAAAAGAGTGTTTTTATCTTCTTGAAGTGAAAAAATGTTTTTAAGTAATTTCTCACAAATATTAAAAAAGATGTTAAACAAGCAGTAATTTGTGACAAGAAGATTTACTTTTGGAGAAAATGTGTTTTTTTTAGTGAAAACAAAAGAGTTTGAAATGAAAACTATGCCTTAACAAACATCCATTCTATTCACAAAACTTTCTTATATTTTTTAAAATGTAAGATGTAAGAGCAAATAAAATTAACTTTTGAATAGAACACTTACTGCAGTATAGCAAAAGTTTTCTAATTCTTAAACATATATACACTTAGTTTGCAAATACTGAAAGATTACAGTTCCATTTAAAGGTTAATTTAAAGAAGAAAATTGAAAAATTGTTATTCCTTTTTTATATTCAAAATTATTAAATTTTTACAAAATCTATTAAAGTAATTTTATTATACAGGGTGTCCGTCGGGAAGGTATACTTTGTTTGTCTATAATTTTTGATTATATGACAGAGAATAGATCTTATATCGATAAATGTTTTATTTAATATCGGCAATTATGTATGGAATACAATATCAGATAAATGCTCGCCTCTGTTAGCCTCATAAATGCCATCCCTTTTGAGCAATTTTTCATTACATTCTCACACATTTCACGCGGTATTTCATTAATTTCATCACGAATATTTTGTTTGAGTTGCTCCAGCGTTTCTGGCTTGTTTGCTTAAACCTTGCTTTTCACATATTCCCACAAAAAGAAGTCCAGAGCAGTCAAATTAGACGACCGTGGAGGCCAATCAACATCACTATTCCTTGAGGTAATTTGTTGTGGAAAGAGGTTTCGCAGTAATTCCATTGTAATCCTGGCTGTTCGCGATGTGGCACCGTCTTGTTGAAACCACATGTTAGTCAAGCCCAAAGCATGCAGTTGTGGCGTTAAAAAGTTTTCAATCATATCACGATATCGCTCCCCATTAACAATTACCGTTACGCCGTTTTCAGTTTCAAAGAAGTAAGGTCCCATGATTCCTCCTGACCAAATTGCACACAATGTGCCTCATAACTCATTATGATTTTTTAATGAAAATCGGTTATTAATTTTGATAAAATGTTTAAGCGACTAAAAAACGTTGGTTTACTGAATATTTTTCCGCAATAAATTTGCCACGTCTCTACTTCACGACTGTCACATATGAACTGTCAAGAATAATGCTTACAAAAATGCGGCAAAACAAAGTAGTATACCTTTCCGGTTGACACCCCGTATAAACTAAGGTCATAAAATCATATAAATTATCCACATCAATTTCAGCACTAAAAGTTCAGAGTCCAGCGCTATAAAAAAGATTTTTAAAATGGTATTATGAACTAAGTTGAAATTATTTTCATTATTATTATCGTCATATCATATTCTATTTTTATCATCCTGACCTGGCACAGCAGATCTGCTGCCTTTCTAATGAATACCAAAAGATCGGAAACTATAATAGTGGATATGCCTCTTAATGAGACCATATGTCTCCGTAAATATTTTCATTTAAACCTATCAAGAGCCCCACATTTGTACAATATGTGTTCCGCCGTCTTTGAAGCTTGTGAGCACAGTCTACAAGCATCTACATCCCTGGCCATCCTCTTCAGTGTTCCAAGCATCTGGTAATTTCCTAATTCGTGATCAAATTAGTATTAGTAAACTGTACCGCACAGTAGTATGTCAAGGAACCTTTTAAGGCCAATGCATTCACTGCATCGTTGCCACTTATCCCACCATGTCCATGTACCCAAAAAAATTAAACTCTATTGCTAAGCGCCAGCCTTTGCAACGTAGCTTAGTAATATTTGCTTGTAAGACAGCTTGGCTGTCAGAAATTATATTAATGGTCTAACCCTTGAGACCATTGTCCAAGTTGATATCTGCGTATTTGGCACTGAATCTACAAGGATCGGTTGGGTTCATGAACACCACCACCGACACAGTAATTCATTTTTGAGCCATCAGTGAGTCAGTTCAGAACTAAGCCTCCATTAGACCAACAATCTGTTTATTCTACGCAGGGTGGTCGCAACACCATCATTGGTCCGGGAATTCAACCCAGAATCTCCTGCCAAAGTACAGATCCAAAGGCAGAACATCCAGGACCAATGATGGTTTTCTGACCACCCTGCTTATAATAGACAGACGGGAAGTCGCATTTCGGAACATGCCATCGAACATGCCGCAACCCTTATCACATAGGTGTGAAGCCATGTCAAGCCAACCAGGGCCCCAAGACCGCTGGTGAACATGTTCTTATTACGCTAGTTATACCGAGGCTTTGTACTTTGCCTAACTTATTTACGGTGGTAACTTCACGTCACTTCTTTCGGACTATTTTGTTCAAATCGTCTAAAGAATAATTCCCTTTCGATCCCATTAGATCTTTGAAATCGAGGAAGCCACTTCTGAGTTCTTTTATAATACGGCATCACATAGCTTAACTGTTTAGATATTTTACTCGATTTTAAATCAATATAACTTTATAACTTAACACAAGCGAATAGTTAAAGAAATGTTTACTGTACTGAAAATGTAAACTGAAATGTCACTTTTAAAATAAGCATTCCATTAACACAATCGTATTCATATTGCCAGATATTTGGCAACCTATCGTGCATATGTTTCACACTTTAGCTGGCATATAAAATTGTTTTTTTTTCAAAAATCCAAAAATATAGTTGTATTCCGATTATTCAGCTTAAGTATTAAAAGTATTAAGTATTCAACTTAAGTAAGTATTCAACTTAATTAATTTGAAATAATGAGTTCTAACGTGGCGCTATGGTATGGTAAGTAAGACATCTGCCTATCAACCAGAAAGTCCTCGCTTCAATACCAGGCCACACCATCTGAAAAAGAAAAAAGTTCTTTCAACTGCCGTATCACCTCATAACTTTAGCAAGTAACTTATTATGAGTATTACTACTATTGAAAACTTCTCTAAATGCATTTGTCGTTCGGAGCCGGCGTTAAACTTTAGGTCCTTTTCAATGAGTCTAAAAATAGAATCGGGTGCAGCTCATTTATTGAGAGAAGTCCCCATGTTCCTATTATTTATGTAATGTTATGGGAATTATTAAAGGGTTCTAACAATCCTTTATACTTTAATCCTTGACTTCGGTCGTTAGATAAAGTTTTTTCCAGAAGGCGGCTAACATTAATCTAAAAAACAACATTTGGTATAGAAAAGTTTTTTCATCTTCAAACACTGTATCTACTGCGAAATATGTTTCAAAAGTGTTAAACTTTTCTTGGCTTGGTAGCCATCTTAAAAGATATGACGACTAGATTTGCTTTACATAAGTTGTAGTAGTAGGCCTTTACTACTGCACAAAAAAATCGGTTCATATGGTGTCTAGCTGCTATAAAAATCAATTAAATATTAAACTCACTCTTGTGTCAGTGCGATTAATTAAAGTTTAGAAAGCATAAATTTCCTGAGTATTCAAAGCGCTTAAATCGGATTAATTCAAGGTTTTGCCCAAATATATTTTTCACATACTTTTTCAGTTTTTAACAATAATTTTTTATTTAATACTTAAAATCCATTGCTGCAATACTAAATATTGCAAACTTTTCGTTAACAAACGGAAAACGGAGAAAATTAAAAATTAATATTTTGTTCGAAAATGTTTTACTTTCACAATCACATTTGACTGATTTGTCCTGCAAATTATTTATTTTAATATAATTGAAAGCATAACATTAAATCATATGAAATATGTTTTTTTTTTTTTTTTGTTTGCAATACTATTATACAATTTTATGTTTAATTGTATGTATCGGGTGCTTTGTTAGCAATTTTCTTCTATGCAATACTGTTTTTTGAAGCTTAGCTGTTTTCTTGAAACATATTACTGTCAAACATGTTCAGTTTGGTCTACAATTTAACCATGAATCGACTTACAAACGAACAACGCTTGCAGACTGTTGAATTTTATTACCAAGATTCGGGCTCGGTTAAGAACTTATTTATCCGATAATAGTGTTCAGCGGCGAAACTCATTTCTGGTTGAATGGATACGTGATCAGTCAAAATTGCGAATTTGGTGTGAAGAGCAGTTAGAAGCATTGCAAGAACTGCCAATGCCTACCGAAAAATTCACTGTTTGGTGTGGATTATGGGCAGGTGGCATCACCATCAACCGTACTTTTTCAAAGACGACGTTACTATAAATGCGAGCACTACCGTGCGATGATTACAATTTTTTTGTTGACCAAAATGGAAGAGCTGAACTTGGCTGACATGTGGTTTCAACAAGACGGTGACCCATTCCACACAGCACGCGAAGCAATGGCCCTATTGGGAGACGAGTTTGGTGAACAGTTTATTTCGCGTTTTGGTCGGTCAATTGGCCACCTAGATCGTGCGATTTAAAGCCTTTAGACTATTTCTTGCAAGGACAAGCCCGCAACGGTTAACGCACTAGAAGCCAATATTGAAGAAGTTATTTGTGAGATACCGGCCGATATGTTGGAGAGACTGTGTCATAATCATCTTTAAATATTGAATTATTTAAATCGTTCGATCGACTCAAATAAAGATTTCTTACTTTTCTCTAAATTGTATGTGTATTTTTTAATCATATCCGAGAACTCTTAAAAAAGTACCCCATACATATGTATATTTGAAAACAAAAAAACTATATTTAAATCCACGATTTAATAAAATATGTGTACATATCCATGTAAATGATAATTTTTTGTTCCATTAATTAGATGCTTGTAAAAATTGTAATTACCATAGTTGTGTTTGTTGTTATTGCCGTTAAAAAAACATACACATTATTTGTTAATAAATTACAAAATGTTGCAAAAAAAAAGAAAAATCAATTTAAATGAACAAATTAATGTTCAATTCGAAACAACATTTTCAAAAAACAGCGACAAATTGTTGTCTGTTTTAGCGCAATCATCGTGACAACAATTACAATTTATTTTTAATATAAAATGTTGCTATAACTTTTGAACAAAAAAAATATGTAAATTTGTTGAATATAAAAAATGAATCAATCGTATAATGAATCAATAGTATAATAGAACAATGGGAATGAAAATAAAATGAGGATGTAAAAGAGCAAAATATGATTCAAAATTTAAAAAAAAGAAATGTTAAAAGAGAAGTTCGTATATTTCATATTTTGGAAAATATTAATAATAATAATTAAATTATGAGACAAAGCAAATATTTATAAAAGAGGATTATGTCTCATCCCATAATTAATAACTGAAAGCATTTTAAGTTACAGAGTGTTTGGATTAAATAGTAATT
The DNA here is from genome assembly GCA_023159175.1 of Wohlfahrtia magnifica. Classification (NCBI taxonomy): domain Eukaryota; kingdom Metazoa; phylum Arthropoda; class Insecta; order Diptera; family Sarcophagidae; genus Wohlfahrtia; species Wohlfahrtia magnifica. The sequence goes on from JAKWBJ010000528.1 coordinate 1,109,990, forward strand.
AAAATGATTATAACCACTTCCTTTATTTTCAAAAATTTATTATTTTCTAATGGCTCTATTAGATCTAAATTTTCTCTAAACTACAGTGAAGGAAAAAAGTAAATACACCTTTTGATTTAGTGGTTTTAGAGAGTTTGTAAAGAAAATTAAAAAATTTTTATAAAATAAAAAAGTATTTCTTTTACATAATAAAAACTACAATAACAAAAATATTAAAAATTCATAGGAAAAAAAGTCTACATACAGCTTACAATAATCGCTAGAACGACGGGGCATTAATGTCACCTAATTCTCTGTAATAGAGGGTGTTATTTCGGCCCATGCACGAACAAGGGTAGTCTTTAATGCTTCACGATTACTAATGTCATATTTTCGTAAAAAAGGTCCAATATGTTCTGCTTTGGGCTTAAGTCTGTTGACTGGTGTGGAGAATTTTGCTGTTTTGAAGTATAGTAGAGAAGCCAGTCTCGGAAAAAGTACGCGGTATGCTTAGGGCCGTTATATTACTGGAAAATCTATTGGTTTCCCAGGCCCAAGCTATTAACAGATGCCTCAGAATTTGTGCCAATATAATTTTATAATGATAGCAGTCAATATGACCACTGAATGAAGTCAAATGAGCTACTTTATTTGACGCTATGGCGCCCCAAACCATATCGTTGCCTCCACTATGTTCGTATAATATTATTTAGATCAAGTGCAACGTTTGATTTTCTCTAAACTTTGGAACGGCCAAGTCTCCTAAAAATGTTGTAATTACTTTCGTCGGTAAATATAACACGATTAGAAAATCCATTTCCTTATCGAAACGAAGTTCACGACTCTTTGCTCAAATAGTGGCTTCTTGCGTGCTATTCTGCTCTGAAATCCATTGTCATGTAAAACTTTTATAATTGCTCGTGGAGAAACTATTAACTTGGAACATATTTCGATGTATTCCGTCAATTTTGGGGCGTATATTGTCGGATCCTGATGGACTAATTTCACAATACTTGTAACATCATGTCTCGAAATCTTCTTAGGTCTGTCAGAAGTTGATTTTGTCTCACATGCGTCCGTTTATTAGTGAACCCTAGCAATCATTATCATCGAAAATCATTAGTGCTTTATTCGTTAACCTGGAGGTTTAGCAGGCAAAATTCCACATCGTTCAGCATGTAGTCGACTCATAACAGACAATGTCGCTATATTCCAATATATAGTCGACTCATAGTAGACAATGTTGTTAAATTTTAGCTTTCTTTATTATATTAGTACAACGAAATTTTCATAAATAATATCCTTTGTTTGTGTCATTGTCGCTAGGATTCATCAATGAAATTAATCAGTTAAGATAATTCCATACAAACTTCCACTTGATACTGATATTGTGGGTATGATTCATCGGTGATAATGTCTCCAAAATACGCCACTGAGTTGTTGCTCAATAGCAAAATGTTAAATGAAACTTATTTGTACCAAATTCCACCTTTAATCGATCCAAGTTAATTAAACCCATTTTCACTAATATGGACAATTAGTCATGATATCGTTAAATAATAATCAATCTACAAGCACTCGCACAGTGCGGTATCTAAGAAAGCTCGATATAAATTGAAAAAATATGACTAACGACATTGAAAGAAATGAGTTTGAAACTCTGTCTCGCAAAATTTATGAAAAAATTTAATTCACTTCTCGAAGATCAACGCTAGCAGTTCATCAGTAGTGCTACTCCTGCGGAATACATACGGACAAACGCTCAGCAAATTGTTGAATTATAACTACTTTTAAGGTGAAGAAGTCCAAACGGTAGCTTGTATGGTTGCTAGACCTATATTCTTTAGGGATTAGCGTTATATCAGTTACATTTTAGTAAGATGGAAAAACACCGGCACGATATCGCACACGTAAAATGTTAGCAAGCGTTCAGGAGCATTGATTAAGCATTAGTACTGGTATACCATCCAGCACAGAAAGCTTGTTTCTATTGACGCTGCAAGAATAATTAACCCGTTATACTGAAGAACTTACTTTTTCTGATTTTTGAGGTAAATATTGTATTGCGATTGGGTCTAAATATGAACAAATCCGACCTTCATTTCTTTTAGTAGCAGAAGCAAACGCAAAATCTTCTTGAAGGCAATTTCGCTTAATCATAAACCAAACTTTAGCAAACATTGTGATATCTAATTTAGACTCAATTCTTCATTATTTCACTGTTATAACAAGGGGATCCCGTTACCATTAAAGAATTTCTCTTTAGAGCAGCGTCCGGCAAACTTGTATTAATTAATTTTACAATTGTGGAAGTAATTGAAAATCTCTCACTCAGGCCACTTTGTACTGTGGTTTTCCACTTGTTTTCTATTTACTTCTCTTTGTTAATTTTTGCTTATTTTTGCCTATGCGTGTGACTACGTACGTCTGAAAACAGAAGAGAGGAGCAGCTCTTTGCCGAAATTTGCTTTGTAGTGATCAGTGCTGCCACAAAATCCGTACTATTTTAAAAATTTTGTATATTTTTTGTACTATTAATTTTTTTTATAATTTTTGTACTATTTTGGTGACTATGGAAAAAGAATCAATTGTATACTTCCAAATAGAAGTACATACAAAAAGTATCACCAATAGTAAACAGATAGTTGTCATTAAAGGCTTGCATTCAACGCGTTTTACAGCAGTATAAAGTTTTCAGATTATATTAAGAATTGGAGCTTTTAAAGATCCTTCTAAGACAATACTTTCCGCCTTGGACGATAAACCAACAAATGTGTATTTAGAATTCTTTTCGTACTGGTTCAGTATATATTTCTTTTAATATGTTTGGAATCAGAAATTTTTAGGTTTTACTCATATAAAAATGCAATTTCGCTGACGACCTTTTTAAACCTTCATAGATATAGTAAATCCAAAATTTTTGCAGACGTTTAAAATCCAAAAGCTAGAAAATTTTAGAAGCAGATTTCCTTACGTTGAAAGAGATTATTAAAAATCAGACAATGAGTAGTGTGAACATACAGTTTTGGACCTCATAGAGCTAGAACTTTCTTCCTATTTAATTGTCAAAAGTTCGTAAAATAAGGAATTGTACTCGTGAAACTTTTTTTACAAATTTGAAAATTGTTGTAATACCAGTTTTTATAATTACAATTTTCTAACTCTCACGTAAAGATTTTTTTTAACTAAACAGTGTTAGAACTGATTCTAGAAATACATTATAAGCTTATACAATCGCTTCTATAATTTCTAAGATAGTATTGAAATAAACGTACTTCGGTATTGCTTACAATTTCTTTCAGATTCTGTACATAAATGACTAAAATTTTTAGGTATGACATAAATAATCTGTTGCTCTACGTCATTCCATGAGTTCAATACAAGACTGAGGTCTGGTGATTGACTTGGTTTATAAAAAATATCGTTTCTATTTTGCTCTAAGCAGCACCCCACTGTACGAGAAATGTGTTTTGGATAATTATCATGCAAGAAACGTCATCTAAGTGTGTTCAAAAGTATTTCCTTTTAAGCTTACCGATCCATTTGCATATCTATTTTGATTACAGGACCAAAAATGTGCCCAGAAAATGCGATTCATACTATTAAATTTCCCGCACCATGCTTTACTGTTATTGATGTGTACCTGGGGTTGAGTTGCATGCTTGACGAACTTCCTTTATAATATTTTCAGATCCAAAACAAACAAAAAATTGGGTTCGTCACTCGAGAGGAAATTTTTCCAAAAGAACGATTGCTTTGCTGTATGCTCAAGCAAAATAATATTCGGGACTTCAAGTTATTTTTGGACACGTGTGCCTTATATTGTCTAATATATCCAATCAATTTTTTTTAATTTTCCTTCTTCTAATTGTTTGCGAGGAGACGTCAATACCAAATTTTGTTGAAAACTCCTTTTAGATTTGAGTTGATTGATTTGAGCGTCATGCAACTGATTCTCCATAAATAAAGGAATACTTTCTACGAGTTGTTTCACTAAGCCTAGCGCACTGCGTAATACTTGTATATGTCTAAAGTGCTTGAATATGAACTAATACGTTGTAGGAATGCTACAAACGAATACTTTTCTCGAGCTTATTTGATGCATAACTTCACTCTATGCTTTGTGCACCATTTACTGCCTTCACCCATTTTTTATTTATTGTTTAAGGGTTTTTATTAAAACTTTTGAAATTAAACATTAACAAAATTTACCAAATTAAGATTTTAAAGAACAAATTACTGAAGAATATGTAAATTTGTAAAATGTGCTAAATTGCTGTCCAGTGCAGATTACATATTTTTTTAAACAAATTAAATATAAAAATTCAAATCGGCAAAGAAAATAAAAAGAAGTTACGGTACACACTGAGCATACCTTAGACAACACTTTTAGGTAAATACTTTATACAATTTTGATGCCTAAAAAAAATTTACGCTTTCAATGCAGCATACACGAAATGTGCTAACCCAGTGCCCACCACTGTATGTTATTACTATTGTTGTTTTTTGTACTACGAGTATTACACTTGATTTTGTACAGTATTTGTTCTATTTTCGTATAATTTCTTGTTTTAATAGTGGCAACACTGAGAGTGATGCTTATTGAATTTAAAATCATGTAAGCCAACAACAACTTTTACCCTTGAGAACGGAATATTGTTGAGCCGTCTCATCTCATATCCCATTTTTACTACCTCTCGATTATTTTCTCTAGGGATACATTACAAACTTAGCTTAAGCTAAGAAACGAACCAAGTCTAGTGAAACCAAAACGGCTAGTTAAATAACATTCTATTATATTACAAGATAAAATCTGGTCACCCTATATATTTCAAAAACTTATTCAGGTAAGTTTAGTGTTTCCTTAATAAAAACAAAAATTTTTTTAAATTAAACTCTTTTAAATCAAAACAAGTATTTATTAAACTTTATTAAATTCATTAAAAACCCTTTCCCCTTGCACAAAAAACAAAAAAAACATCTTAAAAAATAATTACTAAAATCATTAATCCATGCCGCCATTAAATTTCAATTTCTATTCGACTACTACCTTCCTCCACTTAGTGTTTTCCATTGAGAAAAATATGAAAATTAAATAAAAATTATAGAATAAAACGCATCATAATCAATGCCATTGATGGGATTTTTCTTTAATTTTTCTTTCAACAATGAATTGCATGAATTGCTGCAACTTTTAGTTGCTGTTATAATATGAAGCAAGTGGTAATTGTAGCAACTTCATAATTTATGCGTTTAAATATGTATTAAAATGTTGTTGCTGTAATAAAATAATTTAATTTATAGGGCCACCCATTGACTGACTACTGTGCTACTAAATAGGGGTAAAGAGTAATAAATAAATTTGTTTTTCTTTCTTTATTTAATAGAAAAATAAAATAGAAAAAAAATCATAAACCAGAGAAGTGTAAACAGAATTGTAACCGTGCGCTCCTCTGAATTAAGTAGTAGATTTGTATGATTTTTTTTACTTTTCGGCAGAAAATACTTGCAAGGTGCTAAACCTTGAGAATATATGAATGAATAGGGCAGCAATCCGCTGCCCAATATATGTACAAACGGTTATTGTGTTGATAAAGCAGCACATAGGTGTGCGCTAGATCTGATCATATTTGCTTCAATCAATAGTCAATGTTACTACATTACTAGGGAGATCGGACGGTTATTATCCAACCGGTTTTAACCGGTTTTTGGTTTTATTAAATACGGTTTTTTCAAAATTTTCATTTTTCGAATACCGAATAAACCGGTTGATTTAATTTGTATATTTTTGTATTGCAAATATGCTTATCGTTTAATTAATTGTGTAAATTTAATTATTATTTTTGTATATATGACAACCTTGAACGTCTCACAAAGAATGTGAAAACCAAATTAGACCGAAGAAGATATGCACACTTGAGCAACAACAAATTTTTCTCATCTTTTTTAAATAAATATTGATTTTTATATATGGAGAATGATCAATCAGGCTCATTGAAAGCCCACAAACCCATAAACGTCGGCTTCGAATGACAAACATATTAGTTAGTGAAGTTTTTCACAGCATAAATACACATAACGAGTAGCTAGTAATGTTGTGAGGTTATATTGCTGTTGAAAATTGTCAGATGGTACGGCCTGGAATTGAACCGACAACTGCTTGGCTGAAAGGTGGGTGTCTTATCTAACATACCACAGTGACACACGCACTATTAAATACGTGGTGCATGAATTTACATACAGTATTCTTCGAAACATACAGTATTTTCTTGCTGAGGCAATCAAGGACTCGTTTATTACTAAATAATAGATGTGTTCAAAGTAAAACATTTAATCCTTGTTATCTTAGGCACCTAAATTATAACTAAAATAACAAACCTTTAAGTCCAGTCTCTACCAAATAATACAACAAAAACGAAATTGAGTAGCTGATCGAAACTTAAGCAACTTTCAGTACTTTGTGTAATAAATTGTGTTTTTTATGGCCTCCGCACACCGTTTTGGTCTAGTTTTTAAGAGATTTGATAGAGTTTTTATTAGTATTGATTGCCACTTTAATTTTAAGTTCTCCGTCAGCGTCTGCTTATTTTTAAAACGATGAGGTCCAGTTCTGCGCTTCAAGAATTAAACATAATTTTATTAAAATAAAAGAGCCGGTTAACCGGTTATTTGAATAATTGTTAACTGAAAACCGGTTTTTAAAAAATTGCTACTTTTCGAATTATTCGAAAACCGGTTTTGAAAAAAGTTGAATAATCGATCTCCCTAGCTGTGACATATCCTCGTTTCATACACAATTAAAAACGACCCAAAATCTCGTCTTTTGAAGTGGTCTCACAGCTATGCTTAAGGTCTTGTGTAAAAGGGGTGATACATTGGCAAACATCGCAAATAACCAATCGCATTCAAGGAAAAGTAAGTTATCCATGTATGTGATTGGCTATTTGCGATGATTGCAGACAAATGTTTGCCAATGTATCATCCCCTTAAGAAATTGCGTCAGATTGAAATGTTTTGCACGAACCGAACATCTGATGTCATTTGTTCTAGTACGACCTCGGCAAAACTCAGTAACTCCCTTTTTAATCATTCAAACTGTTGTGCCTTTCATTTCAAGATTTTCTTTTTTCAAAAACTACATTTAAAATACGAAAAGAACATATTTTAATAAAACTAAATAAACATATTGTTTAATGGCTACCAAGCCAATCACCCTATTTATCTTTTTTCCCTTCTCTCTCTCTCTCTCTCTCTCATTCTCTCTCTTTCCCTCTTGTGATATTTTGCAATTTTATGGTAATTGTTTAGTATTGATTCAATACCTATTTTTATAAGAAACCAAATATTTTGTTGCATGCCACAGTGCATTTACAATTGCCAATCAGGCATTAAGGCGACGTGTTTTCTATTATTAATGATCTTTAAAAAATAAAAACAACAACGAAATTCCCAAACGGTGTCATCTGGTTTAATTAATACTCGTATTACGATATTTCTATTTTTATAATTTTATATTTGCAACGTGTAATTAAAATATTTGCAAAACCTAGGAAACTAATACGAGTAAAAAAAACTATTATGTATGATACCCTACATCAAATTCATGTTTTGGTAGTTATATAGTTATATAGTTATGTTGGAAGTATTCGTGAACTGACTTTTTTCCTGTTCCCATACGACAAGCAATTTGAAATGGAAAATTTCTATAAAAACTTCAATAAAAACCGCAAAAAATAAGCACTTCAACGATTAGAAAAATGATAGTTTGTATTAAGAAAACGGGCAGTTGATACGTTGAAACAATAAAATTTTACACATAATCGCTTTAATGTGATATTATGGAATGAATAGATATTTATTTATATTTTATTTTGACACTAAAACCGCTGATAGACTGGCAAACATTTGTTTGCAAACATCGTGTAAAAAATAAAAATAGCCAATCACGTCTAAGTTCTCCATGTATGCAATAGGCTATTTGCAATGTTTGCCAATGTATCACCCCTTCAAAAGGAAAAATGTCTGAAAAGAGACCGATTTTTAAAAAGGTAATATTTGTAAAATGTTGCTTTATTTTATCAAAATGTCGCCTTTTTTGTTGTCAAAACCGGGCATGACAATAACTTTTTCATCAAAATTTTCTCGTATTATCAAGACTACTATAACAATTCATCGACAATTTTATTTTATGTAAAAGTTTGGCATCAGTATCCATTTAAAACAAATTGTACTGAGATTTAAAGTTAAGTTAGGTCTGGTCCGCCTTACCATCGGAATCTACGTTCGCTAAAACCTGGGCGGCGTACAATCTGCGTACCGGGCAGGATGGGCAGGATAGTTTATTTACCACAAAAATAAGTAAAATTTACGTATTGAGAGTACATATTCGGTGCTTTTTTTAGTTCAAAAAAGGTAATGAACTAATCAATTCATCAAAATAAAATTGTGTGAAATCCCCGCTTACATTTTCTCCACGCCTGTAAGCGAATTTTCGAATCCCATTTCAGAAAAACTTTTCGGCTTTTGAGGCGAACCAACTTTAAAGCCGATTTTATATTTTTGGAAAAGAAGTGATTCGGTGACTTGCTAAAAGATATTGTATCGTCGAAACAGCCAATAGTGAGACGGACCAATGTTCGAGGAATACTTCGGGTGCGGCATTTGATCGTTTCTGAGGCCGAGCGTTGTCATGCAAAAGAATCAATTCTGTTTTTGTATTCCCACCGTTTTTCTCATAATTCACGGTTCAAACGTTGTGTACTAGCAGCCCATAGTACACAACGCCGCCTTGATCCAATCGAAAGTGCCAAATTGTATTTTAAATACTAAATCAACGCAAAATTAGGAAGCATATATACAACCCAATAAAACTAAGAAAAACCGGTGGGTTGGATTTTTTTTTTACAAAAAAGCCGGGTTTTTGCCTACCATTCCGTGTAGCTGTGTGGCAGATGAACTGACCAGATGGCAAAAGAAAGTGTTAGTATGCTTATCTCTACTTGTCATCTATATCCCAAGTGCTATGTCAGCAGTATGTTCTCCAGAAAATGGAGACAGGTTTCTTTCTGTAGGCAGACGAGAGAGCTATGATCGGTTGTTTATCGTAGAAGGCCTAGTCAGCTAGTAAAGCTGCCAAACGAAGGATTTCGCCTGTGGTGTGTAAGCTCTCTAGTTATTGTCTAGTGAACAGGTAGACGTTGTGCAGTTATTGTTGTGAGAAGGTACTTTCGAGACTGAGTTTAAAGTTTATGAACGGGCACCGATTTGCTTCTGAAAGTACCGTTGGGTTGTGTCGGTCGCTTCGTTATCGAAGACGGCTTGGAGTCGGTGGGCACATAAGTGGCTGTCGGTTCTAACCCACCCCAACCTAGGTCTGGTTATGTTAGCAGCGCCGTTTTAAATAAAAAAGGCTCAAACAGAAGCCGAAAACCGTTTGCGGCAATCCGTTGTGGCTTACTTTACTGTTCCCGCATACATACGTGATGTTTGCCAGTGTATCAGCGCCTTAAACAGTAGCGTTCACACTTAAAACGAGAGTATACACTGAAATTAAATTACTGTATAAAATAGGGTATTTATGCAAAATACAGTACACTTGAGATAAAGTCAGCTGATTAAAACCGCGGGTGTTGATATTTATCGGACTGTTGATGTTTCTGAATGTACAAATTTAAAATAAAAAACATATTGAGAGTATGCAGTGGCTCCAAACCCAAACTCGGACACTATACCAAAATATTATCGATCGCTTAAAAATTATACATTTGAATTATATTTTACAAAATGTAGTTAATTTCTTATTTGTGTATATCTTCCACGTACAAAAGAAAAAACCAATTCAGAAATTTAATACTTGTACGTAAAATCAAAGTTTTAAACGCTATGAAGGTCTAAATGACTTGCACAACCACAAACTCGGACAGTATCATTTATAGGTTAATAACTGCAACTCTGTAATTTCAATGCTGCCAACTTCGCTGATATAATTTACATATTTAGGGGAAAACCCTCCAGTTCAGTTTTCGAAAATTATACAGAATAAACAGAGCTAAAATCAAGAAGATGGCTAGACAACGGGGACAAACTAGTATCGAAGTAAGAAAACTTATTGTTAAGCATGCAAGAAAAGGAAAAAGTGTTCGCGAAATTTTAAAAATTATCGACAGAAGTCATTCAACTGTGCACGACATAATAAAACGTTTCAAAGTCAATAACACGGTGCAAAATAAAAGCAAATCCCTTCCTAAGGGCTCAAAACACTTGCTGCTATTCTTGAGTGTGACCTTGGTACTTTTTAGAGTAGACAATGTTATAAAAAACAGATAAATGTTTTGGGATGTTGACAAAATCGAGTGTTGATGTTATCCCGAGTGCACTTTATATCAGCACTTCTCAGTGTAGTAAAAATAAAAACAGTCTTTAAAACAGACGAAAAACCGCTATATTTTTACTCTGATAAAAGTTAATAAGATACTGAGTAACATTTTTGTTTCTTACAAATATTTTTTCTGTTGATGTTTGTTTATAGTTGTAGTTGCGTTACAGTTGTGGTTGAATTTTTGATGAAAAATCAAGTGGTGTTAATAACTTATTAAAATTTTTTAAATTCTTGGTAGAAAAATAATACAAAAATAGCTTTCCAGGATTAATAAAAGCAATATCAGTAAATATAGTACGATAATGTAATAAAGATTAGCGATGCAATTGATCTTGATTGACATACATACATAGGTATTTGAAGAAGCTTTTTAGTAGGATTTTTTTCTTTAGAAACCCTGAGTGTAATATACCCGAAGAGAAGAAATAAATACACTAATGACTTCATTAGCTATGTAATATGAATGAATACCACTGCTCTAGTAATAGTTTCTAAGAGTTCTCAAATCAATATTATTGAGGAGGTAAATATCCGGCTCATTCCAGCAAATTTATGACTTGTTTCTGTAAGACAAGTGCACAAACAACTATTTAGTTCTTTGTATTTCATATATAAATAACCAAATTATCCAAATTACTTGTCTTGCAGAAATAGGCCGTTAAAGTTGAACATGTCTCTCATGGCAGTACTTTCGTCCAGTGATTTATTTGATAACTAAAAGTATAATATTTTTGCAAAGTTTTAAGAAAAGGCAGCAACAGCCTTTAAGTGTTAAGTGTTAAGGTGGGATCACACGATTGCCTCAAATACACCAATCTGATACAAATTTTGTTGCGACAAATTAGCGCACAATAATACAATTGCCCCAATTAAAAATTCTGTATTCACACGGTTGTCTTGTTTTATACAAAATTTGTTGTCACAAGATGGCGCGAAACGCTATATTGACAATAATTGTCCCAACGCTTTCATACGATTGTTCTAGTTTACGGCAACTCTATGTATCAGCTGTTGTGGTAAATTAAACGCATTATTATTATTTATTTATTTATTTTGTTTTTTTGCTTTTTAAAATGGTTCGTTCTTTTAAAAAAATAGGTCATTTAGTGAACAAATAAATAAAAAGAAATACAAAAAAAAGAAAAAAAGGAACATAAAGAGTGTGTGGGTCAGATATTAGTTCACAAGAAGAGCCATTGATGGTGCATATGAGAAAACATTTCAATAAATTAAAAAAAAAAAAAAATTAATTCACTAAAATATTTATTTATTTAAATTGGAATACAATTACAAATTATATTTAATTCTCAAAAGTAAAGATGATTTGCTCTCTAAAAAATAAAAATTGCATCGGCTCTGATTATCAGGTGTCCGCTTGATAAAAAAAAGTAAAAATAATAAAACAAAAAATGGTAGAAATTTGTGATGCAATTAAGGGATGACAATTATAAATACCGTATAAACACGTGTTTTTTCAGAAAGAAATCAATTAAAAAATAAAAATCGGTGATTATTGTCTTCTTCTGCCACACAAGAATACAATAAATATTGGTGTATTTTTGGAATTTACATTGGTGCATGACTGCCGATAAAGCTTTCATATGATTTTCGCACCAGGGTTGCATTTTATTGGAATAAATAAACACAATAATATTCTAAATTGCCGTATGAGCCAATAAATTGTATAATCACACGATTGGCATATAAAAAACACTAATTATCGGTGCATTACGACACTCGTGTGATCCTAACTTTACATTTATTTTGTAGTAAAGAACACAAAAACCCTCAATGGGCAAAATGTTATAAAGGGTCCGCCATCTAACGTTTTTTTTTCAACTAGTGCCTATTTCGTGAATGGTAACACCTAGCTCATGTCTGATTTGACAGATAATTAGTTTTATCCTTCCGCTTGAACAACGCTGGGAAATATTGCGACATTACTTTGAAAATCATAGTAATGTTGCAGAATGTGTGCGATGTGTTCAGATGAAGCTCATTTTGATCTTGGCGGGTATGTAAACAAGTAAAATTGTCGCATTTGGGGCACAGAAAACCCGCACGCATACATTTAAAAGCCGATATATCCAAGACGAGTCACTGTCTGGTGCGGATTTCGGACCAGAGGCATAATTGGGCCATTTTTCTTCGAAAATGAGCAAGGAGTGGCCGTTACAGTCAATGGCGATCGTTATCGGGCCATATTCATTGTTCACAAAAATTGAAGAGGAGGATATTAGTAACATTTGGTTTCAACAGAACGGTGCTACGTGCCACACAGCCTAAGCTACACTCGATGATTTGCGCCCTGTTTTTGAAGATCGCATTATCAGCCGCAGAGCTGATGTTGTTTGGCCAAATCGGAGCTGCGATTTGACACCGTTGGACTCTTATTTGTGGGGTGCCGTCGAAGACAAGTGTTACGCCAACAAGCCAGAGACAATTGACGCTTTAAGGGACAATATTCGTGGCGCCATTGGTGAAATACAGCTGCACACAATCGATAATGTGCTTAAAAATTGGACCGATCGTGTAGGCTACTGCATGGCCAGCCGATGCAGCCACTTGAATGAAATTATTTTCCTTTATTAACCGGAAGGATTGTACTTTCAAATAAAAAAAAAAACTTTGAGAAAATATTCAGTAGTTTTTTTTATAACATTTTCAAAAAAAGAAGAATTTATTTGGCGGACCCTTTATGTTTTGAAAGAAAAGCATACACCGCTTATTTGACTGAACTCAACTGCCTACTAATGAAATTATTGGTTACAAATTTTATTCGAACTTATCATTTATTCCTTGTTAATATCTTCTAATATAGTATTTGTATGTTTTATTTCAAAACTTATTTACTTAAAACACATTATTAATAATTTTGTTGTAGTAGACCTTTAAAAATAAAAAATAAAAAAATAAAAACAAATAAAATAAAAAGTATTTTTATGTTCGATTAACTTATTTTGAAATTAATTTTTTTTCTACTTTAATCATAAACGTTTTTTACAAAATCTTTTAATCTTTATTCACTTTTAACTCTCGCTCTAAAAATACTTCACGCTTCGTTGCATATGAATTTGTAACTAAAACAGATTGATTTTTAATTTAATCGCATTTAAAAGCTTTACGCGTAGTAATTGGTATTTCGTTATTATTTATAAATAATATTTAATGATATTTTTTTTAATTATGAGAAAAACCTTAATATTAAAAATACAAAAAATAAGATTTTCACTTTAAAAAATCTATTTTTATTAAAGCCTTTAGAAGCCTATCGCTAGCATACTGTCCCTTACTCGATTACAGCGATATTAAAAAAAGTACATTTTCTCATTGTCGGTAAAAGTTTGTTTACAAATTTGACCAAAAGACACACATTAAAACGAATTTTAATAAATCAAGTATGTACCGAATTGACCGATAACCTTTTGCCATGTTTGTGGTAAAGTCACTAGGCCATTAGTGTAGAACTTTTGAGTTGCCTAAGCGTACAACTTATCTAGTTGCGTTTTGCCTCTATGACCTCTAAGAAAACTCCATTCAGAAAGCTCTACAGAGATCGAAACAAATGATTATCTGAAGGTGCAAGGTCCAGGCTATATGGTAGATGCATCAGAATTTCCAAAACGAGCTCTCTCTGTTTTTGCCGGGTCATCAAATATGTGTGTGGTCTGGCGTTGCCATTGTGTTGTCACAACACCTTTTCTGTTGATCAATTCTGGCTGTTTTAATTGAATTGCATGCTGTATTGGTTGTTGATAGTAAAGATAAGAATTAATCGTTTGATCAATCGTTGTAGAAGCTCATAATGAACAATAATTTCCTTCTAATCACACTAAAAACACAGCATTATCTTTGCCACCGTCTACGAAGCTTGGTTCGACCATAATCTTTTTTTGCACATTATTGTCATCGCCCGTTATCATTCACTTTAGAAGTGGTTCGATTTCTTTACGACTTAGCGGTAAATCGCAAATGGAAATGCAGTTCTTTAAATTTTTCTCTATTGAAACATGTAGCACTCAAAGATTGAGCTTCTTTGTGTATCCAGCTTTCTTCAAATGTTTCATAACTGTTCAGTTTCCAAGCAGTGTTTACGCTGCTTGTGTGCCGGTGTTTTTGAAAGTTTTTCATGTTTTGATCGATTTTTTTTGTTGATTGGACGACCAGAGACATGGTTCATCTTTAACATCAAAATTATCTGAGCAAACCATTTTTCTCCGTAAACTTCACAAGTTTTTTGCAGCAGCCTATAATGCGTTGTTACTTTTTCTATTATAGAAAACAAGATATGCTGGTAACGTTCGAATTTTCACTGATCTTTAAATGTAAATAACTTTTCACAGAATCAAATGCAATTTGAATAATGTCTTCTAAAGAAGTGAAGCTTACAATTACACATTTCAAACAAGCTGTAGTGCAGTTAATATAACCAAAGACATTACATTGTAGACCGATCTACCGACAATTTATAATTTTTCACAAAATTGTTAAGTCTCGTTTAAGTAAAAATATTTATTTATTTTTTTAATCTACGATATGTGTACATATGATATAGAAATAAATTGTGATTTGTTCGCATGCTTGAAATTTGCAAACGACTGGACCAAAATGGATTGGCAAAAAAGAAAAATCGAAAAATTTTAGCAGGTGCCGCTGTAAGCGGCTATTTCTTTATTTCTGCTCCTGTTAAAGGTACATATTTTAAAAAAGATTAGGCACGTTTTCTCAGTGCACACATTCTAAGTTCTGCATCAAAAATGAACGCATTCAGATAAGTGTGTGTTTTGTAGATCTTGAGAGCACTTAGAGTAGAATTTTTGAATTTGGTCGAAATAACTTGGCAGTCAATACATATCATCAGTTTTAAAGTGGGCGGATTACATAAGTAGGCGTGAAATCTCCCATACATAGTAACTATTAATTTTTCTATATCTTGAGAACGGTAATAGTAAGTTTCTAAATTTGGGCTTGATAACGAGATTGGTTAAGAGGGCGTGGCAGCTCCCATTCATATTAAATATGCAATTTTGCATGTGTGGAGAGTGGTAACAGTTAAAGCATCATTAGTTATCGACATCAGCCAAAAAGCGGTAGAGATTGGATAAGAGGTGGTTTTTTCTATATGCAGTGTGTGCATTCCTTGAAATTTTTCTTATTAGAAATGAATTCTATAGGTATACACCAAAAATGCACCCAGCACGCGAGGCGGGTTACTCTAATGAATTTTTAAAACTAAATTTTAATTTTTGTCTTTTTTTGCACAAGCCACTTGTACAACCATTTGTGCAAACTTGATTAACGTGTATTTTTTAACGTATTTTCTCGAATAAATTAAAGATCTTTAACTTGCTTGCACAAACGTTTGTGCAAACACAAATCAATTCCTTTTTTGAGAGTTTTTTAACAAAAGTGTTAAGTGTTTAGTTGAATAATTATGGTTTAAGCTTAATACTTATTCCAGATAAATTCTTAAACTTAAAACGGTTCTTCTTTTATTCTTAGAAACTGTCTCAATATACGAGTATGTAGTTTCTATCCATTATCAAGAAAAATATTGAATATTTTGTCTTAGTAGGTCGATTACTTAATGACATTTGCTACATAATTAATTATGAGTTTTTTAACAAGCGGGCAAGTAATATGTGAAAAATCATATCGCCCTCTATCTGAACAAACAGCAAATCTTGCCAACTGCTTGACGAACAATTTGTGTTAATGATTTAAATAAACCTCGTGAGATATATTGAGAAGAATGTCAATTTTCCTCTAAGAAAAGAAGTCTGAAAAAATTTCATAAAAGAGGACTTTATTAGCTGCGTATTGGCAGTAAAGGGTGGACAAATCTGAGGTAAGGAAATAAATTGGCTGTCAAATGATGAAATGTCAAGAATTGAGCTGTCAACCTTCGGCACTTATCTACACTCTTGAACAAAGAATTTTAATTGTGAAAATTTTACTGTATCACTTCGTAAAATTCGAGCAGCTTTTCCGCGTAATCAAACTTCTTCCGAGACCGCTGTGCGTAACTTAATCGCTAATTTCGAGGCTCACGGTAGTGATCAAAACAATATGCTCGTAATGGCCGTGTAATGGCAAAGTGTTGAGAATAAAGCCTGGAACATCAACTCGTCCACGTTTGCAACAATTGGGCATCACCAGAGGAACTTTGCGCAACTTTTTGCGTAAAGATCTTCATCTTTACGCTTATAAAGTTCAACTCGTTCAAGAATTAAAGCCAGCTGACCATTGTTTGCGTCGAACGTTTGTGAATTGGCTGTTTGAAAACCCGAACGAAAGCAACGCATTTTACGACAAAATCATCTTTAGTGATGAAGCCTATTTTCAATTAGGCGGTTATGTAAAACACACTCAAACACTCGTCGGAAAACCATTAAATCCAAAGAAAGTGACCGTATGGTGCGGCTTGTGGTTAGGCGGTACCAACGGCCTGTATTTTTTCGAAGATGAGCAAGAAAACGCCGTCACCGTGAATTCTCTGCGCTACCAAATCATGATAACCAACTTTTTGTGGCCACAATTAGATAATGTTGACATCAGTGACCTTTGGCTGGAAGGCACACAGCCAGCCAAACAATTCAGTTATTGCATGAGAAATTTCCCGGTGGCGTAATTTCTCGATTTAGCGATGTCATTTGGCGGCCTCGTTCTTGTGATTTAACGCCGCTGGATTATTTTCTCTAAAGCCATTTGAAAGACCGGGTTTACGTGTACGAAGCACAAACAATTGACACTCTGAGAGATGAAATTTGGCGCTGCATGGACGAGGAAAGCGAAGCTGTGTGAAAAGAGTGGACGTCTGCCGACCTGCTACAGATGGATATTTGCTCCACATCATACTCCATTATGAATTCCCATATTTCTATTTTATACGGGTATGAATAAAACTGAATTTGTCAAAAAATAAGCGAATTTATTTCCAAACCCCAAATTTGCCCGCCTTTTACAATGCGGTGCTGTTATCACATATAAATGTTGATTTAATTACTTCTGAGTCTTCTCCTATCTAGTTTTTAGGTTCGTTTACACAAATTAAAGCTACAAATGTAAAATATGGTTAAATAAGCTCTTGATAGGGCCTATAACTCACAAAGCAATGCAAAACTTGTGCTTGTCCAAACGCCTTATCTAGTGCAGTAAATGTTGCTTTTTGCTTGCACAAGCAGTTTGTGCAAATAATTAAAAAAAAGGTACAAAATATCACTGTTGTGTGAAATCTAAAAATTGGTTCAGGTTTTCCCAATTTATATGGCCTTCATAGGGGGTTTCCACGATATTAAAATATTGCTTAAATAGTTTTAAATTTGATTTCAATTGATTTGATTTCAATGAAACATATTTCCCTTCTTTCACAAACTGATAATTGCTTTTTGTTGGTTAAAATTTATTTCATTAAATTTATTGTTTATTTTTATAAAATTCAGTTTAAATTCTTTGTACGTACGAAGAATAACTTCTTAAAACTCACCTTTGTTTTAATGCGTTAATAATCCACAGTTTTCATAACATTTTGTTGGGATTTTGCTAATTATGTTGTATAGTAAAAAGCTCTGTTTGTTATAGTTTTCTCTACTTTTTTTTCCAAATTTGCAATTAATTTTTTTTTTTTAATTTTGAATGTATTTATTCGTATTATTTTCTTAACATTTTTTATAATTTTTGTTTTGTTTTAAAGGGTAAATCTGAAAATGAAGTAAATTTTTTTTATTATTTTTTTCATTTTCTATTTGTTACACTAAAATTTATTTATTTGTTTTGTTTTATTTTTATTTATTTATTTAATTTTTTATTTCTGTGATTATTTTGGTCTTTCTATTTAATACTTTCATTGATTTTTCTTTTTCTTTATAAATTTTTGAACCTTAACATTATTGTTATACAAAATCTATTTATTATACAAACGATCATCATTTTCTTCTTGAGTGTATAGTGCTCGAAATTCTTATAATTTCCCTTGATGTGAACTGTAGAAAATTAAAAACGACAAAATAAAAATGTCGCTTTTGCCTTTAAAATATTCTTTGCAAACTACACTTTCTGTTAAGGAAATTACACTTTTTCGCATTTTTATTTCACATTATTCTTGTGGTAATTATTGCAAAACATAAACACTTTCATATACATACACACACACGCTCACACGCACGCACACATATTATATTTTCTTAGTATTCATGGTGCTAATTTTCCCTACGTATGATGTTGTAGATAAGCCGACGGCTATATTAGCAGTTCGTATTTCGTATGACATTTGTTAAGCATCCACCTACTAAATGTTAAAACAACAACACACTGTAGACGGCAACGACATTGATTGTGAATTGTGTCTCTTATTTTATATATGGTTATGAACGTAAATAGCGACATATGTATATAGGAAAATGCTTTGGTATTAGTGTTAGTGGCT
Organism: Wohlfahrtia magnifica; assembly: GCA_023159175.1. Taxonomy (NCBI): domain Eukaryota; kingdom Metazoa; phylum Arthropoda; class Insecta; order Diptera; family Sarcophagidae; genus Wohlfahrtia; species Wohlfahrtia magnifica. Next base: position 1,128,772 of record JAKWBJ010000528.1, read on the forward strand.
CTGCGCTATAATGGAGACAAAAACATACAAATGATTGGGTTTGTCGCTCTGCTCAATGCTTAAGCTGTTGTTGTTGTCGTTTTCATTTTTGCTTTTGTTTTTTTTCTTTCGTTTAACTAAATGCATAGGGTGACGCTTATTTTGCAGCTACCAACCAATGACACACGACGACAATTTTTTTTGTATTTTTTTTTGCTTGGGTTGTTTATTCATGCATTCACATTTGCCTTTAACGAGAGCGAGAGAGAAATAAGAACAATTTTTTTAAAGAGTAGAATAAAAACATGCTAAGCAGAAGAAAACAAAAAGAGAGATATAACTGAAGTTGTTTTTATTTTCTTATTGCTTTTGCTGTGTATGTTGTTTTTTAGGTATGAGAAGTATGACAAAAAATAAAAGTCACAGAGAATGTTTTAAGCGACAAATAAAAAACTCGTATTTAAGATTTTGTTTCTTTATTTATTTGACTACAACCAGTGTGTGTGTGTGTGAGTGCGAGCATGTTGTTTTCTCTTGGTATCATTTATGGTGGGTGACACTTTTTTTTCAGGCCCAATTAGTTGTGTATCAACAGCCAAAGAAGGGAGTATTGGTTTGGTTTTTTTTCTTTACTCTTAAAGGGTTGATTTTTTTTTAATATTTTACACTTTTTGTTGTAGGTATTGAAATAAAACTAATTATTGCATTACGTTTAAATTAAATTATTAACAAATGAAATAAGCGACGCATTTTAAACATGTTCTCGGTGTTTTTAAAAAAAATTTAATTTTTACTTTTGTATAAAATATAAAAAATCTGGATATTATTTCTTTTTATTGCTGTTGTTTTTGTATGTTATATAATGTAAATACGCGACGTACAGATGTTTGATAGTAGGCAAGTCGCAAGCCACTGGAGTGGCTGCTGGCATGTTGGCAATGGACGACCGAGACACAACAACGACAACGACAACTCTGGTTGTCTTTGTATGCATAAATAAGTGTGCATGTGTGTGCAAACGTTGGTTGAGAACCAGACCATTAATATACAGCAACAACAACATAACAGAAAAAAAATCAAGTAAAAAACACACATGCACACGCTTATATACACTCTTTTACAAAAGCAAAAAGACACAATAAAAAAAATATTAAAAAAAAATCCAACCAAACGACCAACCATTTATACACTTTTATGCGTCTTTTACTACGTTTGTGGGCTCCGCACTCCTTGGCCATAATGTTTTCTCTCGCTCTCTCTCGGTATGTTGTTCTCTGTTATTGTTACTCACAAAACGTAATACCAAAATAAAAGTCAAAAACTATAAAATCCACACAGGCAAACGACACGAAAAACCCCAGCAAAATGTTTTGGTAAATAAACAAATTCGATGAGAATCTCTTTCTTAATATTTTGCTCTTAACTGCAATGCTCGTGCTCTTATAAATGTATATGATATACGATTGCCTTAACAGTTAAGTATTTCTCTTTTCAAATTGAAATTTGAATTTCTCTTTATAGGTATAACAAGAATGGCTTCTGCTCTATTTATTTTATTTATTTATTTATTTTTCACAATTTCCTTTCAACTCATTCTCTTTATTTTTCAAATTTTTTCTTTTGCCAAATGTGTGTGCAGATTGTTAATTAGATATTAAAATATAAGTATGTATGTATGGATTAATTTCTATTGTAAATAATCATTTGTGCTAAAAGGCATGTGACTAGAAAAATGGGAAATATTTTGCTGGCAATTTTCTTTTAAAATTCTTATTAGTTTTCTAATAAGATCATATTTTAACGAGAGAGTTCTAATTGGTTTCATACAACATGGTTGACAAATTCAAAAATGTCCTCCAACCAGTGTTGCCAATTTAGCGCCTTTCACGCTATATTTAGCGCGTTTCAATTACCGAAAAGTGGCATTTTTTCCCTTTAGCGCTTTTTTCAAAAAACGCGCTAGGCTAGCGCTTTTCTGCAATATTTTTATAGGAAATAAAAAGCCACTAAATCCAATAAACTCATTAAAAATTACGTTGTTCCAGGTAATATTTGTGCAAGAATTAATAAAAAAATAGTGTTTTTGAAACGTATCTTAAATATAAGGGCTCATATTACAAGACATAGGTTATTCTAAGTAAAATATAAACAATTATAATGGGTCCGCCATCTAACTTTTTTTTCAATTAGTGCTTATTTCGTGAATGGTAACACTTAGCTCATGTCTGATTTGACAGATAATTAGTTTTATCCTTCCGCTGAACGAATATGGTTGTGTATACGCTTGAACTTCGCTTCGCTAAGTGGGCCTGCGATCGACTTACGGAAGATGCCGATTTTGCCAAAAAAAAAATCATCTTTTCATATGAAGCTCATTTTGATCTTGGCGGGTATGTAAACAAGAAAAATTGTCGCATTTGGGGCCAGAAAAACCGCACGCGTACACAGAAAAGCCGCTACACCGAAGACGAGTCACTGTTTGGTACGGATTTTGGTGCAGAGGCATAATTGGGCCATTTTTCTTCGAAAATTAGCAAGGAGTGGCCGTTACAGTCAATGGCGATCGTTATTGGGCCACGTTGAACGAATTTTTGTTCACAAAAATTGAAGAGGAGGATATTAGCAACATTTGGTTTCAACAGGACGCCGCTACGTGCCACACAGCCGAAGCTACACTCGATGTTTTGCGCCCTGTTTTTGAAGATCGCATTATCAACCGCGGAGCTGATATCGTTTGGCCACCTCGGAGCTGCGATTTGACACCGTTGGACTATTATATTCTTAAAAGGGCTAGAAATTTTAATTATTTAGTCACAATACTAAACTTGTGAGTTGTTAATTGTAGATCCTATAACGAATCAATCCATTTTATAGGAAAAATCTTCTGTTTCAATCTGTCTTCTCTAGGAATGGGCTTCCCTGTGTGTTCCAATAAGTCGTAGTATGGTTTCTTCAGAGTGTGTCCAATTCATTTCCTTCTCATAATTACTTTCATTACAGGAACTTGCCGTGTTCTTGTTTCTGGCCAGATTATTTCAAATTGCGCCGCAGACAGCGGTTTATAAATTTCTGAATGGAATTGACAAAATCATAGACGCATTCCGTAACTGGCAACCATAATTGACACACCAGTTAAACATGTTAATTTTCGTTTTTGGAAAGATATGTAGAGAACGCCCTATAACAATTAGTCGGCCAAAAGATTGGCTGACTAGACTCAATCCGTTCTGAATATCAACTCCAGAATCTTCAGACGTCTTGAGGATACTGCCGAAATAGCAAAAAAGAACGATATTCCGTTCCCAAATTTCTGCCTTCAATTCGAAAGATCGTTTTATCGATTTGCATAATATTGTTTTCGCAGATGTTTATCCGCAATCCTGCTCTATATAATTCCGCCTGTACATAATCCAGTTTTCATTGCATGACCCAATGTCTATGGACCAGGAGATAGATATTGTTTGCATATTTCAGGTTTTCCAATTTTGTGTTAAGTCCCTAGATTCTACTGCGTTGCAACTAACAATCGAGGACAACGATAAACAGCAGTGGAGAAAGAACACAATCTTGCTTAGCACCAGCTCTAAAGGGTATTCTCTTAATATTACAACTGAACACAAAAGTGGAAAAAGTTGTTATTTTGTTCAAAATCATAGGTATTTATTTTTACTTTTTAAGCCATCGTTCATTTAAGCAAAAAAATCTTTGTAAAAATAGAAATTTACCTGATTTTTTTACAATTTTCGTATATTTTGTTGGTTTTAAATAGTTTTAACGCTTTGTTACAGCGCGTTTTGATCGCAAATTGTTACATAAACTATAAGTTAGCGCCTTTGAGAGTGAGGTCTGCGCGTTCTGATCATAAAAAGTTAGCAGCACTGCCTCCAACCAGTGTGAAAGAGAGGGTGGATAAAAAATACAGGGATGGGAACAAAATTCCAATAATAAGTAAATCCAAGTGATAAGTAAATCCAAGTTAATAAAAATAAGGAACAAAGTTAGTATTTTTTGTTGTTATATGTGAGAATAGCAAGGGTACTATTTTTTGTACATTTCAAATAGATATGTATCAGTTTTAAACCAATAAACCATTATCAGTATTCCATGAAAGGAACACGGGGACTTCAATGAGCTGTACCCGATTTTATTTTTAGACGCATTGAGAGGAGCCTACAGTTTAACGCCGGCTCCGAACGGCATATGCGTTAGTTAGAGAAGTTTTTCATAGCGTAAATGCTAGGGAGATCGGACGGTTATTATTCGACCGGTTTTAATAGGTTTTTTGAAGGTTTGATCAGAACTTTCATTATTCGAATACCGAATAAACCCGTTAATTTAACAGAATAACCGGTTAATTTAAATAAGTGTGATTTGTATACGTTTGTGTATGTTTGTATTGCAAATATGCTCATCGTTTAACTATTTGTATAAATTTAGTCATTATTTTTGTATATATGACAACCGTGAACGTCTCATAAAGAACGTGAAAACCAATTTGGATCGAAAAAAATATGCACTCTTGAGGAAAAATAACCTCTTCCCATCTTCTGTAAATAAATATTGATTTTTATATTGGGAGAATGATCAAATACACTCATTGAAAGCCCACAGACCCACAAATGCCGGTTCCGGAGACACATATATTAGGTGAAGCTTTTTAAAGCGAAAATAGACGTAACCAATCGCTAGTAATGATGTGAGGTGATATTGCTGTTGAAAATTGTCAGATAGTGTGGCCTGGGATTGCACCAACAACTTCTTGGTTGGAAGTTGGGCTCTTTCCTAACATACCATGGTGACACATACACCATTAAATACGTGGTGCATAAATTTACATACAGTGCTGCTCGAAATCTAAGCAAATTTTCTTGTCGAGGCAATTAGGGACTGGTATATTACTAATAGATTTATTCTTAGGCACCTAAATTATAACTATAATAACAAACCTTTAACTCCATTCTTTACCAAGTAATACAACAACAAAAACGAAAATTAACTCCTTGAGTAGCTTTTCGAAACTTAAGCCACTTTCAGTACTTTGTGTAATAAACTTTGTTTTTTATGGCCTCCACACACCATTTTGGTCTAATTTTTAAGAGATTTGTTAGAATTTTTATTAGTATTGATTGCCACTTTAATTTTAAGATCTCCATCAGCTTATGCTTATTTTTTAAAACGACGTGGTGGAGCTCTGCGCTTCAAGAATTACGAACTATTTTATTTAAATAAAAGAACCGGTTAACCGGTTATTTGAAGTATTAGTATCCGAAAACCGGTTTTTAAGTACTACTTTTCGAATTATTCGAAAACCGGTTTATGAAAAAGGTCGAATAATCGATTTCCCTAGTAAATACTCATAACCAGTCGCTAGCAGTGCTATGAAGTGATACGGCCGTTAAAAATTGTCTGAGGGTCTGGTCTAGTATTAAACCGAGAATCACAGCGACACACAACCGCAATTTTAAGCAATACCAATACGATTCGTACAAAAAAATGTCATTTGAAATACTCATCTCTGTCGCAGTCCAACATTTCCTCTCTTTTTCCAAACATACTTGAGCCACCTACAAACGACCAATAAAAACAATATTCGGCTACAATTTAAGTTAAAAATATAATCACACACACTTTCAAACACCCCAAAAATGACACTCAAGTATATACATGTGCATGTTTTATAGAATACACATGTAGTTGTTGCCTTTGCAAGCAGGAGACACAATTGAGTTGATTAAATTTAACAAAAAAAAAATAGGAGACAAATAACTCAAGAATACAAAATAAAAAGAACGCATGCATACAAGGATTGATTGAACATAGGGCGACACTCACGCACCTTTTAAAAACAACAACAAAATAAATAAATAAATAAATCTGAAGCTTTTCTTTTCTCTCATTTTCCGAAACAGTTAAAGTATTAAAGAAATATTCTGGCAATATTAGTCAACTCTTATCTATAAGAGAAGGAGACACAATTCATGCGAGTGTGTGTCCTACAAACTAACACTAGCAACAACAAAAAACAGCTGGTATTAGACAAAAAAGAAAAAGTATCACCACTTTGTCACAACTACAAAGACATTTTATTTTATATATTCAAGAGTGTGTTCACATATGCTATTCGCTCTTTTAGGTACCCATACATATATAGGAGACATTCGATGTATAAATGAATGTGTTCATATAAATGAGTTTGTTTTGTTTTCTAATTCGGTGAGTTTTCGTTCATTCAAAGAAAATTGTATTGCTGTGACACTCTAATTTGTGTTTTTTTTTTTTGCTATGAAAAACCGGTATATGTCACTGATTTTGAGTGCATTTATTTTGAGAAAGAGAAGAGTTTTTATTTTGTTTTCTATGGGTGTGCAAATGAGTAGGTTACAAGCAATCTCTTTACTTGCGAGAGTGAAATTTACTCTGTATTTACTCAGTAAATATATTTGTATTTAGTACAGTGTGTTTGCCTTTAGCCAAAGTCGATAATACTGTTCAGTATCGTTTGTTCTACAGAATGTGTATTTGCTTTGAGTTGTTTTGTTTTGCGTAGTTTTCATAGAAATATCTTTAGAGTTCGCAAGTTCTCTTTCTCTTTCTTTATAAATATATTTTTGATTCTGTTAACATGTATTGGTGTGTCCATGCCGTTGGCATTTGGGCAGCAGCATTTTAAACTCAATTAAATTAAGTAAAACAGTTAAAAGGTAAAAAGCGGAAAAAAAGATTATAAAAACAAAACACAATTGATTTGCTTTTAAATATTTGTAGGGGTTTTGGAAGGCACACTCATAGAAGTAAAACTTGTTTGATTTTTTAGTTGTGTGTTGGATGCCATTTTTTTCTTTTTTTTAATTTCGATTTTAGGCATTTTTCTAAATGTTGAAGTTTTATTTTTTAATTTTGTTTTCCATTTTGCCGTCGGTAAAAATATTTTTTTTTTTAATAAAAATCTAAAATCGAAATAGAAAACAATTAGATGCGTGTTTAGATGTGTGTTAAGATGTGTGTGTTTTTTTAAGGCTGTGTGAGATCTGGTACAAATAAATTAATTTTAGTTTATAATTAGAATTTAATAAACCTCTAGCAAATAGGTACCTATCTCTTTACGGTTCAAAATAAAGAATTGCTTTAATTTGCTTCGTTATATCCTTTTTAACTGTCACAGTGGACTACAAATATTTTTAGGATATAAGGTGTGTTTCAAAATGATAAGGTCACCTTAATAAAGGGTCCGCCATCTAAAGTTTTTTGTTTTATCAACTAGTGCTTATTTCGTGAATGGTAACACTTAGCTCATGTCTGATTTGACAGATAATTCGTTTTATCCTTCCCCTGAACGAATATGGTTGTGTATACGCTTCGCTAAGTGGGCCTGCGATCGACTTATAGAAGATGCCGATTTTGCTAAAAAGTAATCTTTTCAGATGAAGCTCATTTTGATCTTGGCGGGCATACATTGAAAAGCCGATACACCCAAGACGAGTCACCGTTTGGTGTGGATTTTGGTTCAGAGGCATAATTGGGCCATTTTTCTTCGAAAATGAGCAAGAAGTGGCCGTAACAGTCAATGGCGATCGTTATCGGGCCATGTTGAATGAATTTTTGTTCACCAAAACTTGAAGAGGAGGATATTGTAACATTTGGTTTGAACAGGACGGCGCTACATGCCACACAGCCGAAGTTGCACTCGATGTTTTGCGCCCTGTTTTTGAAGATCGCATTATCAGCCTGGGAGCTGCGATTTGACACCGTTGGACTATTATTTGTGGGGTGCCGTCAAAGATAAGTGTTACGCCAACAAGCCAGAGGCAATTGGCGCTTTAAAAGACAATATTTGTGAAGCCATTGGTGAAATACAGCTGCACACAATCGATAATGTGCTTAAAAATTGGACCGATTGAACTTTCAAATAAAAAAAGAAATTTGAGAAAATATTGAGCATTTTTTTTCATAGCATTTTCAAAAAAAAAAAAATTATTTGGCGGACCCTTTATATTTTCATAATTACCTTCCTTTGGTTGAAAATTACACGTAATAATGATTTTAAAACATAAGCACATGCGTTTTTGATCTAATCGGAGAAAGTTATTTGCATTCGATCGTATTAAGAAATTTTATCTATGCTTGTCAATCAAGCACAAGCTTTATATTACTGAAAAACGCCCCCAACTAGCATTCAAATGATACTGCTGACTTTTATCCAAGCTCTCAACTATTGTTGGAGATATACTTTTGAATGAGTCTAAAAATAGAATCGGGTGTAGCTCATTGACTGAGAGAAGTCCCCATGTTCCTTCATGGAATGCTAAGGGAATTACATATATACATATATACATATATACATATATACATATATACATATATACATATATAATAATCCTACCGAGAGCGCTATTTGTACACAAAGACAAAAATAATTCCCGCAATCTGCAGTTTAACCCCAGCTCTGAACTGTAGATGTAGGTATTAGTTAGAGAAGTTTTTCATGGCGTAAAAACTCAGAACCTCAATCTTGTGAGGTTATACCGCGGTTTGAATCGAGGACTTCTTGGTTGTTAGGCAGTTGTCTTACCTACCATACCACAGCGGATTATTCAAAATGTTGTGAATAAATTTGAGAACATTGCTGCTGCCCTTAAGAGTATGCTGGCGAATCGGAAGCAGGCGATTTTTTACAGACTGCAACTTGAAGAATATTGAGTAGTAACTGAGGCCTGCACTCTTACAAAATTCAATAGGGCACGTTCACTAAAGAGAAATAGACATACAAACACAATTAAAGCATTTACTATAGGTTTCAAAGAGACTATGGTAGTATCAGGTGATTTTTTAAGAGCTTTAGGGTTTGATTAAAAAAAAAACATAAAATTTAGAGAAACACTCGTATATGAAATCTTTATTGGAGTCGATAGAACGATCTAAATAATTCAATGTTTAAATATGATTTCATGTAAAAGATGACCACGGCTACGCCTCAAATTGTTCATACGGTGGGTCCAATTTTGGCATACTCACTCCAAAATATCGGCCGATATCTCACGAATAAATTCTTCAATATTAGCTTCCAGTGCTTCAAGCGTTGCTGTCTTGTCCCTATAGACATGAGCCTTAACATTACCCCATAAAAAATAGTATAAAAGCTTTAACCGCACGATCTAGGCGGCTAATTGACTGGCGCCAAACATGAAAGAAACTGTTGACCGAACTCACCTCTCAATTCGGCCACATGTCAGCCAAGTCCAGCTCTTTAATTGTGGGCACAAAAAAAAATATTAATCATCGTACGCTAGCGCTCGCCATTCATAGTAACGTTCCTTCGTCGTCTTTAAAAACCTGGAACCAATGATGCCATCGGCTCTAATCCACACCAAACTGCAGTTTTCGGAATGCAAACTGAACATGTGTGACAGTAACATGTTACAAGAAAACAGCTGAGCTGCCAAAAACAGTGTTGCCTAAAAGAAATTTGCTAAAAAATCACCCATTACATGCTACTATATGACGCATATAAACAAATTAATGACACGTCTACTTATTATTGGGAGGTGAAGGAGAATTAATTAATTGCTTGAATTTATGGTAAAATGATTTGAATTTTCAGCTGGAAAAACCAGGGTAATGATAGTTTAAAGACGGATTGAAAAATTGCTCTACATGATCCCTAGCACGGTATAGAATTTTAATAGACCTTAGACAAGTTAATTTGTTGTTATCGCATTTAGATGGGATACCAATCGACATGAGATCCAAAAGTGTCCAATGCATATAGAGGAGGTCTATGATTACCGTATTCTTTTGGCCCGAAATGAATGATATGGACTTGTGGCTTCAATAGGCATCACTAGGCCTTTAAAACGAATGCAAACAAAATTTCAATGATAATTCGCGCACACATTTTGTTTTATTAGGAAGAGCTTAATAAAAGACCATTTATGAATGTATCGTTGTTTCCGTCAAAAAAAATCTATCATAAGCAAGTATAAGTAAACCGATACATTATTATGCTACAAAGCCATGCATCGTTTCTTATAAGTGTTCTACTCTTACTTGTTTAAATGCACTTGAGAAAAGACATCATATTATGCATTTCAGTTACAACCGTTTTAAGCACATCGGGGTAATTATTACAGTCATCCAAGAGGTCTTGAACGCTGCTCTTGTGATATTTATTGAGAACAAATTCATAAGACGTGTGCCAGGTGTCACGCTCTTAAGCAAAATGGCAGTTTAAACATAAAAAGCACCTTCTTTATCGCTTATATTACCTGTTGGTGTATTAAGGTATCTATAGCTAGGTTTCACTGGAAGAGTTCTTATTAATTAACGGTTTTTATATCACAGGAAGTACATAAACATTTTGGAGCACTAAATGCCATATTTTAATATAAAATTTAATGCGAATTTTTCGATTCCTTATGCCAACAGAAAAAAAAATTGAGCATATTAAACAATTAAATGAATAGATTGCACGACTACACGATTGCCAGTGAATGCTGTTGGCTGCATTTGCTGCCGCGCTGCCGTCTACATAAATATTTTGAAAAGCAGCAGCAGCAAAGCAGCAAATTTATCCTGCTCTATATATATGTTTGTACATAAAAGTGTGTCGTCTATGTGTTTAATACTTTACACGATACATGTTACATAGCAAATATTTACATTTACATATATAGGGCAGAAACCACAAGGATTCTATGCAGGGTTGGCAAAAACCCGGGATTTAAAAAAAACCCAACCCACCAGACTTTATAGAGTATTTTGATGTTTTGCTTCCAAATTTCGTTCATTTTGACAATATTGTTACGTTTTAATCTTTTCAAAATGTGTGAGTTCTTTTGAATTGCATTAACTAAAACGAATAACGTGTTTATTAACGCCTAAACACGACTTTACTTTATGTCTTACAACTTTACACAATGACTTTCAAACTATAGCTGAACTGACTAATGCATAAGGCGCCACCTTTTATATACAATTTAAATTACTTCCGAATGTTCTTGTTCTTACTACAACATTCGATTCAATTCCGTTAATTTCAAATACAACACCCAAAACCGGTGCGGTGACACTGTTCAATATGTAATTGGTAACACTCTTAATAGCACAAATTAAGTATGGCATTACCAAGGTGGCACATTGACAGCCTGGACGCAAACCAATGGACTAAAATCACACAATAGAGTTTTAAATGCACTGATGTTCTTGTATCTTCTTTAAGCAGTGCTTATTTTCGTAATTATACTTTTTATTTAATGCAATTTTGCAGCCTTAGTGGTATCAAGGCGGTATAGTGGACCATGAGCTGCTAAAACTCGGTGATCGTAGCAGACTGCAATTAACTCGTTTGAACCGTGCATTATGAAAAAAGCGGCCGGAATACAAAGACATCTTTTTTGTATGACAAAACTCGGTTACACGACGCAAAAGTTGCTAAATAGTTATTAGAAATGATCAAATGCGGCACTCGCCCTATTCTACAAACGTTGCTTCTACCGACTATTGGATGTTTCGACGAATACAATATCTTTTGGCATGTCACCGACTCACTGCAGTTGAAGATATATAAGGTCAGCTTCAAAGTGGATCGCCTTTAAAGCTAAAAAGTCTTTCTGTGATGGGATTAAGATATTGGCTCAAAGGTGTGAATAAGGTGTAAGCAGTGATTTGAAAAAGTTTTATTGTGATAAGTTTGTTAATTCATTATCTTCTTTAAGCTTAAAAAAACGGACTGAATTAATTTATACTCCCAATAAGTAAGTTTAGATTTTGTTGTTGTAAATAAACTACGAAAACATTTAAATAGATAAACCCACCCGGGTTTGTTTAAAATATGTCATCTCTTTTTCTCCCATAGGATCAGGGTTGGCAACCCACTGAGTAATCTAATTAAACCCATTTGTTTAAATGTTTTCGCTTAATTAGATTACCCAGTGGGTTGCCAACCCTAATCCAATGAGGGAAAAAGAGATGAGGGTGGTAAGCATTTTGACGAAACACTCCGGCTTAAAAGCGCAACTACATAGGATGTGCTGCGTTGAGTTTAATGAATGTATTTCATATGGGGAGTAATATCTTCTCTGTACATGCCCTATTTTAGCTGGAATTAGGACAGCGTACTTTGGACTTGACCCGATTCCTTTTCACTAGTATTGATTAAAAAATACTAAGAAATTTCGTTGTAGAGAACGATTATCTTTATATGAACGATAGCGGGTCACCGTTTTCTTGTTGAATAAATGTTCTTTTGGTATGGGCGCTCATAACAAGTCTATGGGTTAGCTTACATGTAAGTAAAAAACTTGGAACAGCAAGGCTAGATCCTTTTATCAATCTAACCTCAGGTTTAAACTATGCACTAGTGTAGCAACTTAAGAAAAAGGAGTATCTATTGTGCGTAAGCTGCGAAATCTAAAAAAATTGTTTTATAACAAAAACCCTCGACATATTGACCCCCAGGCAAATGAACGTAAGGCTGGCTAATGAATAGAGCAATTTTAGGTGTTACATATATTAGGCATCAACTCAATGGCTCTCTACTCACGAATCATAGTGTTGTGTGTAAAGAGGGTATAAAAAGTATTATAAAATGGCTCTATTTTATAATAATAAAACCAGAGTAATAAAAATAATCACACAATGATTTACATGTGAATTGGCTAAGAAATGCGGGTCATATTTTAATAATAATCACATGGAATGGATTATGAAACCTACTCGTATATGCAAGTATACAAATGGCTTAAATGACTTTATTAAATAATAAATAAGCAATAAAACTTAATCAAAAAAAAAAAAAAAAAAAAAAAAAAATAAAAATTAAAAGAAAAAATAATTATTTTATTATTTAAAAGTGCTACTCCTGCTGCTGCTGTTGCTCCTGCTTAACTCAATGGAAGTAAGCAGCTGATGGGGAATAAAAATATATACGAGTACAGCAAGCAGCCACATTGATTGTAAAAATTAACAGAAAACGAATAAAAGAAATAGAAAAATAAGAGAAAGAGCAGCGTTTTTCCTTGTAACACATAAAATACATATGACGCGTGCCTTTAACAACATTCTACTACACACACTGCTCAACAAATTCATAGAATTGTAAGATTTTCTTTTTCTTGTATTTTTTTCTTTTATTTTTTTATATTACCAGTGATATGATCATTCAAAATATATTTTTATTTATAAAGGGTCCGCCAAATAATTTTTTTTTTTTTTTTTTTAAATGTTATAAAAAAAACTACTGAATATTTTCCCAAATTTATTTTTTTATTTGAAAGTACAATCCTTCCGGTTAATAATGGAGAATAATTTCATTCAAATGGCTGCCTCGGCTGGCCATGCAGTAGCCTACACGATCGGTCCAATTTTTAAGCACATTATCGATTGTGTACAGCTGTATTTCACCAATGGCTTCACGAATATTGTCCTTTAAAGCGTCAATTGTCTCTGGCTTGTTGGCGTAACACTTATCTCTGACGGCACCCCACAAATAATAGTCCAACGGTGTCAAATCGCAGCTCCGAGGTGGCCAAATGACTTCAGCTCTGCGGCTGATAATGCGATCTTCAAAAACAGGGCGCAAAACATCGAGTGTAGCTTCGGCTGTGTGGCATGTAGCGCCGTCCTGTTCAAACCAAATGTTACAATATCCTCCTCTTCAAGTTTTGGTGAACAAAAATTCGTTCAACATGGCCCGATAACGATCGCCATTGACTGTAACGGCCACTCCTTGCTCATTTTCGATAAAAATGGTCCAATTATGACTCTGGACCAAAATCCGCATCAAACAGTGACTCGTCTTGCGTGTATCGGCTTTTCAATGTATGCGTGCGGGTTTTCTGTGCCCCAAATGCGACAATTTTGCTTGTTTACATACCCGCCAAGATCAAAATGAGCTTCATCTGAACACATTGCACACGTTGTGCAACATTACCATGATTTTCAAAGTAATGTCGCAACATTTTCCATTTGTTCAAGCATATACACAACCGTATTCGTTCAGCGGAAGGATAAAACTAATTATCTGTCGAATCAGACATGAACTAAGTATTACCATTCACGAAATAAGCACTAGTTAAAAAAAAAACGTCAGATGGCGGATCCTTTATATGTTGTTGTTGTTTTTATATTGTGCATTATTGCCTTAAATAGAAGGTATTCTTTATAAACTAAAATAAAAAAAACTGCACTTGTACTCTCGTCGTACATTGATTACAAACAAACGAGTATTTGTTTTTGGTAGAAAAATGCAAATTGTCTTAGCGAAACAGGAAGAGGAAAATAGAAAGAAAAAAGAAAAAAACACGAAATAAATAGGTACACCAATAAAAACAACAACAACAACAACAACAACAACAACAACATTAACAACAACAATATCATAATAAGTATATGTACAAGGCCTTTGAGAAACAATTTTAAAGGGTCTATTAAGAAACAACAATAAAACAAAATTTCTTACCAACAAACAAATGTAACCTTCCTCCAACACTACCATTTGTATTACATACAGCTTGTGTAGTGTGTATGTATCTGTGTTAGCTGTAGCTGTAGCCATTACTGTGTGTCAACGAAGTGTGATTCTTATCTGGCACTTTGGCAGGAAGAAATAAAAGCCATCACCGTCACATAGCCGTCATATCAAAGAAAATTTACCGCTTTAACTGACCGACCGCATTTGATATCGATCGGTGATAACATTCGACACCAGTCGGGTTTTTTTTTGTTATTTTTTGTAAAAACAGGCCAATTATGGTTTTAAGAGAAATGATAAAATATTTGAAAAGAAATGTGTGTGATTTTATTTTGAAAATTAGAAAAAAATAATGTTTAAAAGGACAAGAAAAAAAAAAAACCAAAAACAAGATTTAATCTAAGCCACTAAAATTAGTCAACAATGATAACAACTGTTGTTGATATTGGCAGAAAAACATTGTAAATATTTATAGAAAATCGCTTGAATCGCTTTTTTTGAATTAAAAATTTTAAAAATTGTTTCTTTATTTCGCTACGGAATATAGGGCTTCAACAAGAGTATTTCAAACTATAGGATTTGTTCGTTTACTTTAACTTCTTTATTGTCGTCCTGCATCATGGCATCTGCGGGTGTCCGAACGGTGGAGCCAATTCTAACGCTAACCTAACTATACTTTCGTCTTTTTTTCGAAGAGTGTAGCCGTCTCCTTTTCCATCTTATATGTGACGACTCTCTCTATCTCTTGTAAGTTTCATTAAGTCCGTGTTTTTTCAAATATCGTTTAATTAATAATATTAATTATTATTTTAACTATCGGGTGGGCCATCTATCAGTTTAAATTTGAACCAGCGGTTATTTCGCATCTGGCAATACTTATGTCATTCTATTCTATCACAAATACTATCTCCATTGAATGAAATGAATCGATTTACGCTTGAGCAACGGTAAGATTCATTGTAAGTTTATTTTCAAAATAAAGACAATTGGTCGGAAATTGCAAACATTTCAACAACAAAATAAAAATCAAAAAAATTTCAAAAATTGCATCATTTTCATCTTGGTGGTTTCATTAATAATCAACATTGCCGTATTTGGGGTTCAGAAAACCCAAACGTCGTCTTACAGAATCCAATGCACCCATTACGAGTGACTGTTTGGTGCGGTTTGTGAAGCGGAGGCATCATTGGCTCTTATTTCTTTGAAAATTAGGTCGGCGCAACCATTACGATCAACGGAGACACCTATCACACTACGGTAAACGAAATTTTTGTGCCCGCTCTTCATGGTATTGATGTGAACGATGTTTGGTTTCAACAGGATGGTGCAACTTGCCAAACATCTCATGCCACAATCGATTTATTGTGTCGAACGTTTGATGGCCGTTTAATTAGCCGAAATGGTGATGATAGTTGGCCGCGTTAAAAAGACATCGTTGGACCATTTTATGTGGGGTATCGTTAAACCTGAGACAATTGAGCATATGAAAGCCAACATTCGTGATGCCATTGCCCAGTTACGACCCCGAAAATTGGTGCGATCGAATGCCATATGAATAAAATCATATTTCATTTCTAACCGGGACTTCACAACAATAAAATAAATTTGACAAAATTTCTCTCCGTTTTTGTTTTATTGCATTTTCTAATTAAAAATTTTAAATGGCCCACCTGATATTTAATGAAACTTTTTTTGGATTTGTTACTAACAACTTAAGAACTCAAAAACTTTGGACTAATTGGTCATTAATGAATTAACTCCGTGAAAAAGTGTGTGTTGTTGATAAGGTTTCTGATAAATATCAGCTTGATCGCACTTAAACTTAAATTATAAGAGTGCATGGATCTGTTTCGAACAGTTTGAAGAAACAAATTTGTAATTATGGATTATGAAGCGTTTTTTTTTATAGAGGTATAGAACTTTAAGTTGGCATTACTTTTCAAGATAGCGACCGATTTCACAACTGTCAAGTGATTTATATTCTGTTTGGTTTGGCAATTTATCATGAATAGACTCACGCCTGAACAACGCTTGCAAATAGTGCAATTTTCATTTTTCGTAAGTAAATTTTTGTTTGTTTAGCGATGAAGCGCACTTCTGGTTGAATGGCTACGTCAACAATCGAAACTGCCGCATTTGGAGCGAAGGTAATCCTCAAGTGTATGTGGAAACACCGTTACATCCAGAAAAACTGACTGTTTGGTGAGCCTTATGGGCTGGTGGAATCATTGGTTCGTACTTTTTCAAAAACGATGGTGGCCAGAACGTTACAGTCAATGGTGATCAGTATAGAGCCATGATTACTAACTTATTCATTCCTGAATTGAATAACCATGATGTCCAGGAAAGTGGTTTCAACAAGACGGCGCAACATGTCACACAGCTCGTGCCACCATAGATTTATTGAAAGACACATTTGGTGATCGCCTAATTTCACGTTTTGGATCTGTGAATTGGCCTCCAAGATCTTGTGATTTAACACCGCTAGACTACTTTTTGTGGGGCTATGTAAAGTCATTGGTCTATGCGGTAAAGCCACAAACGCTTGACCATTTGGAAGACAACATTCGCCGTGTTATTGCCGATATACGGCCACAAATGCTGGAAAAAGTCATCGAAAATTGGACGTCCAGATTGGACTACATCCGCGCCAGCCGTGGCGGTCATATGCCAGAAATCATATTTACAATGTAATCCCACAAGATTATCTTTCGGAAAAATAAAATTAATGATCTGCTATAATCTTATCTAAACAATTTCGATACGATTGTAAAAAAGACAAGTAAATTTGGTTACACATGTCACTAACATTTTTAACAGGACATTTATATTATCAATTAATTTACTATATGGTTTTACAGGAATGCATCGCTATGGTACTTTTGGCATTACGCAAAGCTTATGCTCTAAGACCTTTAGTGGATAAGGTTAGTGGCACATGGTACCTTTCCCCTTTAAATATCTCCAACGCGGTTTCAGTCGTAATTCCTCAGGGGTTAATCAAAAGAAGAACGTATCTTTACACTGAAGACTTCTAAAATGCTTAGTTACTTTGACCCTTTTTTGATAATAAACGCATTATGTCCTCTACTTGGGTGGATATATCAAGGCTGCTGGCAGTCACAACTGATCATTGGGTTATAGGTGAGCATGTGCATCGAATTGGATTCTCCTTTAACGACTATTGTTGCAGTTGCAATGAAAGGGAAAAGGGAAAAACAGTCTTCCTTCTTCTCTGCGAATGCTCGGCTCTAGCAGTCAAGAGGAACAGATTTCTTGGCTGCTATGTATTATTCAATCTTGGGAGTCATCTAGATTAAACGTAATGTCCAACAGAGATATCCCACTGGCACAGGCTGGATATAATACCGCATTGGTATACATCTAATGTATGTGTATAATGAAAGTGTTTTTGTATGTAAGGTTATATTTACATAGCTAAGCTTAGTTAAACTGATTTTTTGAATTTTTTACAGTATATCTCTGTAAATCTGGAAGACCAATAGATTATACTCATACATTTCAAAAATTCCAACTGCACGGTGCCACTACCATACAAAGTAAATAATTATTTTTTCTATATCTTCAAGCTGGTAATAGTAAGAGTCTTTTATTTTGGTCCAAGAAGCTTCTGTGTCAATACAAATCATTATTCAAAGAGTGTGCGGAATCGGATAAGTGAGTATGGTACCTTGAGAACTGTTAAAGTGGAAGTTCATGAGTTTGGTATAAATGACTGCGAAGTCAATAAAAAGGACTGATAAAAAATTGGGGAAACTGGACCATACTTTCCTATTCCGGACCTCATCTACCTTTCAGTGTAGAGGTTTTTACAAATGTTGCGCCCTTACTGTCTATCTTTAAACAGTTTTCCATGAAGATATTGCCAATTGAGTCCGCCGATTCCGGCCCCAAGACCGGATGAGAAAGTAGGAGGGAAACGTCGCAGTTCAACAGCGTAGGAAACGATAAGTGCAAACAAGGCCGGCATAAGAACTGCGAAGGTTAATTCTGGTGTCCAGGGTAGGGGACAGCGGGCCAATCATTCACTTCTCAGAATATGAAAGTATATTACACCAGAATAAATGCAAATGAAGAATGATAAACGGCATCGCCCATACGTAGTAAATATTAATTTTTGTATAGTTTGGGAACGGTATTACATAGTAGAAGCTTATAAGTTTGATTCCAACAACTTGTTGAACAATTCACTTAATCTGTCAACTGGGCGAGATTGCATAAGTTAATGTGGAAAAAAAGAGAAAGATTGAATAAGAGGATATTGCTTTGTATCTATTTAAATATCTACATATGTGTATATAAAAGATGACTAAAAAATGAGTTGTAATTGATGTTCTCTGACATGCGATAACCGATTTTACTTTGTAAGCCCTTAAACGAAAGGAGTTATTGACGTTCGAGTGAACCCCTTTGTATTGCATAAGTTTTACTTAAAAACGAAATTTGTTACAGCATTTAAACATTGTGTGATCTAGAAAATACTTTTAAAACTTTGTATACAAAAAGCATATGTAGAAACAAAGAGTATACAATATATACAGAAAACTTTCATTTGGTGTGTGGCTTCACTATTATTCAACTGGACGGTGCCACACTCATATAAAATTAGTATTCATATATCTATTTCATTAAAACGGTAATAGTAAAGGTCTCTTAATTTGGCCCAAATAACTTTGTGGCCAATACAAAACATCAGTCAATAATTGGGCCGAATTAGATAACAAAGTAAATATTGATTTTTGTATATTTTTGGAACAGTAATAGTGGCAGTTTCTGAATATCTTAGTAGTTAATACACATCAGTAGTCAAAATATGAGAGAAACTGAATAAGTGGGTGTGGCATCTCTCATATAAATCAAATATTGTTACGAAAATAAAAAAATGCCAAAATGTTGGTATATTTGGTAGATATGTGTAACCCTGTCAATTTGGAAGCAGTGTCAAATCGACCATCTTTACGTTACTTTTGAATTAACGGATATGAAAATAGAAGATTGTCGATATTTCCGGAACCTTCCAAACTGTAGGCAATTAGGTATATAAAGGGGCTGCTTTATCTACAAGTCAGCTTAGTGATCATTTTGCTGTCGTAAGATAAAGACGTGTTTAAGCGGAAATAAAAGTGTTGAATAAGCGAATATTAAGTTGTTGTAAACTGTATAAGAGCAGTAAAGTCGTGTAATAAATAAAAATATAACTTTAACAACAACAAAAGTGGTGTTAATTTTATTTTAACGCAATTTAAACAAACGTTTTAAAAAGTTTAGAACGTAGCAATATTGATTTTTTTATATCTAGAGACCGATTAAAATGGAAGGTTCTGAATTTGGTGTAAATGACTTCTTAGATAATACAAACCATCAGTTAAAAAGTGGGCTGAACCCAATAAGTGGGCACGGTACCTGCCATACAAATTAAATAATGATGTTTGTATATCTTGAGAATAGTTAGAGATAAAGTTTCTAAATTTCGTTTTAATACAAGCCTTCATGAACAAAATATGGTATTTTGCATGTGCAGAGAACGGTAAAAGTTAAAGCACTCATTCTACCCACATCAGTCAAAAAGCAGGTACAACAACGTATGTCTTTTTTTGAGTCTGTATACATATAAAAAGCAGAACTAATTATCTTGAAATTTTTTTGGGTGTCTTTTTGGCTAGGCTGTCTTAATTGTTTGGGTATAAAAGGGTAAAAAAATAATAAACAATAGTTAAGATAATAATTAAGAGAGAAATAAATAAATGGCAGTGGCGTGACCTGGTAAAAACCAAGTGTTTTCGACACTAGATGACTGTTTATGAGCAGTGTAAAGGGTATTTTTTATAGGGGTATAGAACTTTAAGTTGCAATAAAACAACGATGGACTATTCGATTGACATGAATTGTATTTATCCGGAATATAATCTTGTGGCATTACATTTAAATATGATTTCTGGCATATGACCGCCACAGCTGGCGCGGATGTAGTCCAATCTGGACGTCCTATTTTCGATGACTTATTCCAACATTTGTGGCCGTATATCGGCAATAACACGGCGAATGTTGTCTTCCAAATGGCCAAGCGTTTGTGGCTTTACCGCATAGACCAATGACTTTACATGGCCCCACAGAAAGTAGTCGAGCGGTGTTAAATCACAAGATCTTGGAGGCCGATTCACAGGTCCAAAACGTGAAATTAGGCGGTCACCAAACGTGTCTTTTAATAAATCTCTTGTGGCATGAGCTGTGTTACATGTTGCGCCGTCTTGTTGAAACCACATCTCCTGGACATCATGGTTATTCAATTCAGGAATGAAAAAGTTAGTAATCATGGATCTATACCGATCACCGTTGACTGTAACGTTCTGGTCACCATCGTTTTTGAAAAAGTACGGACCAATGATACCACCAGCCCATAAAGCGCACCAAACAGTCAGTTTTGCTGGATGTAACGGTGTTTCCACATACACTTGAGGATTACCTTCACTCCAACTGCGGCAATTTTGTTTGTTGACGTAGCCATTCCACCAGAAGGGCGCCTCATCGCTAAACAAAATTCGCTTATGAAAATCGGGAACAGCGGTAATCTCGTTTTGGGCCCATTCGACGAATCTACGCCGGGCGTGAGTCTAAACATGATGAAATGCCAAACCAAACTCAGAATAAATCACTGGACAGTTGTTAAATCGGTCGCCATCTTGAAAAGTAATGCCAACTTAAAGTTCTATACCTCTATAAAACACACGCTATACTACCAAATTGAATCGGTACATGACACTATACCAAATTTGAGAAAATTGGTGTATGATTGGTCATAGATACATATTTAGATAAACAGAATAGAAAAAGTCAGCGATTTTGATTTTTTGCAACATTTACTTACAGCCCAGAACTAAGCGAAAAATTCAGTCTATAAAGACTTTTATTAAAAAAGGACGAAACAAAACGTTTCCTTGGATAAACATCAGAGCTATAAAGGGCCGCTTTTGAACCAGACAAATTACACACAATCCCTAGTCAAGATAATACATATATTGACCTTATGTTGAACGTTTGTAATTTTCTACATTAATATTAATTTGTTTTATTTTATGTATTTTTTTTTTTAGTAATCAAGAAAGAAAGTCAAGTATATATTGATAGTTGAAGTGTGTTTTTTAAATTTTTGATTTAATTTTTAAATAAAATCATCAATAAAAAAATCTTTTTTTTATCTTTTTAGAAACAAAAAGCGCTAAATTGTCATTCTCAGCTAAGGTAAGTTTGATCTTAACAGTTTCACTTTTATTTTAAATGAAAAATCTTTTGTAAAATAAAAAACGCATTGAAAACAAAACAAATCCTATAATTGGCCGTGTCCTGATAATTATAGTCTTTGATCTTTTGCCGGCTGTTGCTACGCAACAAAGGAGCTAAGAATGAAATGTCCTTTCAATTATTTGTTGATGATGGCAGGTTGTTTGTTTCCCAGGCTAGAGTTCAAACAAAACAATAGAAGTGAGTCTGGCTAATCTGTTGTTTAAATATTAAAATCAAAATATCATTTATAACAACTGATAATGATTTGCTAAAGCCATTAAAAAATGATTTCTAAATAAAAAAGAAATTATTCTAAAAGGACCTGCTCCAAATAACATCCCATTTTGTTTTGTATCTAACAATGAATATTTTGTAAATTCTCTCATAGTGTAGACAAAAGAGTATTGAAAGAACACTTTTAGCAAAGTGTGGACCACCCTGCTAAAGGGATTTATAATTGAAAGCAGAAAATTATATTTGAAAAAATAATCATTTATTTAAAACCATGAAAATTAATGACTTTCAAATGAAGTCTAAAGAATGAAGTCTATATAAAAAAAATGAAGTAAAAAACGAATAATAAAAAGAATGAACTCAACACCTACTTTTGCATCATTATTTGTCGATATGTCAAAAAGTATCATTTATAATGTTATTTTCTTTTGACTCTTGAAAACTTATGATTGTGATCGAAATTTGATTTTGATTTCTTCTCCCCTGGCTGCTTTTGGTTGTCTTTAAACACAAAAAATATAGAAATGCCAGTTAGAGAAATTACCCTGAGAGTATATTGAATATAAATTTATCATATTTCAGTTTCAGTTTTAATTGTAGTTTATTTGATTTATGAAAAGCACTAAAAATATTTAATAATCAAGTGGTACCAGCTCTATTCATTGGAAGAAAAAAACAAAAATAAGGAAAATATAAACGCTTGTCAGTTTTATTATTTCTCTTGTAAAACCCTACACCACCTGAGGTAGAAGTGTTATATTGTGTACGTATTGATGTGTATAATACTTAACCCTTCTATGACCAGTAGTTTTCGAATGTTCTAATCTTGGCGGTTATCCCCGAAATAAATGTCTTTTATGTTTTACTGGTTTTGAAATATGCATGAAAATACCCTAAAAAATACTCTAAAAACCTCTCATGGAATCTCAAATAAATCGGTGAAAACATGCTTATCGTGTTTATTGACCGATAACGAATATCGTAATCTTAGACTTAAGAGATAACACTATCAATTCAACTCGTTATCAAAAGCAATAATTAGACCCTAGAGTGTACAATAGTTCGAATCATTTTGCCAACATTACAAGCCTATAAAACAATCTGATTGGTAACTATTTTCAAATCAATAAATAGGTCAGACGATAATAGAGGAGTTAAACAGTCATCTTAACCTCCTCTGTTCAAGGTTACGATTCTTCATTAGACAATGACCAGCTACAATGTCTAACAGTTGGTTTTCTACCCTTGAATTACAGGTAAAATGTAAGATCTGGCCACCGCAGTACTTCCTTTGTACAGATGAATCCATTTCAAATTTAACATACAAGTTAAGCGAGATAAATGGGGAGCCAACTTGTTTGTCAATGTCCAAACCAAGCAATCTGATGTCAGACCTAGCTGGCACGAAACCTACAATCCAAGCTAAAGTAGTCACAACAATCTCGCCATCTCATCTTGGCATTCTCTGGTTTAAGTGATGAAAGCCTTATATCTGCTAATGCCGAGTTCTATGCACAGATATTTTTATCAGTCTAAAATAAGTTGGAATTTAAATTATTATAAGATCAGTCAATAATTTCTTGAGTAGCTAAAAAAGTCCAATACAAACATTATTTTGGGCAAAATTGGTGCAAAGTTGATTGCTTTATTAAATTAGTAGCTGAAACCCGGCCCACAGTACGTCGGTTCTGTAGAGAAAATGAACAAAAATAGAAGAAGTTGTCGTAGATAAATGAAATTTCGTACAGACAATTATTATGGCAAAATATAGATGTATGCAAACTTTTAACAAAATGGGACAACGGACACGCCCACCTCCCACATATATTTAAATCAAACAAAGCCTATCTTAAGATAGTTTTTTTATTTTTATTTATTTTTTCAATAAATAAATATTGTTTTTAGCATAGCGGTGTGTCAGTTACAGATATAAAAAAAAAATTCCGAATAACAGGTTTTTAATTTTGTGGTTTTTGCAACAATAACAAAAAAAATTTATTGTAATCTGGCGTAAATTCGATGTTGTACTTCAATTTTGAAATTTGAATAATATTTTTAACTATTTCGGGGTATTGATAATACAAATCATAGTATTTTTAATTTTTTATTTGACGTAAGTTACTTAAAATCAGTAAAATTTATGAAAAAATCTTTAAATTTTGCATTTTAAAAATGTCAAATTTTAAAAGTTGTAGAACAGAGTTTGTTCTATTAGTTTTTATTTGATAGATAATATTACAGAACTTAAAGAATATAAATAAAAAAATATATATTTTTAATATTTTTTTTAGAACTTCTCCAACGATTGGTAATTTAAAATTTTTGTGGAAATAAGTGCGTTATTGAAAGCAGTAAAAAATAAAAATAATAAACGAAATTTAAAACATTTTCTCTTATTTTGTTTATAATATTGAAACTAATCAAAAACCCAAACTTTTAAAAATTTCTTAAAAAAATAGAGTTTTTATAGCTATTTTGCTGAAGTACGTAAAACCCAACTTTTTACATACTATTTTTCATTATAAATTAGTTGCGTTTAGCGCCCTCTTGTGATAATATATAGAAGTAATCGAAAAAAATCGTTCAATATTATACTCGATAATTAGCTTTCATAAAATATATATCTTATCAATATAAGTGATGAGTAATTTTTTGCTTTTTGT
Organism: Wohlfahrtia magnifica; assembly: GCA_023159175.1. Taxonomy (NCBI): domain Eukaryota; kingdom Metazoa; phylum Arthropoda; class Insecta; order Diptera; family Sarcophagidae; genus Wohlfahrtia; species Wohlfahrtia magnifica. The sequence continues at coordinate 1,153,417 of JAKWBJ010000528.1, forward strand.
CTATGGGACTACGCACTATGCAGGGTGCTTCACTGCCCCTATATTAACTATTATCTTAACTATTGCGTGGGCCATATATCGGCTTAAATTTAAACCAGCGGTTATTTCGAATCTGGCAATACATATGTCATTCTATTCCGTCACAAAATTCAGTATATTATCTCCGAAATTAAACGATTTACACTTGAGCAAATCAAAAATGTTGCAAACACATCTTTTCGGATGGAGCTAATTTTCATCTTGGTGGGTACGTTAATAAGCAAAATTGTCGTATTTGTGGTTCAGAAAACCCAAACTTACATATCGAGTGGACCATTTAAAAGTTTAAATTTAAAAATGCAATAAAAGAAAAACGGTTTGAAATTTTGCCAAATTAATTTTGTTGTTGTGAAATGTAATTGTTCCGGTTAGAAATGAAATATTATTTTATTCATATGGCTGCCGCGGCTGGCCTCACAGTACCCCATTCGATCGGTCTAATCTTCGAGAACTTTTTCGAATGCTCAATTGTCTCTGGTTTGTCGGCATAACACTTGTCTTTAACAGTGCCCTACAGAAAATAGTCCAACGGTGTCAAATCGCAGCTTCTTGATGGCCAACTGACATCACCATTTCGAATTAAACGGCGATCAAACGTTTGACGCAATAAATCGATTGTGTTAAAACCAAACATCGTTCACATCAATACCATGAAAAGCGGGCACAAAAAATCGGTTATCATGGTGTGAGAGATGTCTACTCGTATATTGACCGTACTGGTTATGCCGTCCTCATTTTCAAAGAAATACGGGCCATTGATGCCTCTGCTTCACAAGCTGCATTAAACAGTCACTCGTAATGAGTGCATTGGCTTCTGTAAGACTACGTTTGGGTTTTCTGAGCCCCAAATACTGCAATTTTACTTGTTAACGTACCCACCAAGATGAAAATGACTTTCATCCGAAAATTTGATTTTTGCAATTTTTCTTTGCAACATCCGATCAATCGTTTTTGTTTTAGAAATAAATCTCTAATAAATCCCAACGCTGTTCAAGCATAAATCGATTGATTTCGTTCAGTGCAGATAAGATACTAAATTTTCTGAAAGAATAGAATGACATAAGAATTACTAGATTCGAAGTAACCGCTGGTTCAAATTTATATCGATAGATGGCCCACCCGATATAAGATTAGCCAAATATGTAATTAGAAGAAGTGAGTAATTTCCTAAGTTCACGATTGAGCGTTGTATACGTTTGGCCATTTAAGTTGAATTCGTGGTTGAATAGGTTCCAGTGCCGAATTTGACAAAAACCGCTCAATAAAAGACTTTAGCGTTCATACAAGATTATAGACAATCGACTCTTCAATAATCAGTGTACATATAACCAATTTAATCATACTATAGAGATTCATACAGTCGTACATAACCAACTTGAACTTTCTTTTAACGTTTTTTATTATTTGATTATTCGCTTAGTTTCCCATCTTCCATTTAATGAACAGCAATTGATAATTTATGTTTTTTATTCAATTTTAAATTAATTATTATTGCAATCATCAATGGTCGTAGTTGCAGTCCTATTCGTAGTCGTAGTCGTCTTCGTTGTATTCATCATCTCCACCATTATATGGTGGTCCCATAAGAATTTTGCAATAAATTGTTTCTTTTGTCTATTTAATCGGACATTTCTTAAATGTCTTTACAATTGTTTCCAATCATTTGAACTTTGCTTATATTATCGTTTCACAAATTAATTACAGTCAATATTGTTAAAATTTTAATTTTTATTGAATTGGGCAAAACTTTTCATCAATTATTGTGCATATTTCCAACTGAAGTGAAGTCAAATGTTAAAGACAGACGGGTGCGACAATCAATTGTCTTTAATACAGTGAAGAAAATACTATTCATGGATTAAAGTGAAAATTGCGGAAGGAATAAGGATTTATAATCCATTATTGTATGTAATAAAATCAATGTTTTTCTATATCCGAATTTAATACATAGATAATACTCGTATCGTAAACTTGAAACATATTTTTTATATTTTTTTTAATTTAATTTTTATAGCCAATGACAGCATTTTATGAGGAATACGATGGTACTTTAACACGTACCTATAACTACACTGATCTATTTAAAACTGCTTTCAGTATCGAATAAAGATTGTTTGTATGTAAACTTATTGACAGTAATTGATAATGCATTTTTATAGAAAGTAATCTAATTTTGTTGTAAATATTTGAACCAAAATAAGTTTAAAAATCATTTTTAATCAAATACATATTTGCCACTACTATCCATGACCTTTTGCCATTTTTAGGCTGCGTATCTGTAAAGCTGCTTCAGTAGCTTATTAGTGGAAAACTTGGCCATATGATTTTTGCGCACAGTCTTGCAAGCAAAACAAATGGAGTTAGATATGATTGAAAGCTCGGGCTATATGACGGATACCCAGACAATTGCTTTAGTCATAATTCCTTTGTTCAAATGATCGCTCTGTGGACAGTTTGGCTTGGTGTTATTTCCGTGGTAGTTTACCAGACTACACTACTTGCAAGATGTACAGCAATTTACGTCGTAAAGTATACAAATCGGGTATTTATTAGAACCAGCATGTAGTCGAAAGATATCTCATTAGACAATTAAGTGTATATCTAGATCTATATCACTCACCAAGCTTGGGAAGTATGTAGCTGCAAAGGACAGCTAGGGCCGGTCATTCGCACAGAAGATGTTTGACTGTTTTCACTTTTCCCTGGCAACTGCGACAAGAGTCTTTGAAAGTGTGTCCAAATCGACTGGCATGCTTAAGTTGTAAGTGCACTTCTTATCAAACTAGAGCCATATTAACCACTCTACGAGTGTCCATTAATTCTTCTGAAGAAAGAGTCTAAATATACTACTTTTGATAAACCATAGCGGTAATACGACTGTAAGTCAGATCCTCTTCTAGATAACTCGTCTGCCCGCTCATTACCATAGTAGTCTGCATGCGCCAAACTAAAGTAATGACGAGCCAGCCTCGACAGCATACACTGTCTGACCAATAGAGATGTATCGGGTGATTTTTTTTAACAACTTTCTTTTTGGCAGCACTGTTTTTGAAAGTTTGGCTGTTTTCGTGAACCATGCTACTGTCAAAAATGATCAGTTTGGCCTATAATTTAACCATAAATGGACTTACAAACGAACAACGCTTGCAGATTATTGCATTTTATTATCGGAAAATTGTGTTCAGCAAAGAAGCTTATTTCTGATTAAAACAATTCGTGAACAAGCAAAATTTCCTTATTTGGTGTGAATCGCAGATAGTAGCAAAGCAAAAACAGCCAATGCATTCCGAAAAATGTATAGATTATGAGTCGGTGGCATCATTGGAACATACTTCTTCAAAGACAACGAAGACAGGAACATTACTGCGAATGGCGAGCGTTATCGTGCAATGATAACTTGGCTCACATGTGGTTTCAACAAGACGGTGCCACATGCCACACAACACGCGAAACTATGGCTCAATTGAGAGGCAAGTTTGGTGAACAGCTTATTTCACGCTTGGGGCCGGTCACTTGGCTACCTAAACCTTGCGTCTTAACGTCTTTAGACTATTTTTTGTGAGACTATGTTAAGGCTTACGTCTATAGGGACAAACCCGCAACGGTTGACGCAGTGGCAGACAATATCGAAGAATTTATTCGTGGGATACCGGCCGATACAGTGGAGAGAGTATACCAACATTGGATCAAGCGTATGAACCATTCGAGGCGTATCCGCGGTCAATGTTTGCATGAAATAATCTTTAAATATTGAATTATATAAATTGCGCTATCGACTTAAATAAAAATTAAAGTATGAATTCTATTAGACAAGGGTCGCCCCGCTTAGGCTACAGGTTGCCTACTATCAAGTATTTTTCAGGCTGAAAAACAGTTAGAGCTCAGAATTAGCAGTAAAGATCAGAATTAAGTATTCCGCATGGTCGTAGTAGCTCATAACGGACAAATGCCTTGTAATTCTATCAAAATCCTTGACATATAGGTTTCGGAGCAGAACTAAGAAACTATTTTTCGTTCCTGCCTAAACACACTTTAAAATTTTTCAACATATTTTTCCTGCGTTTATTTCAGATACTTCACTCATCTCCATATCAAATAGTTTAGTGTTTTCCGCTATATGGGCATCATTGCGATTTAGTTATAGAGACCGTGGATATTTTTTATATGATCTAGTATGTGTTTAGGCATTAAGGCCTCGATGATCACACTTAAACACCGAGTAGGAAGAAACATTTCCTGGAATCTTTTTAAAGTAATTAAGTCTTTGTTCAGACCTTGAATACCATTTTCTTCTTATTCGTGTAACAGAATCTCAAACCCAAGGTGTGACACAAATTGATAAAAAAAAAAACAATCGAACACTATCAAATGTGACACTATTGCATTTAAATAAAAGTTGTCTATTTAGTATGGCTTATCAGCCAACGGCATCATTGATTCATTTATCGTTCAAAGTGAGGCAATGTAAGAATAAAATGCATGATTTTATAGGGAAAGTAGTTATTAGGTACACCAATAAGTTTGATAGATTAATCTAAGCTGTAGTAGACTCGTTTCATTTTCATTTTCAGTCTTTAAAACAATATTATTTTGTATTGAAACTTCTAGTCATTATTAAAAAATTCCTTTAATCTTAGGCGCATGGCGCTTCATTACTGTGACAGGTTGTAAGATTAAAAATATTTTTTCTTCTCCTCAATTTTCTTGTGTTAAAACCCTTTTTTTATTGTCTTTATTTCATTTTTATATTCAAAAAGAACATTTTCTTTTGTTGTTTAACACTAAAACCCCTTCAGATTACCGCGATAAGCAGTGACAGTTTAGGACATACACTGGTGAACAATACTCATATGAATATTCGTGTATTGCTTTGGTATTATTAGCCTGTGATGCTGGCTGCTTGCGGGCTGTTTGGCAGAGGTCAATTGAAAATAAAAGGCTAAAGGAAAGGATTACAAAAATTTTGAAAAACAAAACATTTAAAATACAAGCAAAATACGTGCAACACAAAAAAGAAATATATTTTATTTGAAAACAAAAGAGGAGGCACGCGTTCTGCCGTTTTAAAAAAGATACAAAAATGAAAAGAAGAACAAAAAAGGAGAATAAAAGTATTCAGTCCAATCGAAACAAAGGGAACAATAACAAGATAATCTCAATATTGATGAAAATATTTGTAAAATTCAATTATTTGTCAGCCAAGCAGTGTGCTGCATGCATATCTGTATAGGCTCTGGGTAATAGTAATTTCAAAAGACTTAAAGAAAATCCTTAACGAAAAAATATTTGAAAATTTCATTTTCATATACTGACACAGAGTGTGTGATATTATTTTTACATATGTTGGAAATTTGAGTTATTAGCTCTTGCTTACAATGCGAAGGCACCTGTATGTATCAGCCTGCCTGTCTGTTTGTCGGTCTGTTTATTTTGCCATATGCAAAAAAAATAAATAAATAAAAAAAATTATATATATGAAGCAACCAAACTACACTGTCTGCTGCTGTTGTTTGTTGCTTCTGACTGTTGATGCAAAAATATTTTTTTTTCTCAACGAATTATTATTTTTATCCTTTTCTTCCTTTGGGTTTTATTACTCTTATTTTACTAAAAGGATTATATTTTCTTTTCTCTTTTTTGTTCTTTTTTTCGGGTCTTGACTGCTTAGCCTTTTTTTCCCAGCATGTGTTCATTTTGTTATCTTTTGTTTTAAATCTTTTTAAATATTTTAAATGCAAAAACATTTCTTTGTTTTCATATTGTTTTTAATAAATTTTAAATTTAATTTTTAATATTTTAAAAGGGCAATTCCATTGCTCATGCTTAGGAATATAAAAGTGTTTTTTTTTTTTAATTGGGACTATAGAATAAAACAGTTATTAATTAGAAGGAAGAACAGCTTATGGAATATTACCCCAATTTTTTTTCTATCGATGTCAACGTGCAAGAAATGGTTGGAATATAAAAAAGGCGATGAATTATAGCGATTACTCCTAAGGATTCTTGTCAAACTTAAGAAGAACTTGCAAAATCATGGGATGCCAAAAGCAAAGTTGGAAAACCATCTTGCATATCCAAAATACCGCTTGAATACCATTAAAATACAGATTAAATCATTAAAATACAGATTCGTTACGAAAAACCAAAACCCAAGAAAGTGCAGCCCAGCCAACTAACCGAATTGACGGTTATGGTGAATATCCATGGCGGCATGGTAATGCTTTGTATTTGGTGAGAGTAGAGGCTTTTGTCTATTATGAGCTATTAAAATATGACCAGACTAGCACAACGTAACACAACTGATTCGCTTAAAGCATGTTTTGCCTGAAAAACGTATGCAATATGTGTTCCACATGTTGCAAGATTAGTTACAGTTAAAATTATAAACTATTACCTAAAACCCCGTGTCATTCGCTACCCCCATCTTAATTATTATCTTAATTATCGCTTTCAGTTACAATTTTTAGCCTTTTTCCTTATTTTATCGGTCAAAATCCAATAATTATTTTCTTTCAGAAAGACACTATAGGTTGTGCTTGTTAACTGTATACAGTCTTTAAACAAACACACATTCCTTTTTATACACGAGTAGTACTAGAGTAAGCCCTCTCGCGTTGCTGGGAGGCTTTGTGTGTACCTGCTTTTTTGAATGATGCGGATAACTAAAGAAAGCTTCAACTATTACCGATCTCTACACATGCAAAATTCCATATTTTTTAGAAACTTCAACTCTATGGAAGATACCATGCCCATTTATTCCGATTCCGCTCATTTTTTAGCTGATGGTATGTACTATCTAAGAAGTCATTTAAATCAAATTCAGAACCTTCTATTCTAATTGTTCTCTAGATATGCTAAAATCAATATTTAATTTGTATATATTAACTACTAAGTTATTTAGACCAAGTTCAGAATTACACTATCACCGTTGCCAAAAAATATAAAAACAATATTTAGTTTGTATAGTGGGTGCTACTCCCACTTATCCAATTTGGCCTAATTTTTGACTGATGATTTGTATTAACAACAAAGTTATTTGGGCCAAATTTAGAGACTCTTACTATTTCAGTTTTACAAATATTTTCTAACTCACAAAAAGTTGAAATGCTGTAACATATTTCGTTTTCAAGTAAAACTTATGCAATGCAAAGGGGTTCACTGTAACGTCTATAACTACTTTCGTTTAAGGGCTTACAAAATAAAATCGGTTAGCGCATTTCAGGAACATCAATTACAACGCATTTTATTGTCCTCTTTTATATATATATATATACGTAAATACTTATATAGACAGCTTTTATCCAGTGTGATATCTGTAATGCTTGCTTTTTGGCTGATATAAATAGATAACAAAGCTTTTATAGTTGTCGTTCTCCACGTTGGTACAATTAGTAGTATGAATGGAAGGTGTCCCGCACACTTATCTAATCTGACTGTTTACAACTTCTACTATTCATATACAAAAATTAAATAATTTAATAAATAAAATAAAATTGTGGAAGGTATCACGCCCACTTGTCCAATTCCACCCATTTTTCGCCTGATAATTTATATTGACTACGAAATCATTCAGACCAAACTTAGAAGCTTTTATTTTTATCATTCTCAAGATATAGAAAAATTAACATATAGTTTGTGTATGGGGTACCACGCCCATTTGTCCAATACTTCTCACTTTTTGACTGATAATTTGGATTGACCATGAAGTCATTCAGACCAAATACTAAAACTTTAGTTAAACTCGTTCCCAAAATATGATGAGATCAATAGTTCGTACTGGAGGTAACACGTCCACTTGTCCAATTCTACCCACTTTTTGTAATGACTAAGAAGTCAATTGGACCGAATTCTTCAATATAAATTAAAATCAATATTTAGTTTGTATGGGAGGTACCACACCCACTTGCCTAATACCTCCCACTTTTTGACTGCTGATTTGCATTGACAATGAATCTATTTGAGCCAAATTTAGAGAATCATTCTTTTACCATTTTGAAGATATAGACAAATAAATATACACGTTGTATGGGCGTGCCACCGCCCAGTTGGAATTTTTAAATTTCAGCCTATAGTTCTTTTAGGACAAATAGATAATGTAAAAATTTCAAGAAAATCGGTTTAGCCGTTTAGCTGTCAATAAGACACAAACAAACCAACAAACAAACAAACAAACACACATTCATTTTTATATATAATTTGTTAAAAATAATAGTTGAGAGGTTTTGCTCTCACGCCCAAAATTTGTTGAGAATTCAGAATTTATATATTGAGTTATGAGTGTAGTACATGAACTAAAGGTACCGTAAAAGAAAAAATTAAATCACAAGATTTTGAAGGCGACTTTGGTGATGTTTATTTAATTGATTTTTGAAAACAAACGTTCACGCACACTTTTCATTGCAACGACAACTCTTATCTCATGACAGCATTGGCTGACAATTCCTATAAAATTTTCAATTTTTGTAAATGCAATGGAAGATTTCACAACATTCCAGAAAGTAATAATGGGACTTCCCTCAGTCAATGAGCTACACTGGATTCTATTTTTAGACTCATTAAAAGGGTCCTACAGCTTAATGCCGGCTCCGAACGGAAAATGCATTAGAAGCGTTATACATAAATAGTAGTAATACTCATAAACAGTCCCAAGCAGTGTTATGAGTTGTTAGGCGGGTGTCTTACCTATAATAACACAGCGGCACAGTTTCATGCTTGTAACCTAAATAAACACCCTTTACTGCCATCACAAATAAGTTTTTACAACATTAGGTGTGAATTCTTCTGAGCCAGTATAAGATTATTAATTTTTGTTTTTTAACAAAAGTTAATAAATTTTTTTAGAAACAAAAAAAAATTTATTCCAAAACTGTGACATTTACAACAAAATTTAGTCCAAGACCTATTGACTCTTTATAAAAAAAAAACTCCGCCTCAAAACAATTAATATGTCCAAAGCTAAAATCAAGACAATGCTTTTAGTTATTAGGCGCGGTTTTTAGCTGCAGGCCCTCAAAATGCCTTTATGCAACTAAAACTAAATGATGATGATATTTTTATAGAAAAAAAAAGAACGCTAACCTCTCTGGTAATAAGAAGTGGGTTAAAAATGGTAACAAATGAAATAAAAAGAAAACGATATTGCAAAAATTATTATTTTTTGATATTTTTCATAATTATTTCTCTGTTATTTTATAAACAAAAACCATTAAAACTACTTAGTAGAGTTTGTTTTTTTTTTGTATTTTAGTACTATCATTGTTTTGCCACCTTTTTCTTACTAACTTTTGTTTTCTTTTGAAGACAACATAGCGTCAATATAAAAACCAGCACATAGACACAGGGTTATACGAGGGCGGTTCCATAACTAGTCGAATTAAAAAAGAAAACGCAACAAAGTTGGGAAAAATGTTCGTTATTTATCAACATAAAATTCAAAACACTTTCCATAGCGATATTCAATAGCTTCGATACAGTCTGTTTCAATAGGGTCTTTTTAAGAGCCTTAGAACTTAAAATGACGATTTTTTTTTCTTTTCCTTTACTCCTCTTGGGAGCATAGGGCTTCCACAAAGCATTTTCAGCTTACACGATTTGCTGCTGCTGTCTTTGCCTCTTCCCATGTAAGATTGTTTTGCCTTAGTTCTTGGATAATTATGCTTCGCCAGGTGATTCTTCGTCGACCGCAGTTCTTTGATCCTTGAGGATTCCATTCAAGTTCTATCCTTGTAATACTACCGTGATTTTTTCTTAAGGTATGGCCGATCCATTTCCACTTTCTTTGCCTTATCTGCTTCAGTATGGGCTTTTCGTTTGTTGCGTATGGTGTTAGGACAAAATATCTTGCATATGATTCTAAGGCACTTGTTGGTGAATACCTGTAGCTTTTGCGTAATGGTGTTAGACACAAGCCGGGTTTCACTGCCGTAAAACAGAATTGACTTTACACATGCGTTGAATATTCTGAGCTTGGTTCGCCTGGATTTGTATAAGCTTCTCCATACTGACTGTAATCGACTGTCCGAATACCGACCTTCCTTTGTTGAGCCTGTTGTTAACGTCTTTTTCTGCACCGCCCTTTGTTGCCATTGTGCATCCAAGGTAGTAGAAGCTATCTACATACTCTATTGGCCGGCCCTGTAATACGATGTTTTCTGTGCTATTGTTGTTAATTTTCATAGCTTTAGTTTTCTTAATATTTATCTCAAGGCCAACATTGCTAGCCAGTTTTTCCAGGTCATCTAATTTTGACTGCATGTTGGAGGTCTTGTGTGAGAGAAGACAAATATCATCCACATAATCCAGGTCCTCGAGTTGTCGTGAGAGACTCCATGTTACACCTCTGCTTTGTGAACAGACTTCACTCATGATCCCATCGAGTACAATGGTGAATAGTAGAGGTGAGAGTGGACATCCTTGCTTTACTCCAGCGTTAGTGTGGAATGGTTGGCTAATGCACCCTTTGTGAAGAACCGAGAGTTCTGTACTCTTTTTCTTCTCAATGCTTTCCATTTAGTAGTCCTTTTGATGGTATCGAAGGCTTTCTTAAAGTCGGTGAACAGTAGGTATAGAGGCCTACGCCATTCTACGGACTGTTTTATTATGATTCTTAAGGTGTTGGCCTGGTCTACGCAGATTCTATTTGGCCGGAAGACTGCCTGTTCGTCATGCAATACTCGTATGTTCTCCAGTTTGCTCTGAAGCCTTCCCTGTATTACGACTGCTAATATCTTGTATATGGTGTTAAGCAGAGTACTTCCTCTCCAGTTATTGCAATCTTTCAAGTCGCCAATTTTAGGTAGTTTCACAATGATGCCTTTCTTCTAAGTTGATGACATGATGTGATATGAGGCCGTAGTAATTCAGCTGCAACTGTAATGTCCGCCCGTAAGATTTCGTCTTGTAAGCAATCATCGACTGCAGCTTTATTATTCTTCATTTTCGTTATTGTCTCTTTTATCTCATTTAAACTGGGAGGGCTACATGCTATGTTCAATGTGTTTTGCATAGGGCTGTTATGGTACATTTCGATGTCTTCATCTGTGTCCGTTACGTTGCTAATTTCCTCGAAATGTTCCCTTCATCTTTGTTGCATCTGTGTTTCGCTATTCGATACAATTGTGGCATTGCGATCAGTCACTGCTTGGTTCCGTTTACACTTCCTATTTGTGAGATAGTCTATCGTAGTTTTCTCATGTCATTCTGTTCAGCTGCTTCCTCTGCTGTTTTAGCTAGACCTTCTAGGAACTTCCTTTTGTCTTTTCGTGCAGCTTTTTTAACCTATTTCGCCAGCTGTTGGTGTTGTTGCCTTGTTACATTGTTGCTGTTTAGCTGCAACTTAAGTTCCCTCCTTGGAGAGATCAGGTTCCAAGTATCGTCTGATATCCATGATCCGAAATGACAATATAAGACACAAAATAGTTGAATTTGGTTTTTATTATTATCTGGTAAATAATTTCATGGCATTTATTTTTTAAATATGATCTCTGGCATATACCTTGATCAACAAGTTTTCAGGATAACCTCCGTGTGTCGGTCCCATCGTTCCGATTTGAATTACTAACTATTGTTGATATTCCCCCTAAATCTTAGCGTCATAGCTTGACATTTGCAAAAGCTGTGTAGCCAAAAGTACATATGTCACACATAGAGCGTGCGTTGGCGATTTTTTACGATTTTGATCGTGTTGAGGTCGTAAAAGACATGATTTACGAAGCTGAATCCGATCCCACATTCATCAAAAGAAGACGAGATGTGGTTTTATGAGTACAACAAGCAATCCAGACATCAGGCAAGTGAACGCCGTTCATCAAAAAACCAGGTCGTTTTCAGTCAAAAAAGAAGGCAGAATTTTTCATGGATTACAACGGTGTAGTGCATCATGAATTTTTACCAGAAGCCCCAACAGTAAGCAAAGAGTATTATTTGGGCGTTATGAGAAGTTTGCGTGAAGCAATTCGCCGAAAGAGACCAGAATTGTGGGCAGAAAACTCGTGAATATTGTACCATGATAACGTACTGTCGCAAAAAAAAACTGAAATTGGAATTATGAGACCACCACACGGTCTAATAACCCATGCGGGTTATTCCGAAAACTTTTTGATCAAGGAGTATGTCCGTCGCGGCTACGTGTTACATGGTCCATTCGATCAGTCCAATTTTTGCCTTCTTTCTCCAATGAATCTGGCCGTTGAATATTGGTTTCCAATGGTATCGGAGATGCTGGTTTGTCGGCACAAACCAATTACATAACATAGCATATCGTTAAATCGCACGAACGAGTGGCCAGTGAACAGCATTTATTATCGATTGTTAAAAGCGCAAATTGCACCGTCTTGTTGCGGTTAAATGTTGTTGATGTTTAGCTGATTCATTTCTGGCAACAAAAATTCGATAGCGCTTTTAATTCAGTATAACGGCTTTTTGCTCATTTCGATAGAAATAAGGATCAATGATGCCGCCAGCATGTAAACCGCATTAAACAGTCAATTTTAAAGGATGTAATGGTAATTCGTTAAAGGCTTGAGGATTTTCTTCGCTCCAAATGCGGCAGTTCTGCTTATTGACTTGGCCATTTAACCGGAAATGAGCTTAATCACAAAGTTAATTGAACTTCGCAAACAGATTTTCTTTTTTGGAATCAAATTTCCTCGATTTGGAAGCGTTGTTCTAGCGTTAAACGATTCATGATAACTTGCCAAACCTTACAGAACAGAAATGTCAATACCGTAAGTTAACGGACTCGATAGTTCTCATGCTGCTAAAAAAACACCCTATAGTTAGAACTGTCTAGCTCCTTAAAATAACAAACTCAGACTCCACCTTTTCACGCCCATAGCACGAGCCATTTTTCTAGTTTGAAAATAAAAAATCGTCTGAGGGAGGAAAATCTGGCGAATGAGGTGAGTCATGAACTCTAATTCATTGATTGTAGCCAAAGCAATAGTAGATGTGTGAACTGCTGCATTAAAACAAGACTTTCTTTTTCACCAAATGCTTCCTTTTTCTCCTTAGTTTCATCACGGAAACCGTACAAAAAGTTTGCATATATACTCACCGTTTATTGTTCTTTCTTTTTGTAGATAACCATTACAAATTATCAATATAACTGTCTTCTCCTTCTTTGGACACGATTCTCTCAAATTAGTCAACTCCTTCCACTGCTGCTTTGTCTCAGCTTAGAAGTGATGGAGATATGTCTTCCATGGTTACTAATCGAGGTAAAAAACCGGCTTTATTGTGGTGAAACATAGCTAAACATTTTTTTGAAACATCTTCATGATGCTGTTCTTATTCCACCACTATTGTGAGCAGACGCAGCACGAATAGCTTTCTCACCTTCAAATTTTCGGTCATTATGCGAATTTTGAAATGATTATCTACAGCAGCCGAAAATCATTTAGTTTTATTCTTGACCGTTTCTGTCTCAATTGGAAGACCTTGGTGTGCGTATTTAAACTCTGCCACTTTATATTTTATAGTCCTAAACTAAGGAGCAGACTCCCCACAGTAGAATCTAGCTCGGTTTTAATATTGTTAGAACTGTGTTGGCCAAGGCTCTGGGTTATGGACACTCTGCCATTTTGGCGGTACTTGACTGGGGTGCGCATTCGGTGACCTGTGCTGGTTCAACGGACTATAAGGTCACAGAATGCGACTCAGCATATGCCCTGAGGCAGTTTTTCCGGATAGAGAGCCTTGGCGTGGGGTTGATGGATTTTTCGACGGTCATGCCATCTTTACAGATGGATCCAAGAGCGAGGAGGGCACGGGCGCGGGAGTCTTCATGGTGGACAGTGACACTAAATTGTTCTTTAGACTCCCGGATGAGTGCAGTGTTTTTTCAGGCCGAGATCTTCGCTGTTTTCAGAGCAGCTGAGCGTTTTCGCGATTTGGCTGCTATGGGGATGGTGTGGTCTTCTACTTGGACAGTCGGGCGGCCATTAGGGCGCTGACTGGTCGCCATGTCAGCTCAAGGCTGGTTGCATTGTGCAAGAGTACCCTTACGTCGCTCTTGGATGTGTGCAGAATTAAACTTTGCTGGGTTCCGGGGCATGCTGGCGTAAGGGGCCACGAGATTGCAGATGAACTGGCAAGAGCGGGCGCGGCTTGGGTTGTAGAACAGGCAGATGCGTCGGTGAAACCACCGCTTGGTTTCCTTGGGAGCTTAATTGATTGGTGGGCCCATCGTAGAGTGGAGGAATCGTGGAGGAATAGAGGAGACTGTAAGGTCTTCAGGCTGCTGTGGCCGCGACCTAACCGCTCTAGGACGGAATGGGTTCTCAATCTGAGTAGGGAATCTCTTAGGATTCTGATAGGCTTTGTGACTGGGCACTGCGCTCTGAAGGCGAGGACTGGGATTTGGAAGCAGGCTTCCCTATTTTCTGCCGAGTTTGCGGCGAAACAGGGGAGCCGGAGACTGTGGAACACATCCTCTGTCACTGCCCGGCTCTTTATGGGCGCAGGCTCAGGCAGTTTGGCCGGGGCTCTTTTGATGGCCTTGGCCAGGATATGCGATCTGGAGGGCTTTCTGTCTCAGCTGGCTCCTTAGGTGATGCCTGGTCCTCCTTAGGCATCCGTTTCTTTTTTCTGTATGCCTCTTCTGACCCCCTTCTTCCTCTTCATCTTCTTCTTCTTCTATTTCCTACTCTGTCCTTCCTCTCTACTTGCTTTCTAATTTCTTCTCTTCACTCTTCTTCTTATCAGTTGAAAGGTGTTTTCCACAATGGACCACTGTGGTCTCTGGGTGGGGTGCTTTTCGATACCGCCTTTCCTACCTACCTACCTACCTACCTAGGACTGTGTTCTTTCCAATAAAAGTATTGAATTACTCAACGGCGGCTAATTGTTTCCATAATTACAAATTCACTATGATCGTTTATGCTTTAAAAGGTTACCACTTTTCAATAAAGTAAGTTTTTTCAAACTACTGCTGCCGTTTCAGTTCGACTTATTTGCGGATCGCCCTCGTATAGTCGTATTTGGCAAAATATTGAGAAGACAAACACATTATCAGACAAAAACAATATAAATGTGGTCAAATGCTGGAGGCTATTAAACTCTTGGTCTTTTCTGTTTATTTTTTGTTATATTATTTAATTTTTTTTATTATTTTTGTATTACTTTTTTTAAGCACTTATATGTGACTTGAATGTCTGAAAGACTGACCGTCCCCAAAAACAATAAAAATCAAATTCAAAAATAAAAGCAAAAAAAACAATATCTACTTGCAATCAGAGCATATTTTTTTACCTTTTTTTGGTTTTCGTTTTCTGTGATGGTCTTTTCTAACTCCTCCACCTTTTTCGTAACATCATTATAATGTTGGTTTTATATACTCTACTCTCAAGAAATATCAACTCCCCCCCCCCCCCCGCCTTATCAAAAGCAAAAGTCCATTATAGAAATGTTAAAAAAAATTATAATAAAAAAATCTTTGAAACTGTTAAAGAGTGCCAAAGTGGTAAAAAGATCCCTCTTATTTACTTATAAAGTTTTTTCTTTCCATTTGATATTCAAAATAGCTTTAATATACTCAACCACTAACAACCACATACACTACACTCTCAGTTCAAGTCTTTTTCAAAGCTGCATTATGGTTTTTTCTCTTTTTTGTCTTTTGTTTGTTGTTGTTCGAATCGGATGAGTGGTGGTATTGTGCCCAAAATTGTCCTCGGGCGACTTATTGTTAAGATTTATACAAAAATTTATCGCGCGTACTTAATCTTTTGGTACTTTTTTCGCGTTTATTTTTTTATATATAAAATTATATTTATGCGATTGCGTATATGCTGATATAGAAAATTATAATTTTTTTATTCGCAATTTTATTTTTGATTTTTTTCATTTTTTAACTGGTATGTTGTGGTTTTTGATACGTCCACTTGTGAACGTTTGCTTTTGTTGCCATAGTGCATTAAAGTGTCATACACTCAAGAAAAAAGTTAGGTATCTCTTAAATTTCTGTTGTTTGTTTCTGATATTTTTTTCAACGTCAGTCCTCTGGGAAGCATATTGGCTTTAAACAAAGCATCCATTGCTTTGTTTCAGTTTCTTTAATCAAGTTGATCTTTCAAACTTAAAGTAGATGATTAATCCACTGTAGCTTTCTCCATATGGTTTTGCGAAATGGTGAAGATCCATGCTAGCTGGTGGTGATATTTACTTTAACGTTGTAATTTCTTCGCAGTAGGTGGCGTGTTTTCCTGATCATTCGTCTAATGTTTGTCATTATTGCCAGAGGTATGCGGCAAGGTCAGGGGGCTTCTTCTTTATTTTTTAGATGGAGTTGTCTGGAGGGAAGTTGAAGTCTCTAACCACTACACCACGCCACACCTTTCTGATTAAAGTATGTATATCTTCTTTAATCTTCATCTCACCCTAAAAAAATTACGTTAGTCACCGTCGTGCGTGGTTTTCCACACATATGGATGTCTTAGTATATTAGTCTTTTGCACTAGCAAATTAATTTGTTTTTACTGGAAATCGTTATTTACTCTCTCATATTACATTTGTTTATATTTTATTTGTATTAATATTTTGTCTGTTACATCAAAATAATTTGTTTTCAATACTTTGTGTACCGATATATATCGAGCCGTAATCGCCAAAAAGACGTAAGTGACAAAAAACGATTTTACAGGAGAGGGGTTTTTTTTAGATATTTTTTGTTCTAGTGTAGTACATAAGGCTTTTTTGTATGAGCTGTAAAATCATAAGATACATTTTCCAGCTATAAAATTTTGTGTGCTGGCGGGAATGATCGAATATTATCGATTTTCATCAAAAACCGAAAATTGATAATTATGGCGCTTACGTTTTTTTTTGTGTGGCAATTTTAGCTCGATATACTCCCCTTTGACAAAAACAACAGATCGTTTGATACATAGCTTTTGGTTTTCGACTTTTCACTATTACAAATGTGGCATCTAGCTTTTTCATCGGTATTATGAGAAACATTTCGTAATATTTTTGGATGAATCTTCACTGAATAGTGAAGATGTAGTCGGGATAATTAAGCTACTGGGCTCCCGCTCTGATTCATTTGAGCAATTGTTATTAATGGCAGAAAGCAAAGAAGTCGCTGATTCAGTTCGAGTCACATTTTTTGTGATTGTCATGTAGGCTTTCAGAAAACATACTATCTTGATCAATCAGTTTCTGGAATAACCCCCGTGTGGCGGTTCCATCATTCCGAGTTGAGTTTTTTTTTATTAGGTTGGTACGTCTGTTGTTGATATTCCCGCTAAATCCTAGCGGCATAGTTTGACAAAAGCTACATAGCCAAGAGTACATCTATTTTTACGCGTGTTGGCGATTTTTTACAATTTTAGAAGCGGCTGCTGAAACGCGTTCCTCGTAATGGTTTTTTAACTCGATTGAAAAGAAAGAAGTCACAGGGGGCCAAATCAGGTAAATTCTGTGGCTGTTGGATGGTATCTAACGCATTGTGTGTCAAAAAGTTTCGAATAATGTTGGCACTGTGCGACGGTGTGTTATCATGGTTCAAAATCCACGAGTTTTCTGTCCACAATTCTGGTTTCTTTCGGCGAATTCCTTCGCGCAAACTTCTCATAACGCCAAATAATACGCTTTGTTTACTATTGGGCCTACTGGCATAAATTCATGATGCACTACGCCGTTGTAGTCCATGAAAACCGTGAGCATTGCCTTCTTTTTTGGCTGAAAACGACGTTTTTTTGGTCTCGGCTCATTTAGTGAACACCATTCACTTGCCTAATGTCTGGATTGCGTCTCTTAATCATTAACCCACGTCTTAAATCCAGTAATGATCCGATTGATGAATGTGGGATCGGTCTTAGCCTTGCCAATCATGTCTTTTGCGACCTCAACACGGTCAAAATTGTAAGAAATCGCCAACACACATATGTAGTCTTGGCTACGTAGCTTTTGCAATTGTCAAGCTATGTCACTAGGACTTCGCGGGAATATCAACAACAGATGTACCAACCTAATAAAAAAAAAAATAAAATAAAAAATAACTCAAATTGGAACGGGAGGACCGCCGCACTTGGGTTATTCCGAAAACTTTTTCATCAAGGTAGTATTTCAAATTTATGCAAGAAAACTCGTTGAAACGTTGCTTTGTTTTTTTTTTCAATTTAGTTTTGAGCTGAAATGTCGATCATATTTACGAAAACAACCAATAGCCATCGATTTATTTTGTAAACAATATCTACGAAGAATGGTCGTGGAAATGTGTGCAAGAGTGTAAATGAAAAGAAAACCAAAACGGTCAAATCACTTTAACTCCAACGTAAAGTCTTTACTATATACAAGTATTGGCCCGACAGAATTATTAACGTTGATCTATGGCAGACCAAATCCCAATTCAAACTGTAATTCGAAAACTTAAATAATGTTAAATTGGGCAGACACACAGAAAACCGCCAGACGACATTACTAGAACGGCCATTGACTGGAATCCCCATGGCCATAGATGCTTTGGTGGACCTGCTCACACATCACATGGAGAAGGGAGCTCAATCTCAAAATCAGAACTTCAAGAGTGAAATAAGGCATGTAGCAAATGAAAGACACGATTGGAACAACTAAACCACCAACTGGCTTGCCTAATCAAAATTTAATTCGCTATTTTTCAGGTTTATAAAGCATATATTGTCAAGCTCACATCTTCTCGTCAGATTGGTTGAAATAATCAGACAATAATTCAGACTATTTGTCAAATATTCGACGGAAATTTGTTGGAAAAAATTCTGTTATCAGTGCAAAAAACGTGGAGTGTGGAAAACCACGCACGAGAGTAACTAACGTAACTCTTAAAGTATCTTGTCATCAAAAAATATTTTTTTTCAATTAATGCATATTCTGTGCAAAAATTGATGCGACAGGAAAAGTCAAGAAATTTCATAGACGGCATTTACATTTTTTTCTTTCAAATTTATGAACAACATTTATTTTGTGTCGTTTTTCACGCAAGGGTGCGATTAGGGTTAAGTATATAAAAAATGAACTGATTTTTATATCTATTTGTTTATATAAGGAGCATATGGCCCTTTAACATATATCTATTTTGAGCCATCGACTTGACTACACCCCATCTGTCCTCTCTATGTACTGGCAGAACATCTTCTTCTGTTCGCTTGTGGATTTCATTATACGATAGTTGTAGTGTTCGCTTGATTGTCTTTTAAGTGTATGACCGGTCTACTACAACTTGGTTCTCTTTATTTTAATTGATTAAGGTTTTTGACCTGTTATTTATGTTATCTCTACAGATACTCGTACGTAGTATAGGAACTGTAGTGGAACGTGAAGTTTCAAACAAAAATTTCACAATTTTTGAGAGCTGTAATTCTCAACGAATTGGAAACGGAAATTTTGAAGATGTTTTATCGTTCTGCTATCTCGACAGTGTCCTCACGATGTACGGCGGTTTCACTGCTGATATCTGAAACAGATTATATCTAGGCAGCCAATCTTTTGGTCAATTAAATGCCATATAGCGTTCATTGAATATCTCTTCAAAAACGAAACTTAAAATCTTTAACTCGAAGTTTTTAAAGTCAACGTTTGTTATGGTTGCGAGTAGTGAAATGCAGATATGTGCGATGTCCATTCCATTAAGGCATTTCTTAACCGCTGTCTACGGCGCATTCCTTAAGACAAAGAGCACATCGCGTTCCTGCAATGAAGGAAATTTTGAGAAGGAAATGGCTGGTGGAAAACACCAAACGACGACATAGCGAATTGTACCCGCAGGAAAGCCGAGGAATCGGAAGGCTAGTCAGTACCTGGAGAAGACAGATTGAGAAGGAAGCTGCTTCCTATATAATGACTCGGAGCTAGATTAGAGTTCGGCTTTAGATAGGTGTAGATGGAAAGAATTTGTTATGGCCCTTTGATCTCCCTGGGATCTTTAAATGATCTAATAATCATCATTAATAGGTACATATTCTAATATCTTTTGCAGGCATTTAGAACCAAACGTAATAATACCCGGACTATGAAATGACCTTTCAATCTCTTATTAATTGGTTTTCGGTGTGGAATAATTTTGGTCACTTTTCTCAGATTAACTGTGTCCTGGAGTTTCATTGTGAATGCGACTTGTTTTTTGTCTTTAAGCAGACCAATTGTGTTCGTTGATTATCTGCGATAGGCTTATATTATACAATGAGTCTCTTAACCAGCTTTGGCAAAAACCCGGTTTTTTTAAAAACCAGACCCAGCGGATTTTATTGGGGTTTTTATGAGTTTTTTTGGGCTTATTTGGATTTTATTACTGCTTTCTAATTTCGTTCAATTAAATAATATTTTTTTATTTGTTAGTAAAATTACGTAGTTTTAATATTTATAATGCAATTTGGAATTCTTAATCGGATCATGGCTGCGTTGTGTACTAAGGGCTACTAAAGCAGACTGCGTTTACTTCGATTGAACGGTGCATTCTGATAAAAACGGCCGAAATATAAAGGCTTCGCTTCGCAAAAGATGTCAAATGATTGTCAGAAACAATAAAATCCCGCACCCGCCGTATTATTCGAATATTGGTCCCTCTGACTATTGGCTGTTTCGAAGAATACATCCTTTAGCATGTCACCGAATCACTTCATTTCAAAAAATATAAAATCGGCTTCAAAATGGGATCGCCTCAAAAGACGAGAAGTTTTTCTAAAAAGGTGTAAGCAGTGATTTGATGAGTTTTTATTTGTTATCTTTTTTAAACTAAAAAAAAGACCGAATTTATCTGTACTATCAATAATACGCAAATTTTACTTATTTTTGTTGTAAGTAAACTACGAAGTACTTTAAATATAATACCCAATAAAATCCGAGTGGGATTAAATGGGTTGCCAATCCTGCTATTAACACACCCGAGGCATTCGATTTGTGATTAAAAGCTACACTGTCTTGAAGTAAAACCCGCTTTTTGGTCAGTGGTTGAGCAATATTTCAACCTCTGCTGCACTATTAGTGGCAATATAACTCCTCGTTGTGTGAATGACTTCTGTTCCGATTAGGTCCACACACCGCAGCCACTAGATTCAGGCCAGAAATTTCCCACTATACATACACATTTTTTTTCGAGTGTATCTTGACAGGTTATATATTATTTAAAACTCAAGCTGAATATATGTACGAGTATTGGACTTATTCTGGTGCCATAACAGATGTAATCAAAGTTGTGTTGAATTATTTTGTTATTTTGTTCTCAATATTCTTTTTTCACATATTTTGTTTGGCTGGTGTCTTTAAATCCTTGTTTGTAGAGGATTTTTATTTGAATTCGATTTGTATGTTGTAAACTTGGTGTGCAACATGTGTTTGTTTAACAATTTATTTTTTGTTTTTTTTTTTCTTTAGTGCTTTGATCAGACATCAAGAAGGTGTATCAATTTGCAAATAAAACAAGAGAAGGAACAAAATACCAATAACGCAGAATGAATCAATAACTAACTAGCGATGTTATTTGTTTAATAATACAAATGAAAAAAAGAACCAAAATTATTTACGAAATGTTAGATTACAAATTTTTTTTTATTCATAATTATTTATGTTGCATGTTGTTAAAAGTATAAAGCCCTTGAAAAAGTGATTGTTTTTTCTTTAAATAAATTAAACATTAATTAATTGTATTATTAAATACTATACTTTCATTATTATTTATATAATAGAACTGCTCATGTATCAAGTGACAAAAATCTCAGCAGGAGTAAACATGCAATGCAAGTAGTCATGTGGAATACTCATGTGGCAACTCTTGCAACTTTCTTAACCCAATCGTTTCTTTGCAGAAACAAAAAATAGTGTTGAAACGCTAGTGTCGTAGAAAACAAGAGCAAATAAATGTCTCTGTGTCCCAACGGCATGGGTCCCAAATGATAATTGCGTGACATTTTATGATGGGAAATTGCAATTATTTTCAAATGTATGAGCAAACAGAGGGACAGACAAGAACGTATGTGTGTATGTTATCATAGTTTAAGCTTAAAATTTTTAATTGTGCCATATAATAATAAAATTTCTTTACGTTTCTTGCCAGCTGGCTAAGATAGCATACAAAATTTACCACACACACACATTCCTATATGGTAAGAGATTCTTAACATATTGACCAAACCAGCCTTACATATATAAACTAGAAACATCTGTGCTAGAGCTTCATATAGACTAAAATTCGTTTAAATTTTAAATATAAAAAATATAAAAATATTTTTGTTGGTCTGAAATATGCTGCCTTTAAAGGACGTTTGGTCGGTGAGGTTCTAGTAATTCGTTAATTAACAAGCGCGATAACAACAGTATGTAGTGCCAGCATTAAAACGAAATATTGCTTTAAAGAAATCTCAAAAAAGAAGCATACGACGAAGATGACAACATACAGTATTATCGCCTGTTTTAGACCAGGTTTTAAATCTCAACAACCTTAAACTAAAGTCATGGCATTAACAACAGTTGAGAGTTTTCTCCACAGGTGCACATTTTGGTATTCTTGCAAAAAATTATAAAAACAATTTTCAACTTGCAACAATTACTATAGCAATACAGCCTGCCTCATGATTCATAATCATATGTGCTGTGGTATGTATTGAGGGGACAAGGTCTTTAGAAGCAGATCATCATACGTATGTATGCCATAATCTTAAGCATTTTGGCAGAAGAAAATCCAACAAAAATTACATCATTTTCTTTCATTTTATCTTTTATGTGGTAAAGCGATCCTGTTGTTTAAACATCTTCTGTTGCATTTGTGTTTTTAATTTCTAACGTTTCTTTTTATTTATTTGTCTTACGTTGTATTTGCTTTTTTCTATATTTTTAATGGAAAACAAGATAAATAACAGCAATTTCTTTTCCTGGCTAAAATGTTATCAAGAAGAGTTTTTTTTTATATAAAAAATATTATTTCTTCCCAATTTTGTTTTCTTCTGGTTCAGCTGGTCTACTATTTATTGTCTGCAACATTTTTAAATGGTATTTTGGCATCAAGGTCATTGCGAATTATGAAAAACCAGTGAAATATTTCATTGTTTAATAAAGAAATAGAACATATGTGTGCGCTTAGACTTTTCTTACTTACGGCAATTTTAATTAGTTTCTTAAGAAAGAAAATGGATCACTTTACTTGAAATTACTTTACCATATACGTATACTTGGGTAATGAATAAAGAACATCATGTTGTATGTTACATTTTTGAATGTTGGAAGTGATAATGTGCAAATAACTAACTATATAATCAAGTTATAGCCCAACATTCAAAATATTATATGGAGAAATTTCCATTTCGATATTTTAACTACTATTCGAGGTATAGATAAATGAAAAAACTATTTTATAGTTTATAAATTTGATTCTGTTAGCTTAGTACATACATACCATACATAGTTGTCAAAAAATCCATTGAAATTTTAGTAATTATTTTTTCAAATTTTTGCTACAATTCTCATTTATCCTTATAATGGTTCTTAAATCGTAGTCGTTTTTTGACATTTTGGTAGTAAAGGATCCGCCATCTAACGTTTTTTTTTAACTAGTGCTTATTTCGTGAATGGTAACACTTAGCTCATGTCTGATTTGACAGATAATTAGTTTTATAGTTGAACAACGCTGGAAAATATTGCCACATTACTTTGAAAATCATGGTAATGTTACAGAATGAAAAAAACAAAAAAATCATCTTTTCAGATGAAGCTCATTTTGAATTTGGCGGGTATGTAAACAAGTAAAATTGTCGCATTTGGGACACAGAAAACCCGCACGCATACATTGAAAAGCTGGTACATCCAAGACGAGTCACTGTTTGGTGCGGATTTTGGTCCAGAGGCATAATTGGGCCATTTTTCATCGAATATGAGCAAGAAGTGGCTGTTACAGTCAATGGCGATCGTTATCGGGCCATGTTGAACGATTTGTTGTTCACAAAAATTGAAGAGGAGGATATCAGCAACATTTGGTTTAAACAGGACGGCGCTATGTGCCACACAGCCGAAGCTACACTCGATGTTTTGCGCCCTGTTTTTGAAGATCGCATTATCAGCCGCAGAGCTGATGTCGTTTGGCCACCTCGGAGCTGCGATTTGACACCGTTGGACTCTTATTTGTGGGGTACCACCAAAGATAAGTCTTACGCCAACAAGCCAGAGACAACTGACGTTTTAAAGGATAATATTCGTGTAGCCATTGGTGAAATACAGTTACACACAATCGATAATGTGCTTAAAAATTAGACCGATCGTGTAGGCTACTGCATGGCCAGCCGAGCCATTTGAATGAAATTATTTTCCATTATTAACCGAAAGGATTGTACTTTCAAATAAAAAAAGAAATTTGAGAAAATATTCAGTAGTTTTTTTATAGCATTTTCAAAAAAAAATTATTTGGCGGACCCTTTAGAATAAAGAAAACAAGCCAAATTTTAGTTAATCTACCCAAAAAATGTTGGAAAACCATAATAAGGGTGATTACTGCAAGTAAACCATTGACTGTTTTACGGATTGTGCATATTTTTAAGCATAAATGTTGTTCCTTATTTATTGGGAGGGCTATTTGTCGTTATATAAAATAAATACACTCACCCGACTCTGTAAATATATTACAATAATATACGCCTTGTTCGTCGTCTTGCGAGTATGTGCCGTCTCTATACTGGGCATAGGTCATCAATTAGTTGTCTCCATCTTTTTCGACGTATTGCTATATGCTTCAACTCTTCGATAGTTTTTAAAATTTTACCAAGACCGCCAGATATCTGGTTTACCCCTTGGAGTTTAGAGCGTCGCCATGTTGTCTTTGGACGCCATGTTGTCCTGGCCTAAAGCTGTTTGTTACTGAAAGAATACAATTCCTGTATATGCGCATTTTACTAAAAACGCTGTATATAGAAAAAAGTATTCCACATTTTACGCAGATATTGCTTTTCCAATGTGTCTTTTAATGTTCTTTGTGGCGCCACCGCTTACAGTGATTATATTGCCGAGGTACTGAAATTCCTTCACTCGATGTACTTGAGTTTGTTGAAAAAACAGGGGGTGCAGGCACCAATACGAATTTCATATGTTATTGGAGAATTAATTTTGTGACGAACCAAGGTCATTTAACTTCCCCTGCATTTACTCGCACATGTTTTCGGCACAATCTGGTCGTGGATTTAAGTGGATCCGAAACCAAGCCCATATGCTTATTTGAAAACCGTGAGCATTGCCTTCTTTTTTGATTGAAAACAACGTAGTTTTTTTGATCTCCGCTCATTTGGTGAAAGCCATTCACTTGCATGATTTCTGGAATACGTGTCTTACTTATAAGCCTATATCTCGTCTGGAATACTGATCCTTTTTATGAATGTGGGATCGGATTCAGCCTTGCAAATCATGTTTTTTGCGACCTCAAAACGGTCTCTTATTTGCATGAAATTGAGGTCTCTTGGTACCAACTTTGCTGTTATGACGGAAACCAAAATCATTAACCAAAATGTCTTGGACGGATTAATCGGTTCAGTCCTCCGCTATCTCTCTGATGGTTAATTTGCGTTTAGTGACCAACATTCGTTCACTTTATCAATTTTTTCGTCGGTTTTCGATGTCGATGGTCTGCTCCTACATTCATAATCTTCGATTGACTCAGAACCACTGTTGAACCGCTTGTACCACTGGTATATGACCATTTCATTTATAGAACCTTTGTCGAAAAACTTTTCCAGCATTTCAAGTGTTCGACTACCATTAGATCCGTTTATACACAAAATTTAATACATTAACAGCCTGTTTCCAGATGACGAACGTAAGAATACGTTCGTCTAACAAGTTGAGTGATTTGTCTGTTTATATGTAAAACACAAACAAAGCACTCAATATTTGTTAGTGTTTGAAATGTAAATAGACAAGTCACTCAACTTGTTAGACGAACGTTTACTTACTCTCGTCATTTGGAAACAGACTGTAACATAACTTCTAAAATTTTAAAAAATAGCCAACACACATAGGTATAGAAGTACTCTTGGATACCTAGCTTTTGCAAATGTTAAGCTCACAAGCTTCACAAAAAATAAAAATAAATAAATTAGAAACGAGGTATACGAACTCGAAAAAAATGTCAAATTTACGATTTATCGGTGATCAGAAAAATTTTAACAAAATCGTGGTTTCCTTTTTATAGCAGAGCGTTTTATTAAATTTTCAAAGCATTTTTAAGTTTACAACTCATGAAAGGCCTTTGTTTGTTATTTTTTACAAACATATTAATTATATAAGAAGTTTGTTGCATATAGTGGAGGCACGTTCACTTTTTTTTATTATATCAGTGTTGGTAAGCATGCGTACACTCATGTGATTGTCTTTAATACGAACGATTAACATGCACTATGGCATGGCACCATTGATTCGTTTATTTTCACAGCTTATGACTGGTTACAGAAGATGCAGAAAATCGAAACAAAACCAAAATCTAAAAAATAAAAATAAAAAAAACGTTCAAAGATGTGTGAATATAATTTTTTCTTTATTTTTTTTCTTCTTTCTTTCAATCTCATTTAATTTCCTGTATTTTTTTCTTTAGACGAAGTATTGTTTTCATTCGAAAATTTTATAACATGCGTTACAAATCAATCATACGCTTACAAACAATTCAAAATCACTCATTATTCAAATTATTTCAATTTTTTCGTAATTACACTCCAGCAGATTTTATTGAAAGCAGTTTGTAGTTTGCTGTTGTGTTATGGATATTAGAAACGCTTTCAATTCTGAGAACAAAACCTGATATATATTATATAGAAATATTTTACGATTTGCTTATATATATATACATAAAAAATCAGTCCCAAAGGATCAGATAGGGATCTTAGGAGGCTCTAAGAGAATATGCTATATATATATGTACGATGGCGGATTGACATTGAAGCTACCTAGCGCTAGATGGCAGCACAAACACAAAAGCTTTTTCTTTCTTAGAAATTACGATCTGTCAAACGTCAGCTGTTCAAATTTTAGCCAAATTCATCGATTAGTTTATTTGTTGTAGTCGTTTGAAGTAAGCAACTTTTGTGTTTCTTGGAAAATGGAAAAAAGTGAATTTAGTGTAGTGATTAAACACTATTATTTAAAAAGCAAAACGGCGAAAGAGACAAAAGAAAAGCTTGATAGACATTACGGCGAATCTGCTCCGTCAGATTATATGGTAAAATATTGGATTGCTGAATTTAAACGGGGCTGAACAAGCACTGCAACAATACCATCAACAGGAAGGCCAAAAGAGGTGGTTACTGAAGAAAATATCAAGAAAATCCTCGATATCGTTATGAATGATCGCCGGGTCAAAATACGTGAGATTGCTGAAATGGTAAACATATCATATGAACGTGTGTTCAACATTTTGCATGAACATTTGCATATGAAAAAGCTATCGGCAAGATGCGGCACCCAGTGTTGAACAAAAACGAGTTCGACAGATCCCTTCACAGCGGCGTTTGGACATGATAAAGCATAATCCAGCTGATTTTTGGCGTAGATTAATAACTGTTGATGAAACGTGGGTTCACCACTACACACATGAAACCAAAAATCAATGGGTGAAAGCAATGGGTGGAAGCTGGTGGAAGTGCTCCGAAGAAGCCGAAGACAGCGAAATCGGCTGGCAAGGTTATGGCCACTGTATTTTCTGATGCACACGGAATATTGCTCATCGATTACCTTAAAAAGGGATCCATAATTACAGGAGAGTATTATCATGCATAATTGGATCAATTGGTTGATGCAATCAAGGAAAAGCGACCACATTTAAACAAGAAAAAAGTGCTCTTTCTTCAAGACAACGCACCGGTTCACACAGCATTAGATACGATGCTAAAATTACGAGAATCCACTTCGAATTGGTTGATAATCCACCTTATAGTCCAGATTTAGCCCATAGTGACTTTGTCCTGTTTCCAAACTCACAGGAAAAAGATTCATCTTAAACGAAGAAGTGATTACCGAAACTAATGCGTATTTTGAGGAGTTCCCAAAATCGTATTATTCAGATGGTATAAAACAGTTTGAAAATCGTCTTACTAAATGTATTGAGCTAAAAGGAGACCGTGTTGAGAAATGAATGGTTTTTGAAAAAAAAAATGTTTTTTTCCTACTTAGGTAGCTTCAATATCAATCCGCCCTCGTATAATGTATAATGCGCAATGGAATTCTACAGCGCAGTTTATCACCTGGGATGAAGACTATTGGTTTTGCGAACACCATTACACAATGACAAATGTTGTATATGCCTAGCCTCAGAGGTCTAACTATAATGGAGCATCAGACACAAGTTGTCGTCATATTTATTACATGTTAAAGTACTTGACAAGTACATTTAAAGTACGTCTGCTGTATAGTTTGGCGGAATGAAGCCAAATACGAGAGGTCAAATATACCATAGAACGAGGATACCTGTCAAGGGTGGTGAAGAGCATTATACTACGTAATATACACCTCATATATTATGTGACTCTATGTGGTAAAGGGTATGTGATACTTTCATAGCTATATCTGATAGAGCCGAAATTGCGGTATCAGAGATGACTGCGTGGGGCAGTTAACAAAGTAGTACGCCTTTTTACATATGAATGAAAGAAAGAAAGAAAGCATATATGTATGGAAACTATGCAAATCTAGAAAAGAAGATCGTTTGCATCCAAAAGTATATCTCCAACAATAGTTGAGAGCTTGGATAAAAGTGAGCAGCATCATTTGAATGATAGTTGGGGGCATTTTTTCAGTAATATAAAGCTTGTGCTTGATTGACAAGCATAGATAAAATTTTATAATACGATCGAATGCAAATAACTTTCTCCGATTAGACACAAAACGCTTGTGCTTATGTTTTAAAACCATTATTACGTGTAACTTTCAACAAAAGTAAGGTAATTAGGAAAATATAAATGTAACAGAAAAAGAACATTTTTTTCAACATGGTTTTGAATTTTAAATAATTAAAGAAGCTTCTATTCCCTCCATCTATCCTTAGCCGCCCCCGTTAAGGAGGAAAGGATAACATCAACAACAAACACATAGCGAGTTTAGGCGACACCATCTCTCGGGTAAAAGAAAAATGGTAGGAGTCTTTGATAAGACAACACTCTTCAAAACTGCGGCAAATACACAGAATGCGTTGTTTTAAGGTAACGAAAGATGGCAGCGCTATTATTTATCCTAAAAAGCAACAGCTATACTCAAATCAAAATTTAAATTCACTTGTCTCTGACCTGTTTTGCAATGACAATTACACTAAACCTACCACGACTGGGTCAGATTTTTAGTCAGAGTTTCTTGTAAATAATATTACTTCATCACTTGTCTGTACTACTTTTATTTAAAAATATATTAAATATATTTTTAAGTATTTTCTCTCCTCTCTTTATAATTTATTTACCGAGAAATATATGTAACCTGCCCTAACTATCGCAATGGGTAGGAGGTACCGGAATATTTAGTGTTAAATAAATCATTTGAAAGTTTGTATAGAAATTGAATTGAAATTTGAAACTGAATAAATTGCTATAATTTTTTTGTTAAGGGTATTTATTAAAAATTTACATTTGAACAACATTGGATGCGTTCAATAAAATTTCACTCCATGTAAATACGTTTACATTTTCCACTTTGAACAACACTACTTGGCACTGTGCTGAAGTGCGTTTTCAAAGTTTATTTTGTAAATAAAAACTTCATTTCCATCATTGGTTAGGATGAATATCAGTTTCATTCTCTACACTGTGTCCAAAATTTTTACAAATCTTTACAGATTAGTAAGTAGATCAGATAGAACAAGAAACCTATTTATCCATTTTAAAGTATTTTGGAACTTCAATTTTTAAAAGATTATTTTTGTTATAAGCATCAATGCCTTAAACACATACGACGGCAGGCTACACGCGTATTCAACTACTTAAATATATTGAA
The DNA here is from genome assembly GCA_023159175.1 of Wohlfahrtia magnifica. Taxonomy (NCBI): domain Eukaryota; kingdom Metazoa; phylum Arthropoda; class Insecta; order Diptera; family Sarcophagidae; genus Wohlfahrtia; species Wohlfahrtia magnifica. The sequence continues at coordinate 1,183,366 of JAKWBJ010000528.1, forward strand.
AACGACATCATAACAAGCAGCTGATCCCAAAAAATTTGACGTTATGATAAATATTAAAATTCTGATCACAACTACCATATATTTAGAAAATGCTTTTTAGCAATACAGTCTTCAACTAAACATCACATTCATTTTTATATAGTATATGTACCATATATAACTGTGTACAAGATCTGTTTATCCAAATTTTTCCACTTTTTGGCTTATGAAAACAAAGCTTCAATTGTTGTTCCTCATTTATAAAAAGTCAATATTTAGTATGAATAAAAGGTGCAGCGCCTACTTATTTAATCTCGCCCATTTTATAATTAATGAGTTGAAATGACTATGAAGTCATTCTGGCAAAATTCAGAAACTTTCGCTTTGGCCGTTCTTAAGATATACTAAAATCAATATTAACTTTGTTTGGTAGGTACCACGCCCACTTGTCCAATGCCGCCTATTTTTTTAACGATGGTTTGTATTGACCATGAAGCTATTTGGACTAAATTTTAATACTCATACTGTTATCATTTGGAAAATATGGACAAATAAATAATTACAATAATTTGTATGGGCGTGGCAACGCTCAGTTGGATTTTTGAAATTGATTTTTGATTTTTGAAACTATAGGTTATATTATAGTTCCTTTCAGACATATAAAGAGATACTGTAAAAATTTCAAGAAGATACTCACTTTGCTGGGAGCCTTTGTGTTGTATACTTATAAAATGTATTCCTCATAAGAAAAAATTAAAGCAATGAATGCGTCATTAAAATTAATAATTTGTATTGACTACCAACTGATATAGACCAAGTTCAGAAACTGTCATTCTAACCGTTCTTTAAATATATAAAAATTAATATTTACTCTGTATTGGAGCTGCCGCACCCACTTATTCAGATTCGCCCATATTTCGACCGATAATGTGTATTGACTATGAAGTTATTTAGACGAAATTAAGAACCTTCCACTATTACTGTTCCAAAGATACACAAAAATCAGTATTTACTTTTTATGGCAGGTGCCACTCCCACTTATTCAATTCCGCCCACTTTTTGACTGGTGATTTGTATTGACCACAAAGTTAATACAGCCAAATTTATAAATCTTTACTATTACCGTCTTAAAGATATAGACATATTATGAAAATTTTATATGGGCGTGGCACCGCCCATTTGAACCAAAACCAGTAAAATTACACCTTTCCAATGCATGTATTGGTTTGTAGATCGGATTGATGGTTCTCGACTTATAAAATGACGAACATAGGACAACTTGTTTTTATAAGTGTATAGGGTGGGCAGTTTAAAAGATTAAATTTAAAAATGCAAAAAAACAAAAACGATTTGAAATTTTGCCAAATTTATTTTTTTGTTGTGAATTACATATGTTCCAGTTAGCAATGAAATATTATGTCATTCATATGGCTGCCGCATCTGGCCTCACAGTACCCCAATTCGATCAGACCAATTCTCCAAAACTTTTTCAAGTGTATTGTATGTGGTCGTATCTCGGAAATGGAATATTGGCCTTCAGATGCTTAATTGTTTCTGGTTTGTCGTCATAACACTTGTCTTTAACGGCGCCTCACAGAAAATAGTCCAACGGTGTCAAATAGCAGCTTCTTGGCGGCCAATTGACATCACCGTTTCGGCTAGTTAAACGGCCATCAAACGTTTGACGCAAAAAATCGCAAGTTTCACTATACTGTTGAAACCAAACATTGTTCACATCAATACCATGAAGTGCGGGCACACAAAGAATCGGTTATCATGCTGCGACAGGTGTCTCCATCGACCGTAATGGTTGTGAAATAGGAAATATGGGCCAAGGATGCCTTCGCTCTACAAGCCGCACCAAACAGTCACTTGTAATTAGTACATTGGCTTCCGTAAGACCACGTTTAGGTTTTCTGAGCACTAAATACGGTAGTTTGGCTTACTAACGAACCCACAAAGATGAAAATTAGCTTCATTCGAAAAGCTGATTTTTGCAATTGTTTTTGATTTTTTTTTTTTGCAATTTCCGACCAATTGTCTTTGTTTTGGAAATAAATTTTCAATAAAACCCACCGTTGCTCAAGCGTAAATCAATTCATTTCGTTCAGTGGAGATAATATACAGAATTTTGTGACAAAATAGAATGACATATGTATTACCAGATTTGAAATAACCTCTGGTTCAAAGTTAAATTTTTAAATTGCCCAACTATACATATAAAAATTATTATAACGCAAGAACAAATACATAATTTTTTATTACTTCTTGATTAGCAATACTTTTATAGTATTTTAATTTAATAAATTCGTTTAAATATATAGCCCAACAAAGTAGTCGTAATCGTATTCATATAAACGTGTATATATTATTTTTTGTAACCTGGCGTCGTCTATGTGTTTAAAGTATAAGTCTTAGTCTCTATTTGGCTTAGAAAATATATTTTAAATATCGCCAGTTGTCATTAAAACAGTTAAACAATATTAAATAATACTTTTAAATTAAACACGCATGTAAAAGACACGTATTTAAAAGTATGATATGAAGACTTTAAAGTTTGCTTGATTCACACTTATTCAAATTTGCGGGAAACAGTGTATTTTTATAATGCGAACGCAATAGTAACGCATTTGTATTGTATTATTATTAATAATTTTTACAATATTTCTTTACAATAATAAAATACTACATCGCTGATCGTCATGTACGAGTACAAGTAATGTAATGTAATGTGTATTTATTGTACGAGTATTTGTTATTGTTGTTGTTCTTTTATCACTGGAATAATATCTTCTTCCTCATAATTCATAAGAGCCTGGCTAATATGCTTTGTTTGCTATTGCTGGTCAATTGCTTCTTCTGCTTCTCCAATTGTCCAGTTTCATATGAGAAATTAAAAAAAAAAAACGAAAGAGAAAAAAACTGCATTGATCAGTATTCGATAGGTCGTATTTGTGTAGCGTGTGGAAATCAATTAAATCTAATTCTCACGACCACAAGTGACACGCCACATAGTCAAGAAATCGTTATAGTTTGGCTGATGCTTTATAAGTTAGCGCTTTTTGTTTTGTTTTTGTTTCCATTTTTGCCTCATGTCTTCCTATATCTTTTTCTCTGTTTTGTTTTCATTTCTTTGTGTTTTTTTATTTTTTATTTTGGGTTCATCTTTTACTATTTCAACTTATGTTTTAATATCATGCGTTTGGCTACAATATTCTGTGTAATTCATGCCATTTCCAACCCATAATGAAGACAAGATCAGTTGGTGTTATTCTTAAAGCTTTAAGCTTTAACAAGCAGGTTGTTGTTGTTATTATTGCAAATCTATGACTTTTGCATTCTAAAAGTTCATAATTTCTAGTTGAGATTTTCTGTTTTTTTTATGAAAAAGTATTTTTAACTTAAAAGAAACATTTTATGGAAAAAGTGTTAATATTTCTTTTTATTAAATTATGTTTACGTTAAAAATTAGATTAAAAATCTAATGATCATAAATTATGAAATTGTCTACAACAATCTGGTTGCTTATTTTGTATTGCTAAATAGCGAGAAAAGTTATATGAAAGTGACATATGTATGTAGTAACGTATCAATGCTTAAGTTCTTAAGTTCTAATGAATTTTGTATTGAATATGAATTTTAGTAATAAAGTACTTTTTCAGAAAGTAGTATAGTTTCAATATACGAAAAGTATCATAGACTCTAAGTAAAGTACTTAAGACTTCATATACCACCTAATTAAAAATGTAGCATTTGACCTATACAATTCCCAGCGAACAGTAAAACCTGCTAGTAGCAGCTAAGAATGTAACACCACTCGCAGCTGGCTCTCTTCCTGCCGTGGTCACACAATTATCATGGTACCAGAAATAAATCAAAATTTATATTAAAAATACTACAACTGCACTGTCTTGAATGGCTTTAGACTGTTGAGTAACAGCAAACAAGACAGCATATCAGTCACCAAGAAACAAAGAGAAAAACAATTGACGAAGCCAGAATACACCACTTCGGTTAAAGCGGTAAGCCAAACGATCGCTTGAAGACACTGGAACTGTAACATATCACCTAGTACAAGTAATATCATGCCATCTACATTTCTAATGTCAATTAAATGGTTGAGATTTTAGGAGCTTTAGGATTTGATTAAACAAAACGCATAAAATGTAAAGAAATGTATGAAATCTTTATTTGAGTCGATAGAACGATCTAAATGATTCAGTATTTAAAGATGATTTCATGAAAATGTTAATCGCGGCTGCTCCTCAATTGGTTCATACGCTGCCATACGCCCTTACTTTTGGCATACTCTCTCTCTCTAACATATCGGCAGGTATCTTATTAATAAATTCTTCAGTATTGGCTTCCAGTCCGTTTACCATTGTGGGCTTGTCCCTATAAACATAGCCTCACATACAATGGTCTAAAAGCTTTAAATCGTACCGTTTAGGTGGCCAATTCGCCTCTCAATTGGTTTATTGTGTCGCATGCTGTGTGGCATGTGGTACCGTCTTGTTAAAATCACATCGAGCCATAACCGCCAAAAAGACGTAAGCGCCATGATTATCGATTTTCGTTTTTTGATATAAATCGATAGTATTCGATTATTCCTACCAGCACACAAAATTGTATAGCAGCAAAATATACATTTATGATTTTACAGCAAAAACAAAAACGTCCTATGTACTACACTAGAACAAAAATATTTAAAAAAGACCTTTTCCTGTAAACTTTGTTTTTTGTCGCTTACGTCTTTTTGGCGGTTATGGCTCGACATGTCAGCCAAGACCAGCTTATTAACGTTAACGTATCCACATAATCAGAAATAAGATTAGTCGCTGAGGACAATTTTTACTTTCTTAAGCCAGCATGAATTTTGACACTAAAATTCAATAATCTGCAGGGGTTGTTCGTTTGTAAATCGATTCATGATTAAATTATAGAACAAACTGAACATGTTTGACAGTAACATGTTGAATGAAAACAGCTGAGCTGCTAAAAAGGATTTGCTAAGAAATCAATATTTGTTCTCGGCACGTAGTCAATACATGCTTCCAGTTCTTAGTTTCGATTTACGTCTGCAGTCGTCAGTACAAGCCATGTATTGAAGGAACTAGGCTTAAACCGAAGTTCGGGTTCCGTTAAAAACGTTATAATTCATCATTTTCTTGTGACTGCTCGTCCATCTTGTCTATAACCTATTTTTCACACACCTGAAGAAGTGATTTGAACATAACACTTCCATTATCAAAGTTCTAAAAAGCGGACAAAAAAATTGCTAACAATTTAAGCAAGACTACGAAAAAGGCCAGGTAGAGCTTCGGTGGAGACTTTGACACACCGTTTTATTCAACAATACCAACTTGAATTCCCAAGTCATGTGAATGACTTGAACTCCATTTTTCTTAAGCTAAACTACGAGACTAGCTTTTGTTAGGAATGAGCAGGTTGCTTAACGGCAGACACCCCGACCAAAAACTTCTTTTGTGTCCTATGTAGCCACCATATGATCACACCCACAGACCCCATTGTGCGCTGATGATGTCTGGTGAAATATAATCCTTCACTTATAAGATCCCAATCATCTGTACCCGATATATACAGTGGAAGGACGAAACCTAAGTTCAAACAACAATTTCTCAGTCATCCGAATAAAGTCTAGTACAACACTGATAGGTAGAGATCTAGTTAGTTAGCCCAACACAATTGCTCAAAATCTTATCCTAGATTTCATCCCTTCTAAACATAGCCGGCACTCAGTCTCTTATAAGAGATGCAACCTGTTCAGATGATAAATCAACTAGTAGTGTCCCGATAGAAAACGCACTATCCTACTTTCGTTATAGAAGAAAGACTCCTTCAATCGTTTGGTCTATAGCAATTAACCCCACAAAAGGGCTTTTGGCCGATAAAGTTCGCTGCGGACCCTGTCCTTGCCGTCAGCAATTTCGTTGCCAGCGACTCCAGAATAAGTCGAGACCCTGCAAAGCATGACACTGTTAGCGGCACCAAGTTGTTGAATACATAAGAGCATAGCTTCAATGTCAGTCCGAGACGAGTTACCCATCATAAGGTTCCATACAAATGTACCATATTTGGACCTTTTTAGTAACCTCGGAAAATCTCCTTCCAGACAGTTCAATTGGATCGAATAACATATAATTTTCTACTCTTGTAACAGCTGTATCATATATTCGCATCACGACAGGCAATATAACTTAGTTTTGCTATAACCGAACTAGTGGTAGAAGTACCCTTATTTTAGAAGTTTCTTAATGAAATCGCTGTATCATATATTCGCCTCACGACAGGCAATATAACTTAGTTTTGCTAAGACCAAACTAGTGGTAGAAATACCCTTATTGTAGCAGTTTCTTAATGACCGTCATCAATCATAACTTTCTCCATCACTGCTCCCCACTTTATCGGCGTAGTGCACCAATAGACTTTGTCACAAGAGAGATCATTCATTAATGAAAGGTACAGCAAAACCCATATTCGTACATCCGATAAAAATAAGAAAATTTGCAAAATATTCAACGCATAAGCAAATTTGTGAAAAGTTCGTGTCTATTTATTATTTTTATCATATAAATCGACCGCTAGATGGCGGAGTATTCACATAATGGATAATAAAAACCGTATTCGTACAGATGGCAATGCCATATTTTTCTTGTTGTTAACGCGAGTTTTAAACTCTATTTTATTTGTGTGGTTCCCCGATTTTATTGTTGCAGTCTGTATTTTCAGTTGAAATTTTATTAAAAGTTGGGTAAATACAACATGGGCAAAAAATCAAGTGAGCCTTCAGATGAACAACGAAAAAAAGTAGTTGATCTACACATTAATGGAAAATCTTTACTGAAATTGCCAAAATAATGAAGCGCAGTGTTTCTACTATCCATTACGTGGTGTCGAAATATAAAAAAACCGGAATTTAAAAAATCGCAGCGAAATGTAACCCGCGCAAGTTAACAGAAGACTGTGCTTGTTCCTACGTCGCCAAATTTGCATCAATCCTTCTATAACTGGCTTTACACTGGCTACAAGCTTGGAACAAAACTTTGGAATTTACGTTACACCTCAAACAGTTCGAAATTACACTAAAAGAACTGGATTCAAAAGTCGGTATGCTGTCAGAAAACCATTTGTTAGCATGATTAATAAGCAAAAACGGGTTGCGTTTGCTAAAAAGTACCAAAATAAGGATTTCAACTTCTGGAAAAGAGTTATTTTTACGGATGAGTCCAAATTTGATATAAAATTATTGGATGGACGCGCTAAAATTTGGCGAGAGAAGAACACGAGTTTATTTCGCCATAACCTGATTCCCACATTCAAGCATAGTGGAGGCTCGGTAATGGTTTGTGGTTGCTTTTCAGCATCAGGAGTTGGAAATCTACATTTCATTGATGGAATTATGACAATATGGGACTTTATAAATATTTTAAAGAAAAATGTGAAGCAAAGTGAAGATGATCCCGAACATACAGCGCTGGATTCCCGACTTTGGACTCTGTACAACTGCCCCAAATACCTCAAAACGCCACCTCAAAGTCCAGATCTCAATCCTATTGAGAATTTGTGGTCAATTTTCAAGAAAAATTTGAAACATTACGACATTAGAAACGTAGACTACCTGAAAGTAGCATTGAGAACGGAATGGATTAAAGTATCACTACAATTGACTTCCAAACTAGCGGAATCGATGCCAAGACGTCTCAATGCTGTAATAAAGCAAAAAGGATATCCAACAAAATATTAATTTTAATCCTTATGCATAATATTCTTAATTTTATTGAAATTGTTATTCTGTACGAATACGGTTTTTGTTATCCATTATGTGAATACTCCGCCATCTGACGGTTGATTTATTTGATACCTATATTTGATATTTAATTGGAATAATTTTTAAATTAAAAATTTTTTAAAAAGGGGAAATTTTTTAAAGAAGTAGGGTCGTCATTTGGTTTAATCTCATGTAATTAAAAAACTTGGGCTTACCCGAATAAATGTCCTGCTCTTATAAGCATAACGAAGTAAGACGTGATATGACTGCATATTTTAACGTATTTTTAGTTTTCTTAACCTTATGCTAAAGGGCAGCCTATGATGTTGCAATGTCACACAATAGAGAAACAAAACAGTGCCGCATGTTTTATAAAAATTTAACATTCAATTTAATTAAAAATAGAAAAAAAAAAATAAAAATTTAAATCGTCTCTGTTTACACTTAATGAACTTGGAAATTAATATTTTTTGTAACTGCAATGCATTTAAAAATTTGTAAAATTAATTAAAATTACTTACCGGGAGAGTTCAGAATAAATGCGTTGTTAACTTGAAAAAAAAATAATAAAAATTAAAATTAAAAAAAGCAACAATAGGCACGAATATGAATATTAACGTTTAAATTATCACAAAAGAAAAAGTAAAAAAAAAATTATGTGAAGTGTTGCTGCAGGGTATAAGCAGAAGAATGAAGAGGAGTATGACAGTGTAAAAATTAATTATTCATTAAACACAAATTGTTGATGTTGCGCTCGTTTGTTTATTTATAACCCCTGCACTGTAATATGAGCAACAGGTTTCATTACTTTTTTGTTGCACTTTAAACCAGAGAGACAATGTCATCGATGAGAAAACAAAAAAGAGTAGAAGGGCCATTCAGTCACTACTGTGACATAAGTCACTCATTTAGACTCGAATTTATTATGGCGGCATGGGTTTATGTGAATTCTTATGATTTGACATGAAAAGGGGACAGAGGGAATAATTTCAAAGTAAAATGCAACAGAAAACAATTATGTCCGAGACCTTCCCTAGCATTTAAAAAAAGTTTTTTTTTTTGTAGAATTAAATAGCAACGGCAAGTAGAAAAAAACCGCAATATAACATCAATCGAGCTAAAAAGAAAAAAAAAACACCAGAAAAAGGTATCCAGCATTGTTATGCAAATGACAACATTTGACACGCAAAGCGACAAAATCAACAACCTTACAATAACAACAAGTGTATAGTGGGAATAATGATGATGCGGGTTGCAATTATAATACAACAACAGCACAATCTCTCATTGTCTGTCTGTCCTTTTATAAATGTTGAATTTAGTCGCAAAATACACAATTGCTGGCAGTCGACTGTCAGTCAGTCACAGTTGATCATAAAACCATCACCTGATGATGATTATGACAATGATGATAATCATCGTTATCATTACCATAATGATAATAATGGGAGTGCATACTTTGTACGTAATTTTTAATTTCATTTCGCTGTTTTTAATTGTGCTTTTAAAGGTGACTTTTTGCTCTAGCAAACCATTCAACGCATTGAAAAAATTAAATTGTAAAAAAACACATTTTCTTAAAAAGCGAATAATTTAAGCAGTTTCACACACAGAGCAGCGCCACACAGCTCAATTTAATTTAAGCTCTCAAATTGCACTTGTTACACATCAAAGGGAATAAAATTTGCGACAGGGAAGGGAAAGCTTTAGCACCAGGGGCTTTGTTTCTTTAAATTATTTTTTGTTTTTCTTTATTTATCCTTCAGGGATCATATATCAAATATTTCCAACTTAATATTTCGTTCAATTCCGTGCCAAGTGTTTGTCGACTTTCCACTTTTTCTACTTTTATGTGGGTTCCAGAATAAGGCCATCCTCTTAACGCTTTAAATTGCCCTTCTCAAATATGTTGTATCAATTTCTATTTCCTGCGTTCTATATATATATGCGTATGAGCTCTTCATTTGCCTTAAAACACGAGAATCTTTTGTTTGAGACGGAATTTGGAAATTGGTTCAGAGATGGGGAAAAGATGTAAACAGTGATTTGATAAATTTGTTATTTCATTATCTTTTTGAGCTCGAAAGCGGAACAAATAAATTCGTAGTCCCAATACGAAAATTACACAATTACAATTTAAAGCGTAAAGAGGATGGCCTTATTCTGGAACCCACATAAAAGTAGAAAAAGTGGAAAGTCGACAAACACTTGGCACGGAATTGAAAGAAATATTAAGTTGGAAATATTTGATATATGATCCCTGAAGGATAAATAAAGAAAAACAAAAAATAATTTAAAGAAACTAAGCCCCTGGTGCTAAAGCTTTCCCTTCCCTGTCGCAAATTTTATTCAGAGTCGCATCAAATGCTTTATTGATCATGCCTTAACCGAAAAAATAATGGGTTAATCTGGGAAAACAATCAACTTCGGCTACAAAATCAGATCGATTCGGCAGGAAAACAATGCTGTGCGTCTGGTGGCACCAGGCGGGTGCGGTGTACTACGAGCTCTTAAAACCTGATGAAACCGTTAATACAGATCGCTACCGACAACAAATGATCAATTTGAACCATTCATTGATCGAAAAACGACCAGAATGGGCCACAAGACATGGGAAGGTAAGTTTGCAACATGGCAATGCACCTGCACATAAAACAGAACCAGTTCACACGCCATATTCACCAGTCTTGGCTCATTCCGACTATTATTTGTTTTCATAGATTCCTACGAGGAAATCGAAAATTGGGTGGCTAATTGGCTTGTTTCAAAAGACGAAAAGTTTTATTGGCGTGGAATCCACAAATTGCCTGAGAGATAGGAAAAATGTGTAGACAGCAATGGCCAGTACTTTGAATAAAATTCATACCGTTGCATCTGGTAGGTAAACAACCGAACGAAAATGAAAATGTTTAACAGAGAATAAGTAATAAACAAAAATTTCATTCAGTAGTGTGATAGATTTTGATGAAAGCAGACGTACTATATGAAGGATTGCACATTAAAATTGTTGATTGGTGTTGTTGTTTACCTTTTTAGTTTTTTTTCGGCAATGGCATCACAAAGTTAGCCTTCAAATTCTCAATTGCCTCTGGTTTATCGGCATAACATTTGTCTTTAACGGCGATAGGTGTCTCCATTGATCGTAATAGTTGCGCCGTCTTCATTTTCAAAGAAATATGGGTCAATGATGCCTCCGCTCCTCAAGCCGCACTAAAAAGTCACTCGTGATGGGTGCATTGGTTTCTGTAAGACCACGTTTGGTTTTTCTGAGCACCAAATACCTCAGTTGTGCTTATAAACGTAATCTCAAAGATGAAAATGATCTTTTTTTGTCTTTGTTTGGGAAATAAATTTCAAATAAATCCCAACGTTGCTCAATCGTTAATCGATTCATTTCGTTCAGTGGAGATAATATACTGAATTTTGTGATGGAATAGAATGACATAAGTATATTCAGATTTGTAATAACCGCTGGATAGATGGCCCACCCGATACTACCACTACTACTACAGCAAATTAAGTTTTCCTTCTGGCACCTTTGCTTACGGTGTTTAGACAGAATATTTCAAATAAAATAAAAAAAACTTGAATTTTTTCCGTATAAATTCGTTGATTGGATTTAACGCATTTACTGAAAGCATGGAGAGCAGTAATTTATGATGCACGCCATAAATTGTTATACCTTAGAATTGCGCTTCTGGTTTTATTAAACGTATTCGTGACTTCTTTTATACTTCCGCCGTTCGACATTATGTTTGTAGTTAATATAGTTATTAACACCATCAACAAGGTCTTACTTTCGTTTATTTCCACTCATTCTTTTTCTAATTTTTTAAAGGTTGCAGTGATCCCTCTTAGAAAAATTGTCTTTCACAAGTATAAGAAATTTGTGCGAACGTTTCTGCAAATATTCGTTTCAGCTGTAAAGTCCTTATTCCCAACAAACGACTTATAATTTATAAAACTACCAGAGAGGTAAGCAATTTCTGTGTACCGTTATGGTGAGCTATGTTAGACACCTGGTTAGCAACCAAGAGGTAATGGGCTTAATCCCAGGCCTGACGATGTGATAATTTTCAACAGCAGCACAGCTCATAACATTAGCTAGCGACTAGCTATGAGTATTAAACTATGGAAAACTTCTCTAACCAATGCATATACCATTCGGAGTCGAATTTAAACTGTAGGTCTCTTTCAATAAGTGCAAAAATAGAATCAGGAGCAGCACATTAATTTAGAGGAGTCCTCTTTGTTTGTTTTGTTAAGAAAAATAAGAAAAAATTTTTGTGGGTATAAAAAAACCGCCTCTAAAAATCGAATTATAGTGTAATATACTTTCAAATTCCTTCCAGAAACATTTTTACATTTTTTAATTAGAGTGGCCCCCACTACAGACTTTTTTTTGCCCGATCTGCCTAAGTTATGCATTCAATTTATTCATTTACAAGAGTATGTTTTGGTTTCATTTTGCAAATATATTGCATGCATCTACTTACTACACATGTTGATTGTCGTCGCAAATGATGTTTGTAACGTAATTTTTCTTCATTTTTAAGCCATAATTTATGTTCAAAATGCAAAAGATCATCAAAAGCCATTGTGTATCGAGTCATATAAAATACAATTTAATATTAAAAGTTGCAACAAAAGTGCTGCGAGTACTTTTGAAAATTGAAATTCTCATGCGTTTCATAAATATTCCTTTTGTAGATGAAGTTGGTCGCAGTTTTTTCTATTTTCCGGCACCTAATGCAGAAGAAAAACGAGTGCCATCGCATGAAAAGTATACATCGATAGAACTGAAAAAAAAAAATTCTTTTGCTTCTGTGTTTCGTATCTTTTTTTGAGAAGTTTTCATGACAACATCATGTTTCGCTGGGATTCTTTCACTTGTTTTTTTGCTATTTTTTTTTCCTACTTTTCTTTCATTATGCAACCGACAATTGCCACAGCTGGGAGTTTCTGAGGAATAATTTGCGCTTTAATTGTTAACGCATTCCATGTTTTGGCATTAAACATCGGCCTTTATAATCATTAGACCCATCCAAGTTAGATTGAATGGCACATGAGTTGACATGCAAAGATTGCTGTTGCAAATGGCTGAAAACGCATCAAAAGCAAATGGCGTTTCTATGCAATTTTCCTCGATTTTTTATTTGGTTGGCAGTTTGATGTGCGAGTTTCTTGTCTCTTTTTTCTCAAATGTTATTTAAAAAGTATGTAATTATTGTTTCAGCTTAAATAATTGTATATGCGGTGAGTATGGTTGTTTATATGGCAGTAAGCAGCATGAACTTGGCTCCATAACAGTCATTGTAAGATTTTTGTTTTCAGACCTACACAGCGACAACTATTGAAGTGAATGTTTTTAACTGAACATCAACTTTCGTAGAAGTTTAATTTCTGTCAAAAAGTAGGCCGTATTGGAGTTGTTTTTAATGCCAAAAACTCAAGTTCGGTAATTCTAACGTTTTTCATTCACATTTCTGCTATTCCCAGTTAGAAAACTGAAAATAAAATTAATTACCCAGATAAAGATAAAATCTAAAGTTGTTTATCTGGTTTAAGTGTTCAATGCTTTGTAGGGTCTTCCTGCTCAGGATGAAGAAGCCATTTTAATCATAAAGTTGACCACCTAATACGCAAGATGTTATTGTAAATAAAACAAAAAGTTTTCAGAGAATTATCTTCGTATTTTTTGTCTATGGTAATTATGTGTGAAACAAAATATCGGCCAAATGCTCTTCACGGATTCGATGGCATACCTCTATCCGTCTGTCCATATTTTCAGTGACTCTGAGACATAATTGAGGTTCAATGTCATTAATGTACCGAATTATCACATTCTCTTAGCTCTTGAATTTTTCTTGGCTTATTGAGGTACACTTTTTCTTTGAAATATCCACAAAGAAAAAAATCTAACGGTGTCAAATAACATGATCGTGGCAGCCAATTAATATCGCCACGACATGAACCATAGTTTCGTTGGCTGTGTGGAAAGTGCCACCATTCTGTTGGAATCACATATCGTGCAATTCAATATCCTCAATTTCTGGCCACAAGAAGGCCATTATCAGCTCACGCTAGCAAATACCATTCACGGTACCTGCTTAGCAGACCTGATTTTCGCAGAATTACGGCCCGATGATGCCGTCAGCAGTCTCTCACAGGTGTTTCCACATTTCCTACATACCCGGTTTGCTGAAATTTACGCTCAATTCTCCCGATTGTGGACAAATTTGGTCGATTATGCTGACAAAAAAATCACGAAGTGCACGAAATACATTTTGATTTGAACGCCCATTTTCGTAAAAGGCTACAATAATTTTAACGCGCTGCTGAGTTGTGTACGTCACCATGTTTGAATCTTCAAACACTGAAACAAAGAAATGACAAATTAAGTTGAGCAAAAAACTGGATGTAAAAGTGTGACTCACAATTAACATCGTGCGTTGTGGTTGGACCACCCTATACTTTATTTCAGCGGCATCTTGTGCATTACAACCAGATTGCCTTTATTACTGTATTTTTTTTCTGCAAGCTCTGAGTTTTCCTACGTCACCGCAGTTCTAGGTTGGCCAAAATTGACCTCAATGACATGATTTACAGTCTACAGCTTTTCCGCGATATCAGACTCTAAAAAGAATAAATTAAAGAAAATAACCAAGTTTATCGACATTAGAAATCCTGAAAGACAACTAAGGTTTTCAACTGGTGCCAACATGCTATTATCGTATTAAAAAGGTCTGCGCCTACTTCCGATCTTAGCAAAGAATATGAACATAAATAACGCATTTATTCTCAACGATCCTATAAATATTATAGAGCTCTCAGAAAATCTACGAAATGAAGGTTTCAAGGAAACATGCTACAAACAACCGGAGGAGCCTGCTATAGTGAACAGCCTTACAATAAAAAGTTTAACAACGCAGAAGTTTTGATTCAGAAATAAAATTTTTAGGACGGTCAACTGATGTTTGTACTTGCCAACATTGGCCAGGTGATCGATAACCACCTTTCAATATGTGGTCCAACATAAACCACACATAGCTCAACAGCGAAAACCCTATGTGTACTTAGTTGACGCAACCAAAATTTGACCTTTCAGTGCTTATACATATGAATTAAATAGTACTTTATAAAAATGTGAATTATGAACCGCCAAAAACGATGTTCCAAATTAAAAGCGGTTTTAACAAAATTTGGGTGGTGGCGTCATGACGAAAAAGTTTAATTATGATTTCGAATGTTTAAAAAAAAGGCTTTAACTTCCCTTTATCAAAAAATAATGAAAAAAGCCCCTTGACATTGCAGCTTACCTCTGGCGATGATGTCAAACACCAGATGAATGATCAAGAAAAAACGCCACCTACTGGAAAAAAGTTACAATGCTAAAAGTAAAGATCACCACCGTCAATTAGCAAGGATCTTCACCACTACACAATCATATTGAGGGGAACTACAGTGGATTAATCATTTATTTAGCTTGAAAAATCAACTTGATTAATAAAACTGAAACAAAGCAATGGATGCTTTGAGGAAAGCCAATATGCTCCCTAGAAGAGTGACGGAGCACAAAAAACTCTCGCCCAAGTATTTTATAATTCCTTCAAAAAGTACCGATCCGAAGACGGCGTTTTCCAATATATTTAAAACTTGTGAGATTCCAGTCATTAAAAACATATCTAAATCCGAAAAAGTTCGTGGTGTTTAAAGCTAAAAATAAAACTTATGATTCCTTGTAAATACAAATATCTGGTCACCCATTTGGTGGCTTCAAAACCGCCGGTTTGGAACGGCAGTCAGCTGTAGAATATCTGTCATCTGAAAAGCCATTAATTTAGTGAAAGGTTTGCCATTTACGAATATGGATCATTTAACAAACGATTCGCATCATCGTAGATACACTGTTCGACTGCTAGAGCAACATATTTTCAATATTAATTTGTCGAAAAAAAATTTTCATCAGCGACGAAGCTCATTTCACATTTTATGGTTACGTCAATAAGCAAAATTGTCGCATAAAGGGTTGCGAGTAGGGAGAAAACCGGTTTTTGGCTAAAATATTTATTAAATAACCGTTTAAGCGGTTCTCTTATTAAAATTAAATTCTGTCAATTCTTTTCGCACTGGCAAATAAAGTTGATAAATTTTTGTCCCATGTTGTAGTTTCTACCAAGTAAGTTCAGTTTTTTATGGCCTTAACACACATTCCTTCTTCGACAACACAACGTATTGTATTTTACAGCGTATTTTGTAAGAGTTTTATTTGCCAGCGACAAGAGACTACTTGATATAGAATCAAGTTTTCCATGCTGCAAAATAACGTCAATCTTATAGACATATTTAAGTTGGTTAATAATTCGTAGTATCGAAGAACCTTTTCAGCTCAGTATTTATTCATCGATTATTTCATCGATTTATAAATACATTTTTGCACACTTCACAAAACATCTGTAGAAACATAAACGCATTCACCATTTAATAGTGTGTGTCATTGTGGTATGCTAGATAAGATACCCGCCTACCGAACAAAGAAATCCTCGGTTCAGTCCTATATCACACCATCTGATAATTTGCAACAGCGGTATCACCTCACAACATTGCTGGCGACTGGTTATATGCATTTACGCTGTGAAAAACTACACTAACTAATACATCTACCGTTCGGAGCCGGCGTTTGTAGGTCGCGTTCAATGAACATAGTTGATCATCATTCTCCATATATAAAAAATCAATAGTTATCTACAGAAACTGAGAAAAAGTTATTGTTGCTCAAGTGTGCAAATCTTTTTCGATCTACCATGGTTTCCACGTTCTATATATAAAAATAAGACATTTAGAAAAATACTGAAACCATGAGAATATTTTGTCAAAAATATAAAAACCTATAAAAATTATACATTTTTAAATTAACCGTTATTCGTGTTAAAGTAACCGATTTATTCGGTATTCGAAAGATGGAAATGCAAAAAAAACCGTATTCGACAAAACCAAAAGAAAACCGGTTAAAACCGGTCGAATGATAACCGTTCAATTTCGCTAGTTCGGAGAACTTAGAAGTGATTGTAGAAAAGCCATTGCAAACGGAAAAAATTACGTTTTTGTGTGCATTATGGTGTGGAGGTGTCATTGGCCAGTACTTTCTCGAAAACGACGCTAAAAGAACCGTTACTATCAGTTCAAATCGCTATGGGTGTATGATAGCCGACTTTTCTTGATCTGCAATTGAAGATAATGAAGTGGATGTGGTTTCAGCTAGACGGTGTCGCATTTTGTAGGTTTCATTCAACAAGTTATCGTTGTCCGAGAACTACGCTAAAAAGATTGTTTGCTGCAACCATTCCAGAGGCGGTTATTTAAATGATATTTTATTTCGTATGTAATGGCAAGGTCCAAGCATTCTAATGAAATAAACATTTCATCTAATCATAGCTTTATGTTTGTTTTATTTAACATTACTCTTCAAGCCGAAAACTGTATAACTTAGTAAATACAAAATTTTATCGCATTACCAACCTTTCCACTTTATTCTCCATTCCCACTTTATTCTCCTTTGCTGTTGTTTATTGTAATCAATTAGGAAAAAATTGCGTCACTTTTCAGAAGTAAATCCATCCCTACTTTTTCCCATCATCTTCATTATCATCATCAACAGCACTGTCGTCATTATTATCATAATTGAACATAAAGAAGGTTGTGCTTCTTATTTTCTATTTGAAAGAGGTTTCCCATGTTAAACTTGTTGTTGTTGTTTTTTTAATATTCGCTTATAATTGTTGTAACCCGTCTCCAAAGAGTATGTTGGCAATAAATTTTATTTATTGAAGTTGGCAATAAAATTAAATGTAATTTCATGGGCAGTATGCAACTAAATGGCGAAGTAATAGAGTTGTAGAACGTATTGTGTGAATTAATCGACTTAGTCGATAAATTGAAAGCATTATATTATAATTTTTATAAAAGATAACATTTAAATAACGAAAAAATGAAGAAAAACGGGATCGGGCCAAAATAGTGGCGTATTGCTCTTTATAAAAAATCATTCTTTAGAATTGATACTCAGTTTTTATTCCTTTTAAAAGAAATATCGATGATTTTTTGTGATCCAAAGTGGTACCGGATTTCGCAAGTTCACCAGCGATTCAGGTTTTAGAACTCACTTAGGGGTAACTGCCACATGACTGTTGATCTCCCTCAGAGATACCCGCATGTTCATACTCTAGAGATCTTATGGTTGCTTTTCTCTCAATATACTGGACGATAGGTGTAAAGCTTTGCAATTAGATAGTTTTTGAGTTACAGCTTTTTGACTGTCCACAAACGAATTCACTTCTCAAACACTCACGAATATCCGGTTCAGTTTTTATTTTTTATTTTTAAATAAATTTTTAATGTTTTTTTTTTTTTTAATAATTCATTCTGCGGCGCAGTCAATAAATTATTCGTATTATTTTTTATGCGCAAAAAAGTCAAAGAAGAAAAAAGGACAAAAAAGAGTCAAGACAAGACGACATATGAATACTGATGATGTCGATAATTACAGACCATCATTGCAGCGTAATATTGAAAAATTGCCATAAATTACAGTGTTAATTGTGAAAAAGAGAGAGAGAGAGAAAAAAAGACGAAGAACGTTAGTGACAAATCACAGCCGAAGGCAGGTAATATTTAAAATCATATTTAATTAATAATAAGAGATGATGATATATTTTATACAAAACAAAAAAGGAAAATTAAATTCATATTTATTAAAAGCCGACTTGATACACAAATAAAATACAGTATAAGTAGCGTTTAGAATGGAAGAAATGTTTAATAAATTGCAGTAAAAGAAAGAAAAAATACAAGGAAAATAGCTTTGAGAAGAGTATGGTTTAGTTTTTCAATTCCATAAGTTGCCTAGTCATTGCCATCGCAATACCCATATTTTTTGATCAGTTCTAACGGTGATTGACACGTCAACTGTTTGCATGACATGCAGCTTGCAGTTGTCTCTCCGGTAATGATGCGTAATTATTTATTTGATATTTTTATTAAAACGTTTTTTTTTTCTTTGTGAGAACGTTTTTTTTGTGTTTTCTTTTTATTATAATCATAACTCAAAGAAAATAATAATAATAATGATAATAGGGGTGTTTCAAAACAATGGCAATAGTAGACAAGCCTTAATAATTTTCCATGCTTGGGTTAAATAGGAATCATTGGAAAGTGTGGTTTTGTGAAATAGTGCGTTTTTTATTTCTCAAATGCAATTATTGAAAGCAGAGCTGCCAAATACCTAATATGTCTAATGGATACTTCTTGAATAAGTCTTGCAAAAAAAACAATTCTCTTTATTAATAATATTCAGATGTCATTTCAAAAAATATTTTAAGTCGGAGTTTCAGAGTAATAAAATTATAACAGAGCAATAGAAGTGACCTTAGAAGTAATTGATAATTTATCTGGTATTGTAATGCAAAAGAACGCATTAATTGTAGATTTTCTTTACAGCCTAAAAATAAATCAGAATTGTCATTTCGGTTCCGCCTTACTTATTACATAACTTTGAAATAAATTACAAGTACGGACGAATTAAAGCGATAGTTTTATGAAGTTTGGTTAGACAGAATCATCAATATTTTTAATGTCCACTTTAAAGTAGTAAGTAGTATATCGGTAAGTTATAACCAGGAAAACCAGAAATATACAATTAAGTTGAATGTAAGATATTTATCCGTTTCATGCATTTTTTTGAAATTTGACAGCGATTTGTTACTGCAGATTTTTGCATATTTTGCTCATAACGGCATTTTTTTATATTTTCGACATTTTTTTCTTATTTTAAGAGCATTTTTAACCGTTTTAGCTCATATTTCGATTTTTTGTGCTCTAAAATATTTCTACAGTGAAAACAATAATTTTGTTTTAAGTTCTGACCATGTTATGGCATTTGTGAGTTATCTGTCAATTTACTCACCAGGATCTTAAATAATTTTTGAAAGAATATGTAAACTATAAAGAACGATTAAAAAGCGTTTAACGTTCAAAATATGTTTGTATGTGAGAAATATTTACCAAAAATGCTTAGATGACTTACGCAGTATAGGCGTTCTAAATTGTTATCTTTTACAAATCCAATCATTTGAACATTGTACAACGTCTTGATAGTCGCAGTGCCATATATGGTAAAGGCTGTCATAACCATAAAGGTGTTTTACCGTAAACTAACGCAAGTTACATGTAATACTCATCAATTGCATCGTTTATGAGAACGTGTGGAGATCAATATGAAAATGTAAACAAAGTCATGCAAAGAAAGTGTCCTTGAAAGCTCCAAATAGATTTGTAACTTTTAAAGAAATGTATCCAGACCTTCCATTGCCACCCGAATAGGTTAAAACTATTTGGGTAACAATCAATTATAACGCTTACAATTATGAAAAGGTTTTAGAAATTCTAAATTAAATATATAAATACAAAAAGCGAAATGATTTTTATTGCTGCGAACTTAGAGAGTTACTTAAATAACTGCAGACCTATATAACATTTGTTAAACTGTATGTCATATTAACTAAGACGGTTTAGAATATTGACAAGATGAAAAATTGTAATACAAAACTAGGATAAAAACGAGTATAGCACGAGTATAAAAACAATATTTTTATGTTAATATTTAACAAAAGATCTTAGCGCATCTTTTTTACTAAATTCTAAAGACATTTATAAAACAAACTTTTCTGTACAAATAAGAATTTTGTGTTTTTTAGAGCATATTTTTAAATTTTTAGATCATATTTTCGGATTTTTACTGCATACTTTTAGCACACAAAACGCTTTCTTAAGAGCATACTTCCGGTTTCCCTGTATAATAAGCTAACGACAAAGTCTTTTCCAATACTTTAAGTGCTTCTGATAAGTACTAATGCTTTATCAGCGTTTCAGCCATTATTTCATTTATTATTGCAAATATGAATTCGAGTTCTTTCAAGGATGAAACGATTGCTATTACTTTATTTCTCTAAGACCTTGAGAAAAGACCTTGATCTTATTTCACTCCTGTACTTATTTCGCTCCTGGATTCTAAGTTGTTAACATTGCACTGTGATTTCGACCACACACAGTGGCTAATGTTGACTCTTTTTCGTTGCAAAAATCATAACTTTTGAAATAATTAAGATATTCCAAAAAAAATTAAAAGGTATTGAAAATGACCACTGGGCTTTAAAATTATATTTACGGCATACTGCTCCAAAATCGCAATTTTACATATTTATTTTATAGAAGTAAATCATTTATTATCGCTAATACACACATTTTTATGTTTACAATAGTAAAATCCAAATTATTTAAGTAATTAAGTAATAATTAATAAAAATGAATGTGTGTTTATACAGGGTGTCCGCCGTGAAGGTATACTACTTTGTTTTGTCTCCATTTTGGTAAACATTGGTCTTGACAGTTCATATTTGGCAGTCGTGAAGTAGAGACGTGGCAAATTAAATATAGAAAAATATTCAGTTAGCCAACGTGTTTTATTAAAATCAATCATCGATTTTCATGAAAAAATCATAATGAGTGACGAGGCACATTTTCATTTGAATGGTTATGTGAACAAACAGAATAGTCGGTTGTGGGCAATGGAAAACCCTCAGATTATTCATCAGTTACATTTGCATCCATTAAAAGTGGCAGTCTGGTGGGCAATTTGGTCAGTAGGAATCATTGGACCTTACTTCTTTGAAACTAAAAATGGCGTAACGGCAACTCTCAATATCGATATCGTGACATGATTGAAAACTGTTTAACTGTTTTGTTTTTGGGCTTGACTGACATGTGGTTTCAAGAACAAATTATTTCAAGGAATGGTGATGTTGATTGACCTCCACGGTCGCCTGATTTGACTGCGCCGGACTTCTTTTTGTGGGGATATATGAAAAGCAAGGTTTATGCAAACAAACCAGAAACGCTTCAGCAACTCAAACAAAATATTCATAATGAAATTAATGAAATACCGCGTGAAATATGTGAGAATGTAATGAAAAATGTGCTCAGAAGGGCTCGGATTTTTGAGACTAACAGAGGCGTGCATTGATCTGATATAGTATTCCATACATAATTGCCGATATTAAATAAAACATTTTTCAATATACGATCCATTCTCTTTCATATGATCAGAAATTATAAACAAACAAATTAGTATACCTTCTCGGCAGATAGCCTGTATAAGTATGTATATATGTAAGCATGTATGTACAGTAGTCTTCAAAACATTTGCAACTAAACTAGTATTCTAGCTTTCCAATTACAGATTTCTTTCCGATTTATTCTTAATTTTTGGTATATTTATAACTTTGCTGATTGTTTCTCTGTAATAGCAACAAAGTAATCTTCTGTAAGGGGCAAAAAGAAACTTTTTATATCCGAAAAAAAACAAAAAAAATCATCTTAATTTTGCCCGAACACATTGTGAACTCTACAACAATGGAAAACAATGTTATGATCTGATCAGAATGAAGAGTTGATGTCCGAAATCCGATTGTAAATGTTTAAACCACTACTATATATTTGTAGTTTATAGACAGCTAAACGGCTGAACCGATTTTCGTGAAATTTTTATGGTATATCTCTGTATGTCTGGAAGGAAGGATAGACTATATACAATACATAAATTCCAACTGAACGGTGCCACAAAGTATATATTTATTGGTGGTTATTAAAAATCTTTACAGTGTCTTTCTATATATAATATATATAACATTCCATGAAGAAACACGAGGACTTCTATCAGTCAGTGAGCTGCACCCGATTCTAATTTTAAACTCATTGAAAGCGACCTACAGTTTAACGCCGGCTCCGAACGGCAAATGCATATTAGGAAGTTTTTAATAGTAGTAATACTCATAACCAGTTACTAGCTGTTGAAAAAGTTTTTTTCTTTTTTCAGATGGTCTGGCCTGGTATTGAACCGAGGACCTACTGGTTGATAGGCGATGTCTTCCTACCATACCACAGCGGCACTACAGTGTCTTTCTATAAGCTAGAATTAATGTTTGAAGTTAGGCCAGAAGGGAATACCATTTAGAAAAAGTGTAAAAAATTATAATTAAGATAATAGTACAAGGGTAGCCAAGTACATCGGGCTTAAGCGAATAAAATACACATTCCTAAATGGGAATTTATAGACAAATATTCACCATCTATGAATTATGACAGTTTTGGTAACCCTATTTATAATCAGTGAGTATAACATTCGCTAAGGTTAAATGATAAGAATAAACCATCTGGAAAGATTTCTTTTTTTTTTTTTTTTTGTATAAAAAAAATATATCAAACGCCATAATGCACATTTCTATTACAGTTTTTCAATTTGCTTTTAAATAGAAAAAAACTAAACGTTGCAACAACATTTGGTAGATTTTTTAAGTGTCAGCCATGCATGAGTTGATTATTTCATTTAAACAATGCGAGGACTCTACGGAAATGTTAAGTACATGCCACTCAATACAAACATAAGTAGCATTCATGTATTCATGTACTATGTCGGTATATACATATTATCCTTGCAAGCGTCCTTTTTTATATAAGAGTATAAATAGAGAATAGTTAAGCATAAAATACAACAATTCTAAATATGTATGTATGTATATATGTACTGACATACTATAATAGAGAAGATATCATTTTATTTTTATTTTTATTTTTTTTTTTTATAATACATACTCTTGGTATCATATTTTTATATTTTTCATCATTATCGTCATATACAAGTACTCTCGCACAACACATGCAATAGAATAAACGTGTAATCCTTCTTGCACAATGGCATCATACAATCATGTCTACAAATATTATTTCAACAGCAATTATCTCCTGTCATTATTCTCTCTGTGTGTTTGTGTCAGTCAGTATGTGTGTTTTTGGAAACAGTGTAGTAAACGTCCTTGTGCGGTTATTGTTTATTTTAAGGACTAAAAATGAATTTTCATTCAATATCATGTCATAAGTAAAAAAAGTGGAATAGTTTTATGCCATACCATGTTGGTTATTACATCGTGAAAACTATAGTGGTGATGAATATAATGATGCTGATGATGAGGGAGAGAGATCTTTGGGTTGGCGAGCATTATTAATACAATGCAGGTAACAAAATGAAAACTATACAACACATTAAAAACTACCCTTGAATATTTGGAAAATAAAAAAATTAAATATTTGTCAATATCTTTTTAGAGCACATTTGAGGGATGTTTCATAAGAGAACCAGTCAGCTTTCATCGTCTCATTGTCATTGTCATGTGAAAATTTATCTTTTTTTTTTAATAAAAAAAAAAACAATTCGTTACGCTTTTTGACAAACAACTCATATTATTGTTGTTGTACTTTAAGTAGAAAAACAACAACAACAATTTAAAAATAAATTTTGATGGGTTGGTTCCTGTTTATTGTTTTCACGCAGTAATAGACCCAAAAAAAAAAAAAAAATTCTTTTCAATTCAAAATCGTCTTCATATTGTTGCTTTATTTCAGAATATTAATATATTGCGTTATTGTCATAGCCTCTATGTTATTGCTTTCATTGTTGTAGTTGTTTATTCCAGACACTATTGTCACTTTGTCATTTGTTGTGGTTGGTTGACAATTTTAATGACACACTGAGTTGACATGAATTTATTTGAGTTCTTAGTGATCTTAGGCAGCGTATTGGCTGAAGATGTATATATGATCGAAATGCTGTGCCTTGATTGGTTACAGACCTACAAAAAATGTTTTCTTTCTATTGAGCAAAGTATCAATCTCTTACCAGAAGTACAAACCAAAATTTAAGATAAACCGACAAAGTTCATCTTTTTTCTTTTAATGGCTGAGGCTAAATAATGAGATTCCTTAAAGATCTTAAGGTGGATTCTTTTAATCAATGAGCTGCACCTGATTCTGTTTTCAGATTCATTAAAAGCCATTTGCAGTTTAACGCGGGCTCCGAACGGTAGATGCATTAGTTAGAGAACTTTTTCATAACGATAATATCAAAACCAGTCGCTAGCAAGTGTTATGAGGTGATGCCATTTATGATTGAACCCGGCACCTCTTAGTTGATAGGCGGGTGTCTTATCTACCATACAACAACTACAACAATATATATGTATGTATGTCTCAGTTAAATAGCCTTCTATCCTCTTAGCAGTTGTTATACATGTCATATAACAATTTTATTACTACCCTTTCTTTACAGTAAATTACGTATATAAACTCACTTAAAAACTTAATATGATATACTCTTTTACCAATACTGTTATGCTTTAATTAGTAAAATAACTGCCTTTGTTTTTAAGCCGTCTTATAGCCAATTAAAAATATAATATTCCTAAGAAATCTTAAGGCAGTTAATTGGCCAAATCTTGGACATTAACCATTCAAACAGAGCACAGTCATGTTAAGAGTTAACATCAGTAAAGATGTCGTGTGTTGGTTGTTTTCAAATATTAAAAATGAAACAGTATTTTTTAACACACTGTGCGCTTAAATTATGGCCACAATGTGGCGTGCAGTTACAATTAAAATGCTGGTATACTGTAATACAGTAAAAACCATAAAAACACCACTGCTACTAAAAAAGAAAGAGTGTCTTAACGGTTGCTAAATTGATGGCTGCAAAAAATATATTTTAGGTGAAAACGGCTTTACTAACAATAACAACAAAAGCCAAAAAAAAACTTAAAAAAATAAATTGTAAGACTTACATTAGTTTCGCTTGGTGACTCTATCAAATAGCCAAACTGCAAAGCAAAAGACAAAAAAAGTTAAAAAGAAATCCTATGTTGTATCAAAATAAAATGAAGAAATATTTATGCAACAAAAACACAACAACAATAACAACAAATATTTATGAATAATAAAATTTTTTAAACACGAGTCGTCTCTCTAACAGATTAATGAACATGTGCCAGGTGCCATGATCAGCGAAGCTAAACCAGTGTCGAATACGCATTTCTAGTTACAAGCACGCCGTAATAAGAAAAAAAGAATCTTTGCCCAAGTTATTCTTTTTTTTTAGTTATTTATGACTGCCGTACATAGAAATTCTTATAAAAGATAATAAAATTTGAACACAAAAATCATTGTGTTTAGATTCTGAGTTTTAGTAAAAAAATAAAAAATAAAAAAAAATGTATATTAATTACTAAAAAACTACAAAATACATATTAACACTTGCATAACGTTGAAAGATGTTAATTTATGACACATATGACTTGGTAGTGTCGACTTGAAAGAACCCTTTTAGAGCACGGAAAATGCAGTTTATTAGAATATAAAAAAACTGGAAAGTATTAAATAAATCCATATTGTCAGAAATGTTTAATTTTGGTTATATGTGCTACTAAAATTATACGATACAATTTATTACACTGGATATTTATCGTATATGGTCATGGTTGGACCGTATATGGTTTGCATCTATAAGGTGTGCTTCAAAATGATAATATTTGCTCAATTCATCCAAACTGTAAAATGTTACGTATGGTCACCTTATTAAAAAAAAATCTACGTTCAAATAAGTGAATAATAAGCCGGTTTTACTTTTAGAGATGTACCGTTATATTATGTTTATTTAAATTTATGGAAATAAGTGCAAAATTCAATGCGTCAAAATGATAAGGTCAGTGATCAATAAGCATAAGGTATCACAATTGTGATAGTTTTACCTCAGCAAAAGTATTGCCTGTTCTGCCAACTTTTAATTACGTTTTATCTAAAATAATGTACGATGTATCAAAAATTTTATCGCTTGGTTTCTGGCCTCAAAGAAACAGCAATGATTTTCGAATGTAATATGAATACTGTCAGAAAGATTGAATACAATCATTGCTGTCACAGGGCGAAGCCTGAAATAAAATAATTAAATATGTGAAGTTTTGATCTATAACAGTTTACCACTTTTAAGGTAAAGCCATTATTTCATCGGTGTAGAACTTCTATATTTTCTGAGCAAAAAAGTGTTCCAATTGCGTCTGGGGTTGTCATGATAAAACATAATACTTTTGCTGAGTGTTTTAATTGAATTGCTTGCTTCAATCGCATTAATTTTTGACAATAGAGCACGGAATCAATCATTTGACTAGATTGTAGAAGCTTATAATTCCCTTTCAATCCCATGAGGCACACACCTACTTTTCTTTTCCACCGTTCGGGAAGATTTCGTCCATGATCTTTATGGTATGTGATCCATTTTTCATTGCGTCCCGTTTTAGCTACGAATCGCTAATGAAAATTAAATTTTTCACTGTTAATTCATTTGGCACCCACACATTAAGCTTTTTGTGTATCTAACTGTCTTCAAATGGTTGACAACTCCTCTCAATTTTTTCCATGATATCACTAACTTGTTTAGTAATTGATCGACCAGAGCTATTTGCATCTTTAAAATCGAAATTATCAGATTGAAAACAAGCAGAGCAAGTCTCCGTTCACAAATTTTTTCAGCAGCCTGAGACGCATTCTTACCTTTTCTTAAATAGAAAAGTAAAATATGGCGATACACTGACAGAAAAATCGTAATTTTTGACATCATCGTGTATTTTGACATCAGCCTTTGTTTTTGACCATACGATACTTAACATCGCTGGGCCAAATTGTCATTAGGGTTAAAAATTTAAGTTATGTAATCAATGGGATGACACATCGGCATCACAAAAGTGACTTATCGAAGTTTATTTAATAAAGAATGTCATCAGTTCAATTACTCACTAATATTGAAGAATGAACTTATGGGACTCAATTTAATGACAAATTGTCATCATTGCAATAAAACATAAATACTTTACCTGTTAATAATACAGAAAATATGACATGAAATTTATATCATTGTAATAATAACGCAGATAACGCATAAGATATGACAACATATTATGACAACGTTTGTCATTAGATTGATGTCACTTTTTGCTTCATTGATGCCATATGTCATAACTTTGATGTCAAAATTCTGATATTAAGTTATTATCAATATGAATGATGAATTTTTTATGAGTGTAATGTTCCGAAATTTCGCTCATTTCTAAACGCGATTTTAATAATGTCTTCTGGCAAAATGAAGCTGAAAATGTCACCTTTCAAAATAACTACAATGTTGCCTGAGGCATCGGTCATCTACCGACAATTTGCAATCGGACTTATATCTATATTTTTTATGTTTCATAGTAGCTCTTAGTGCTAAAATCAATACCCTAATGCTTAATATAGGGTATAACATATCAAAACTAAAACTTTAAGTTAACAGTACTTTTTATCCTATTATTAGGCTGAGTGGAGTGACTATTCATTCATTGTTGCTGCTGTGTCCCTACAATAATTCTGCCCATTCAAATTTACTTAAGTTTGATTTTTCTATATGAACGTACATATCGCACACTAAATCATGAACAGTCATAACTCAAAATTTATAACGACCACAAAAATTTTGTTTTCAAATCTATCTTCTTTGACTAGCAAAATACTGTTATATTACTTGTGTCGCTTGAACATAATCAACTAAAGGATCAGTTGGAAGTGACTCATTGCAAGGCTATTATTGCAACATAACCATAACTTCATAACCGATTAATTTAATTTTACAACAATGTTTTAAAGACAGTTGTTGGCCTTTCGAAAATTTTTGAAATTGTAACTGTTTATGCTTTACTGTGCGATATGTAAGTAGAAGTACAAGCTTTTTTTTCTTATTAAATTGTATTTAATAAAAGATAAACTACCATATAAAAGTCTTTCTTCTTCCCTTTCTGTCTTTCTGTTTTTCTGTTTTACGAGTTACATATTCGCTCTTACACTTCACATTTTCAGCTCTATTGCTAGCCTATGCAGAAATGAAAAGAAAGTTCCTAAGAAATGACTTATAAGATAGTACGTGTCTATATAAAAAAAATATAGCGGTTTTCTATTAAAACGTCCCTCCTCATCTCTGTAAAAAATTTAATAAAAATAATTAAAGACTATCTTATATGTAGTATAGGAGTACTCTGACCAGGTATAGTCATTGCACACATTTAATTTATAATTTTTTATAATATTATTTTCTACTTATTGTTATTTAACTAAAAAAACGAAACACTTTTTTAATACAATTTTCCATTCTGCGTTTTATGGCTTTAATAAGAGTTTAATTGTGCTTTTGCTTGGTTACATGTTATTGTAACAAGTGATGGCAAGAAGTCTTTTTGTTTGTAACTGTAGTTGTGTGGTTTAGTTTGTAACGTACATTAGCTGTTGTGATCGTCCTCACTGAATACGCGCATAAAATTGCACTTTAATTAAGATTTGATTTAATTATTATTTACTTTTCTTATTTTTTTGTTCATAAGTCGATAAAAAGAAGAAGCAATTGCTTAAAGTTAGAAAACTATGGTCTTTGGTCTTTTCTTTGAGTACAAAATGTTGCTTCTTTTTATGAAACCGCTTTTACCGTTGCTATCACTGTCTATTGTCATTTAGAGCATATTGGGTTGGAGTGTTTGAGCTTTCTTTTTAAAAAACTATTTTGTGTGCAAATGTATTAAAATGCACAGTTTTTGTTTAATTTTTGTTGCCTTCATAAAACTACGAGATTTTTAACAACATTTTTATATTCATTTGTCATTACCCGCAAACTATTTTTGTGTATTTACAATATTAAACCGCTGGCGAAAGTTATAGTGAATGGTCATGATAAACGCTGCAAATAGTAAATCAACGATGGCTGATGATGAATTCTTTAAAATAATTACCGAAATTTTTATAGATGACAGAAGTTGATTTTGTCTTCCAAACGTCCGTTTATTAGAGTCCTAAAAGACAATATTATCGAGAATTATTCGTTAACAGGGCGGTGTAGCAGACAAAATCCTGCATCGTTCAGCATGTGGTCGACTTATAACAGATAATAACTCATAACAGACAATGTCACAAAATTTCAGCATGTCGCAGACTCATAACAGACAATGTCGCTAATTTTTAGCTTTTTTTAGTATAGAGACTTTCAATGAAGTTATCGTACATAACTCTCTTTGTTGTGTCATTGTCACGGGAGTCATTAATGAAATTTTCCATTTACGCTTAGTTTATAAAAATTTCAACTTAATACAATATCAGTATCAGATGATGATTTATCAACGAAAATGTCATAGCGGCAATGTTGCTCAAATACGCCACCGGGAAGTTTCAAAATAATTATTACCATTTAACATTATGTAAAAACGTTGATGGAAAAGGTTATACACTCATGCCTCTTTATAGGTTCTGGAAACGTATGCCCTAAATCGAAATGTTGTACAACGAGTTGCTTTTGCTGCATGCCTTACACTTTATCTTAGAAAAAGATAAATTCCTGATTTTTAGCCGTATTATAGCCAAAGTATTCCATAATACAAACAGGCCTTGTAGCGACTTACTATGCTTTAGTTTCGTAAACAGCGTAATATTATTGGGAATGCAATGACCTACTATCTAGAGAGGGGCTGCTTTATCCCACGTTTATTATGCACAAAAGCTTATTCCGATGAAAGCTGTTGATGCTCGTAAAAGCGGAATGTAAATGTAAAGGAACGTCTACTTGCTCCATTTCGAGGTAATGTTTTGACAACAAAAGGTTGAAATTTGAGAGGAACTTATTAGAATAACAGTGTCATCTGAAAAAGCAACGAATCCATTCATAAACAAATGTATTAGATATTCAATAATGAGGAGCAAACCTGACTAATTAATCAATTTAATATTGGGACCTATGCTCCTCATTGCTACTGAGCATTTCGCTGGACAATTTTTAAACGTGTTCTTCGAAAGCTGTAAAAAATTTTACCGGTGTATGACCTGGAAAAGTCGTTTTATAAATCATTAATAATTGTTTAGCTATCTGGCAGCTTCAAAAGCGCATGTTGAAAGTTTCTTATCAACTACTTTAAAATTCCGCTTCTGCGTACAAGTTCGTAGAAAAGTTCATTTATTTTCCGGTGATTTTTATACGTATTTATATATGTCTGTTTAAACAGACTTGTGACCTGAATCTTCAAAAAGGGTGTCCTAAAATTAATGCAAGATTTGAATTTGTCACCATTGGTGCAGTAATGTGTTGGCAACAGTAAAAAAAAAAAACAATTCGATAGCTGACAGTTTAGGGTTGGTAAAAATGGAGTGTTACACTATAGAACAATGTGTTTTCATTATTGAAAAATATTTCAAAAATAATAAAAGCTTGGCGATCGGAGTTCGAAAATTTCATACTGTGAGAAGATTAATTGAAAAATACACTGGTCGTCCAAAAACAAGCCGTTCAAATGTCAATATCGAAGCAGAGCGTGATAGTGTCGGTTACAATCCAGGAACCTCAATTCAGCGGCGTGGACAAGAAATGTGAATTTTAGGAAGCTCTCTACAGCGTATAGTCA
Organism: Wohlfahrtia magnifica; assembly: GCA_023159175.1. Taxonomy (NCBI): domain Eukaryota; kingdom Metazoa; phylum Arthropoda; class Insecta; order Diptera; family Sarcophagidae; genus Wohlfahrtia; species Wohlfahrtia magnifica. The sequence continues at coordinate 1,214,530 of JAKWBJ010000528.1, forward strand.
CTAACAACAACTGAAGCCTAATGACTATGCATAGCGAAGAGAATTCGTTGAGATGCTGATAAACTTATCCTAAGTGATGAAGTACATTTTCACCCTGATAGCTTTGTTAATAGTCAAAATTGCCGCTTTTGGGGTTCTGAGAACCCACATGTGCTTGTCGAAAAACAAATGCATCCACAACATGTCACTATTTGGTGTGGATTTCGGGCTAGAGGTATAATTGAATGTGCAATTTCGAAAAGAGCACATGCCCGCATATTTAAAGTTTACAGGAAATAAAAGAAATAATTATTTTATTACGATGTATAATAGTTCAAAAAATTTTATACGGATTATATTTTGGAGCTAATTTTTACCAAAAATTACAGAAATATTTCGATATTGACTGTATTATATATGTTTGTTTATATATTTAAAATTAATAAGATGTGCCCTTTTCAAAATTTATAATATCGAGTATACAAAACTTAACGAAAAAAACCGTATTAATTTGCAGAAAATGTTATTAAAGGCAATATTTCTATCAAAAATAAATAATATACTTTTAACAAAAATCTTCTTCAGGAAGCTCTTTTTCATTTGTAGTTGGCCATTGCAGTATTTCATCTAAAAATTCTCTAAATTCCGCTGGTGTATACTGCTTCAGATTTTAAACATCTGTAATTTCCAGATAATTTATAGGTACTTTGTCTCTATAAGCTCGATAAGGAAGAAGAAGAAAAAATAACGGCTTTGCTCTTTAAACAAAGCAAAGCGGTGCTGCAATGCATTTTTTTTACTCTTTGTTTAAACAAAAATTTCGTATCTGCCATAACGTCTAAAGTAGAAAGAATGCTAGTGATGTCAGTTTCTCAAACGTAGTAGGTGCAGGATAGCATAGGGGACTTATTGATACGAAAAAACGCATTTGCCAAAATGTGCGAGATATGCCCTTTTCGAAATTGCATATTCAATTTGACCATACTTTTTTGAAAACAAGGCTGGTCGAGCAGTGTCTGTTACTGGTGCTTGATATTGCGACATGATAACACAGTTTTTCTGCCGAAATGGAATGCTATTGTGAAATTATTCAATTACTGATGCATTTCCAGGTTGTCTACTCTCTAGTTCCGGCCTATATAGTGTGATTTAACACCATTAAATTTCTTTTTATGGGGTTGTTTGAAATCACAGGTCTATGCCAACAAGCCCACATCTACTCGTGTGTTAAAGTAGGAGATTCAACGCAACATCAACAAAATTCAGCCACATTTATGCAAATGTTCGTGGAACATTTCGACAAACAAGTGCGTATGTACATGTAAAGCCGTGGAGGTTGGCACTTTTATATGTTATTCCATAAATAACCCTATCCTATGTACTTTATGATTCAATCACATACTTTATAAAGGTTAGCAATTTGATGTAAAGAGTGGCACATAAGTAATGAATTTGTATCATACCCAACCGCTTGCACGTCTATAATTGGTTTATCTCCGTAATCCTGTACTTGACAAGGAAAAATTTTATATTGTTTTTTTGAGTGCCTAAATTGATCATTTTCAGTGCAGTAACTTTTAATATACCACTGCTCCTTTTAACTAATATCTCTCACTGGACTACTGTCGAAGTTTGAGAAGCCAGTGTCAAATTTTATTTTAGTTTTGCCAGCCGTTAAGAGCAGGCAAAGGGAAATTCGTGCGCTGACTCAATGTTAATTTTATAGAAAGATATTGAACGTTTAGAGAATGAAGGAGTGTAAGGTGGCTCAACCAAGAGGGTACTTTCTCATTAGGAAATAAAAAAAGAAAACAATAACTGTAGTTTGACTACAAGTTTTGCAAAACAAAACCACCATCATCTATAGTTCTAGTGGTGTAATCTTGTAGTAGTGGTGTAGGGTATACAAAATAAGGACAACTAATTTATATAATTTATTTATTTAGCTTAACTTTAGTTAAATTAAAAATTTAGTTTAAATTAAATAACAAAAAACCAGAGCAAAGAAATTCGTTATGCTTGTGATTGGTTATTGTGTATCCTGCGTGCTGCCTGTGTCTAGTCATCATCATTCGATTATGTGGAGCAGTTGTTCTTTTCTTTTATTTTTCAAATGTCGTCGATTTGTTTTCTCCTTTAAATTCCTGTGTGTGTGTGTGTGTGTGTGTGTGTGTGTGTTTTAAAACAAATTCATATGAATGAATGAATTAAAGGCTGTGTAGAGTATTGACGACTGTTTTGAATGTTCTTTTTTATACTTTTTAAGAAGGGGCGCTTCTTTCCGTTTTTCATAAATTTAAATTATTAATTTTTGTTTCGAATCTGTTTTTCTGTTACGATTATTTTGTTATGTAGATGATGATTATTGGATTCTGTATACAGAATGTATATTCATTCATGTGGATGACTTAAACCACTGCTGCTGATGTGTTGATGATGGTACCCACAGTCGTCCACCACCATCGTTTACCACTATTATCATCGATTTGTTTTACTACATATTAGAAGACTCTGGCGACCATGATGATTGTGTCGTTTTTCTTTAAGAAGTTTCTGAATTTATGTTTTTATTTTTGGCTAAAAAAAACTTATTATTCATATACGAGTATAAGATTTGTTTCTTCTTTTTTTCGGCAGAAAAAAAGCAATTTTAGGGGATTTATTAACGTTTTTTTATTGTTCTCATTCATTCATTTATTCATTCATTTGTATTGTGTTTGGTTTGGTTTTGTTTAAAATGGTCAATAGTGAGCAGCGGCCTAAGATCAAAAAATACATTTTTTTCTTTGAACGGAAATTGGAAAATTATAATCGAAACTCTCTGTTTTTGTATTTTATTTTTATTTTTTTTATCATCTAAATCACAAAAGACGACGTTTTTTCTTCTTATTTTTAGATTGTTCATAATGAGTGCGTTTAATAATTACTTTTGATTATGTGGTTTAGTAAGTCTGCTTGTGTCCACATACGAGTATAGTTTGTGTAGCAGGAAGCTTCTATTTCGTTTCAAATACTTTTTACAGTTTTTCGTTTGGTATCTTCTCTTCATTGTATTATGGCCTCATTATATAATTTGCATTTCAAATTGTTGGCTTATTTTTATCTGTTTTTTTATTATTAATTTTAATGTTATTAACTTTTTTTTTCAAACCAAATTTAATTATATATAACAAATTATCCAAAATCGATATGTTACGGTTAACGAAACCTCTGTTCAATTAATAAGTATGTATAATAGAGTAATATGGTTGATCTCCGTTGAAAAAATCTTATGAAAAAAGTGATCTTATATCCGGCACGCACATGTTTTTTTTTTTACCGTTTTATTGAAAAATACGAAATTTAGGCTAAAAACTCTGTTATAAGTGACAATTATATTATTAAGTTCCTGTTAAGGGCTGAGTATATTGAATATGTATGTTATAACAGATTTATTGGTTACCAAAAGTACAGTACGTATTAAAAATATACTGTCAACGTGGTCGTCTTATTTTTAAACAATACAGTCTTGCAAAGCTGTGAAAATGATGGGATTTTTACAAAAAACGTTGATTTTTTGGTTACGTTTCATTTTTTTTAAGCAAAACGTTGCAAATAGCCATCGTAAGCTGGTACTAACATTTTGCTTTATAATTGTTAATTGAAAAAAGGTTTTGTAGTACAATGCAATATCGTTTGTAAAACACATCATATCGTCATATAAAATCCAAAAAATTTAAAATCAACTTTTTGATTGATTGATGGTGCACCCTTTCGGAGTACAACGTTTTGGTCAAAAATACTCAAAGCATAACCTAAATATTCTTTTTTACATTTATTTTCTGAAAATCTTTAAATATAATTTAGGACTTTTTGAATTTTATTTGACGATATATTAAAAGTAAGCTATAAAAAATTTAAGAATTTTTATTTGTTGTTACAACAAACCGCAAGGTACTGACTTAAATTTCAAAAGTAAAGCGTTGTCTCTTACGTCTGAGCCAACTATTTTTAAAAACGTACTTCTAACGCATACCTCTGTATGGTGGCCTTAAGTTTATATGTATATATTAGGTTAGAATCATTTGTAAAATGTTGGCATATATTATGCTCTAAAAGGGTTTAAAATGCTCTTTAATTACGAAAAAAATATCGAAAACATGCTCTTAAAACTTAAATATGCAAACAAATTCTGTTATAAGCAAAATATGCAAAAATATGCACTAACAAATCGCCGATAAAGTTCATAAAAATTTTTAAAACGGATAAATAACTTTAACTTACATACTTGATTTGATTGGATGCATAAGAAAAACAAGCAATTGCATATTTCTGCTTTCCCCGGTCATGAGTCGCTTAGACGATTTAAAAGTGGAAAGATATTTATACATGATGAAGGAACTACTGACTTTATTTGATCAAGACTTTTGTCAAAAGAAATTGATATTTTCAAAATCATTACAAGCAGATCAATATTTTCTAGATATACAATTTTTATACATAAAAATACTTTATTTTATATGAAATCAAGGGCATATATGTATATAAACTCCTGAGTTCCTATAAGGAAAATACGATCTCAACGACTGCAATCCAATTTATTTTGTTCGATGCTAGGGCTTTAGCAGAAGCCATGATTTGTTTATCTTTGCAATCTTCATATGCAGTTGTGTTCGCCAAGTGTGACTTGGTCGTCTTCTTCTGCGACTACCTTAAGTTATGTAGTTATTTACGTTCCTATTTATATCGGATTGTAGTTTAATGAAGCTACGACTTGACACCGTTGGACTATTTTCTGTAGGGCGCCGTTAAAGACAAGTGTTATGCCGACAAACCAGAGACTATTGAGCATTTGAAGGCCAACATTCGTTATGCCATTGCCGAGGTAAGACCCATTGACTCGAAAAATTTCTCGAAAATCGGTCCGATCGAATGAGGTACTGTGACGACAGCTGCGGCAGCCATATGAATAAAATAATATTTCATATATAACCGGAAAAATTGTACTTCACAATAAGAACACAAATTTGGCAAAATTTCAAATCGTTTTTGTTTTATTGCATTTTTAAATTTAAACTTTTAAATAGCCCACCCTATAAAACAGTAAAGGCGATAATGAGCAGCCTTGGCAAACTTCTGAATTTACTACGTTGTACTACTGGTAACATCTTCGTGTTGTATGCGGCATATAGCATTCGTGTTATGGCCTTAATGCGAGATATTAGATTCCTTGGTATTCATTTGCAGCAAAGTGCGTTCCATATGGGGCCGTAATGTAAGGTGTTGTACGCCTTTTCAAAGTTCACAAATATAAGATACACGAGTAATCGCCATTACACCGATTGTTACGTGATTATTTTTAGGCCGTTAGCATGATCGATAAACGATTTGTCGGGGTAAAAACCAGTTTGTTCACTGCGGATGTCAAGGGCGAGAACGTTTGATTGTTATGTTCGTAATTAACTTGTTAACCATGCTGACCAACGCTACAGGTTTACAGTTTTTACACTCCGTAAAGTTACCTTGTTTAGGAATTTGAATTATAATTTCCTGTTCATCGTCTATAATAGGGCGCATAAGTTGGGCACTTACTTTGTGATATGATCTTAGCAGCTTAAGAGATATACTATTAATTCCATCGTTTTGTTATTTTTGAGCCTTTTGATCGCATTTTCTATTTCAGACAGTGTAGAGTTGTAGTGGACTCAGCGGTCTCGTCCAAGCAATCAATTGATGGGTATTCGACGTAACCAAACGTCTTTTGCTGTCGAGGACGCTTTCAAATCATGAATAAAAACTATGATAAAGCGATGAATAAATTGAGTTTCTTAGCTTGTCGATAAGAATAACTATTATGTTTTTATTTATTTATTTATTTATTTATTTATTATCCAGTCTAGCACAACAAGACAAAAAAATTTATAAGTAACAGTGACAATTGAATTAAAAAAATTAAATAATAAAATAATATTAAATTATAAAATACATAATTAATAGAGATTAGAATAAATTAAAATTAAATTGTCAGAAAGAAAAACATTAAAAAAATAAAAAAATGAAAAATTATTTGCCAAACGCTCCTTACAATGCAGAAAAAATTTATAAAATGAGACATTTTTGCTAAAAAATTAAATGAGAACCTCAAACAAATAATTTAAATAACTGGTTTTCAAATAAGTTAGCGTTGTTAATATTTTGAATAAAATTAAGTAAAAAGTTCCAAAGACTGATAGTACCAATAAGAAATAGTCGTTGAGATAAAAGGCTCTTATACTTCCGTCGGATAAGCTTTCTTCAACGATTAGATCCTGCAAAGACAATTTTGTTCAATAAATATGGAGGTTTCTTATCTTATGCAAAAGAATTAAGCATTTAGATTTCAAAAGATCCTCGAACCTTAACCGAAAAATTCGGTAAGAAAAAGACGAAATATGATAAAAGCGTTTGTGTTGTAATATGCAACTTTGAGTTTACGTTGATCATTACTATCAGAATTTGTGAACATTTCTCAGCCATATAGGAGTGAAGGAATTGGGTACGGTTTTGCAAATGGCATACGAATAGCAAGTTGTGTAGCATCCTTTGCATCCCATAAGTTCCGAAGCATACCGTATTCTCCTCTCTCTAGCCAGATTAGATGTAGAGATCACAAAATCAATATCGTTGTTGGTAATTTTGATTGTTGGTTTTTCAAAAATTCCATTCGACTTAGAATATAGAATACATTTAGATTTTGTGGGATTTACACAAAATCCATTGCATTTGCCCATTTATTATCCAAATCTTCATTAATTAAGTTCACGCAATAAGTGATGTCTATGACATAGCAGCTATCATAGATCTGCACATCATCAGCATAAATATGTACTTTACTCTTTATAGAAATATCAGGTAGGTCATTGAGATAAAGATAGAATAGAAGTGGTCCTATTATTGAGCCTTGAGAAACACCCCCGACACTGAGCGTATTTGACATGATATTTTTATGCTGAACCAATGAGATCTATTTGACAGGCGGAATTAGAAAAGAGATACAATTTTCGAAGCTTATCTATCATAGCTGCATGAATTAAAATGCAACTCATATTGTTATCAAGTTTTATTCAAAGATCCTCAACAACATATAGCAGTGCAGTGGTGCAGCTTCTACCCTTCATAACCCACGATTGCTTTGTAGTTATCATCTACTTACAAGTCAAATATTGGATAGAAGCGGGAGCTCAGCAATTGAACGAAACTCATCTTTGTTTTTGGTAAGGTAATATTTTAAACTCGAAACTGTTTTTTGTTTGTAAATATCTTATCAGTATCTATTGACAACTGATTATGAAATATATAATGGTACAGGAACGTTTCAAAATTGTGTAAATTTATTTAAAAATGTAGTCTTGACCAATTGAAATCCAACATAACCCATGCGATGTCATGTAATAACACTAAACGTTCAAGAGAATATGGCCAAAAATTGAACCGACAAAAAACGCTATCCAACAGCTTTTCGTGGTAGTCATTAATTAGTTAACAATTTTAAAATATTAACTTCATGGAATTTATTTCAAATTATTGTTAAAACGATCTTATACAAACACCCTTTATAGTCAAGTGTAATTATGTAAAACTTAGTTATTAATAAAGTCATTTTTAACATATGCTTCAGTGGCAATTTTCAACGATTCCTTCATTAGTATGATAAAAATAATCCCAAAAATCAAACGCAGCTCTCTATACTTCCAGTGCCATTTTTCTTATTCTTTTATTTTATTTTTTTGTTTAAACATGCATCACTTGAACAAATTGAATTTATCAGATTAAACCACTTAAAATAAATTAAAGAATAATTTTGAAATGATTAAATTTATTTAAGAAATTCGACCGAAAACAGAAAATAAGAAAAAAGCTTCCAGTCAATTATTGACAAAATGAATTGAAAACATTTCCAAACAAAAGGAAATTGTTTGTCTTCATTATCATTTTGTGGGGAACTTCAATAAAAATGAGCGTGGAGCAGGGGTGGCCTAGCAGTTGACTCATTGACATTTGACTTTTCAAGTGACGCACGTGTTATGGATAAGAGTTTTAAAATACATTTTTGGTGAAATTTAAGAAAAATTAATGGAAATTCTATTAAAAAAAACTTTTTAAACAATTTTATCATTTAATTATTTCTCTTTATTTTCGTTGTGAAATTTTCAATTAATTTTCTAATTCTTTTTTTCAGTTTTTTCTTTATATTTTATATTTTTGAAACATAACATAACATAGATACAATAATTGAGGCTAGAATTTGATCTAAAGATTGTAATGCATAAAATTACCACCCAACCGCCTACTTGGAAATATACCAATCGATTTAGTATCTTTTAACACATTCTTACTGAAGCTGAGTTCAGGTTTTGAACTGATTTTAACGAAGATTATAAAACTTTTATTTGAACCAAATTTTCTTTTAAGCCAACTTAACACTTTTGGCACGTGCATATAAGGTTTGTCTATGCCTGTGTTATGTACAAAACTCTACAAAGGTAATGTCATGTGCTATACTAGTGTAGGGTATAATTTTATTTATTTTTTATATTTTGTTTAATTTTTTTTTTTTTTTATTTTGAATTACTTCCTGTTTGTTTTTTTAAATTTTTTATGATTTTGTTATGATCGAATAAATCCAAACAACCTCAAACATTTCAAATCAGATTCATGCTTTTACACGCATAATGTTTGTTTTTAGCATTTGGACATAAAATAATATGCAGCAGTAGTTTCATGTCGCTTTTTTACGTTTTCCCCGAACAAAAAAAAAAAAAAAAACAAAAAAACAAAATCTAAAGAAATCGATTTCAAATTCCAAGAAGTCATAGCATCTAAATTCAATGATGATAATAAAGATGTAAATGTTTGATTATTATTATGTTGCCCTAATCATTAATGTCTCCCAAAATTTTATGTTGCATGCTTCATGCTAAACAAAACAAGCCAAAGATTAGTATGTAAATGCACGTAACACCATTCGAGCCCCCTCCAAACAGAAAAATGAACAAAAATCTGCTTCAATTGTTTTAACGATAATATTTCGCGCTAAATAATCAATGTACCATAAATACACACAATTATGTTCTCTGCAAGTCTAATAAGAAAATCTGGCTGTTCAGTAATACATAAAACAAAAAATAGAAACAATTCCACTGCCACATGTCAATATTAGTTTTTAAGAATTTTGTTTACCCTCTGGATGTATGAACTTGTATGTTTTAAATTCCTTGTTATTAAGATATGAATGCCTATATCACACTTTTAAATGTAATTCGTAATTATCTGGAGGATGTTAGAGTATTTCCTTAGTTGTTGTTTGCATTGTTTCTGTAGTTGTTCATTCCAATTCGTGCATAAATTATGTTGCAATTAAACGAGCCTATTTACCACTACAATTTTGTAATTGAGTTTGAGTATTCAAATATGAAGACATTAAAATGGCAGCCATTAATGCTTTAATAACTTTTCCTGTTTTAATAATTATTTTAAAATTATTACTTGACTGCACACATAGGCATGGTATTAAAAATTTTAATGTTTTGTTTGCAACTCATTTAGTTTGACAAGTAAATATTACAGAAAATCACTAAAGTTGGTATGTTTCTTTGCAAATATATATTCTGTTTGCAACATATACATACATCACAGCATATGGATTAGCGCTGTTTTAACTTCACATACGAGTATAATAAAATGTGCTTCAATATAATTTTATCAAAAAATTGGAGGAAAAGTTCACTGTAATTATATATGTTTTTAAATGACATCTGTTGACAACTATCACTCTGATTTTTAGTCACTTTTTCAAAAACTCCTGATGTTATTTCGAAACATGGCATTGGATGTGTTGACCTCCAATTGTTCCCAAATGGTTATGACACAAAAAATCAACATACACTCTAAAAGAAAATAATCACACACATAAGTGGAACAATGAGCTGCAGACGATTTTTAGTTTTAGACTCATTGAAAGGAACCTACAGCTTAACGCCTGTCCTGAAGAGCAGATATATTAGTTAGAGAAGTTTTTCTTAGCGTAAATACTCATAACCAATCGCCAGCAATGTTATGAGGCGATACCGCTGTTGAAAATTGTTAGATGGTGTGTCCAGTGATTGAACTGAAGACCTCTTGGTTGGCAGCTGGGTGTCTAACCTACCGTACCCCAGCAGCACAAGAGAAAATAATTAAAAAGTGTGAAATTCTACTATCTTGGACGCCAAGAAATAGATCCATTTCGTGTAACAACATTACTACTAAAACTGACGTTTCAACAATTTAATAGTTTCGTGAGATGTATTGCATACGCTGCTCGCCATTTGAATCGCACATCTTTTGTATTTTCAAAAGATCGTCTTATAATTCGAAAATAATTAAGGTTATTATCATATCTCATGCTTATTTATGTCTTCTTTGGGTAAAAATTATTACAAAAATAATGTACCGTTATATAATTTTATAACATTTTGTTTTTTTTTTTTCAAAGAGTCTCCAGAGGAAACCACTTTGACTGCAAAATAAATCTTGCTATCGCGATAACCCTTATTCTGCAGAATTCAGTCAAAGATGACAAGAAACAAGAGGCCAAAAACCTCCGTCGTCTAAAGGCAAGGGCTAGGTACTGATACATAAGTTACAAGTAACCTCCTCTACCTCCACAGAACCACAGGGCCAATAAAATTGATTTGAGGGAAGGCCGAGTTTATTGGCCTGCTCTCCAATAAGGCAACGATACGTGAAAATCGGAATAGTGCGATGGATGGCCATACGATTTAGGGAAGAAAGACAGTTCTCTTATTATCCTAGAGATACCGGAAGTGCCATTATGCCCCTAAACATTATGAGCCTTTTTATACACTGACCGGAGGATATCTAGTCTGACCAAGGTAATCAGTACACCTGTGCCCGATTCCTAAGCCTAATTCAACACCAAGACAATTTTCGACGATATCCCTGTGTCCCGGAACCCACATGAGAGTTACTATCAACTGATCGGAAATTTTCATTAGAACCTCCGGCATTCATTGACCAGAATAGACGTTTAGCTGAAGCCCGTAAGAGACTGCAGTATGGCTATTGTCCTCCGCCTGAAATACACTGTAATAGTCAAGCAATTTATAAGACAGTCTGATGTCAGAACCAGCTATGTATATACCACAGCCCATCCAGTCCAGCATTCTAGAGCCGTCGGTATATACATCAAGAGCTCTGGCAGGAACCTCTGATCCGTTAGATCAGAAGTCTTTAGTCGGAACCTCAAAACGTAAGGCCCTGTCGAAGACATTATGCCTATTGGACCAGGATTTGACTACATTTAGCCTTATCTTATCCCTCTGCTTAATAGAAGACCGGCAGAAAGCCTGTTAAGTATATGCCTACTTACACAATTGGTTTATACGTCGACAATGGCACTGATACTCGCATATCGTACAACAACTTGAGTACAGTAAAGTAGAGTACGTTCCACCACGGCCAGATGGAACTAATATATGTGATAGCAGGCGTAAGTTCCCAAATTCTGCTCACGGCCCTCTTCAAGTGTAAAGCGCTTTCCTTACCAGACTTATCATATTCTTCTACCACGAGCGCTTGGGGTCAAGAATACTTCACCATTGTAGATAAAACGAGTTGAACGCCTCCAAAGCGTGCCGTATTAAAGGCAGGTGACTTGTATCTTCTGGTGACGAGCATCAGTTACGTCTTTCGAACGTTGACGCCCAGACCACACGACAAGCAATATTCTATGACAAGTTCAAAGGCCTAATTGCACCACGATAAATGGGCTATATTATGCGTATAAACACACCTTATCGAAACTAAATTTTAAGTCCTTCTTTAAACTGATTCTGGAACTGATAAATTAAAATGCTTAAAAGTCAGTAATTACCTGGTTAGACAGAGGGTCTGCATAAATTCTTTAAGAATTTAGTAACGATATATCAACGACTGATTTCAAATAGCCTAGTAAAGACCAAAAATTGGTAATATTTGATGGGCAAAAACTTAAGTTTAAAAATTTAAGTGAATGCTATCAATTCTCAGAATATGTATATGATGGTGTAGGGTACTGTTCAAACAGGCTTTGTTTCAATTTTATTATTTTGTTTTTTGTTACTGTTAAATACAATTTAGGCTTGACTGTGACAATATAATTTACAGTCCTTATAATTCCAGCATTATTAGTTTTAGATTAAAAAAAAAAAATCACTCACAAGGCTGCTTTTCAATTCAAAAGAAAAGGATCTAAAGTAATTATCTTTAAATATTAGTTTCCGTTCACATACACACACAGAGAGAGAATAACTTCAAATTAAATTTTGCTTAAGAGGGAAAGAGTTAAAAAAAACTTGCAATATCATTAAACCTTTTAAAAGTAACAGCCATACGACACTATAAAAATATATTTTAAAAAAGAAAAGAAAATAAAAACAACATAACGAAACAAACAAAGAGACATACAATCTTAGCAAGAAATAAATGACCCTCCGATCTAAAAGAAATTCCATTAAAATTGGTACCTCCCATGTGTCACACAGTTCAGACGAATCAAAGAAGATGATTTTAGTTGTTATTTTTTTTACCTTGTTGGCCACTTCTTCATTCAACAATTTAATGAAACAAAATACACAACAAATAAATAAAAGACAAAAAAAAAACTGTGGCAGACAAATGAGGAGACCCTTTCATTGTTGTGTGTTTTTAAATTTATTTCACAAAAATCTTGCAAAGGACCAACATTATTATTGTTCTTGTATTTGCAGTGATTTTTGTTACTGTTTTTATTGTTTCGGACGACAACTTAAGCACACCACCACCATCACCACCATCGCCGCAACGCATTTGAATCACAGGCCGCCAATCGAAATAAAATCACTTGGCTGACTGAATTACCAACAGTCAGTAATCACACACGTTCTGAAGATTTTCATGAGACGTGTTTGGTTGATACAGAAGGACATGTGTAGCACTGCCAACAAATAATATTGCTTTGAAATAAAAGAAAAAGAAAACCAACTACGAGATGATCTTCTTGGCTTAAATAAAAATAAATAAATTAAAAACAATAACAACATTTTACTCTAAATCCGTATAACAACAACGTAAAATATTGAAAAAAAAACTGGAAAGCGGGGGTTAAAAGGAAGTGATTCACTCACTCAACAACGCCACCAACACCACCAACATCACAGCACAAAACAATAACGATCTACTAAAACCACTCGCATTCATATTACTCTTGATTCTGTTTGCCACACTAACGAACCTGCAAGCGATTTTATTTAAAGGACAGAAAATTGGTTTCACGGAGACTGACTATCTTAATTATAGGCCTCGAGGCAAGAAAACAGCAACAAAATTTTTGTTTTTTTTTTAACTAAAAGACAGTATAAAGACTAAATTTTAGTTTTGTCGTTGTTGCAGCTTTTACTACGAACTCCAACAACAGCAACAACAATAACATTAACGAAGTCAATATTAAGAATTTATTCTTCATCTGCGACATCACTACACCCAGGATGCTGCTGTATCGGTTGTATGTATTCATGTAAGACCAAGTGGCTAAATCGAATCAGTGACTTAAGGTTGTGATTTTCATTATGAATTTTTACTTTGAAGTAAAACCTAACTAACATTTTATTTGGCCAATTAAAATTTGGAGTAGTCGTAAGCTAAAAATCGCCCTGATCATTCATTATCTACTTGGCACATGAACACATTTAGGAAAATGGCTTTTTTAACCGTTTGGGTTTTCAAAATTAAAAAAAAAAAAAACAAAAAAAGAACGAAAAATTTTAAAAGTGAATGAAATAGTTATTTACGGCGATCAATCAGTGCCAGCCATTTACTTTTTAAATATTATTTCATGTAATAATTGCCAGCAGATACTCCGTAGGTGATTCTTCCGTGAGTTTTAATTTTGGCATACCTTTCCCAGCATTTCGGCAGGTATCTCACCTGTGGCAGCTGTAACGTTGTCTTTGTGTTTGGCTTGTCCCTGTAGACGAGAGACTTCACATATATTCACAAAAAATATTATGTCACTTTGCTTATTGACAGTAACGTTGCGATTTTCATCAGTCTTTTACCGCACTAAACACTTCGGTAAACTGCCTCTGGTGCTTAATAGTCTCCGTCGCTGAAGATAATTTTTCTATAGAAAAATAAATTTTCATCCAACTAGCCCAAGACTCATTCACCAAAAAAACTACGCTATGGTCTGTCAACTCGCTTCAGTTTTTGCAGCAGCTGTATTTTACATGATTTCATATCGCGGTCCTCACGTAAATACTTCCAGGTGGTCGAATAGCACAAGCCAAATTGTTGACAATGACGACGAATTGACATATCGCGTTCTTCATTGACACTGTCCGATACAGCACCAATATTATCCTCGGTGCATATCCTTTGCATATGGGTTAGTAATAATAATAATGTCCAGTAAACATGATATTGGCGAGAATTTTGCTTAAAACAGCTTGAATAGCCAGTGCGGTGGGTTCAGTTTCTCACACAGCACGAATTTGATAATATTATAATTATTATACCTGACCAGGCACTGACGCGGACACTGAGACCCATGGGATCAAGTATGCCCCTTGCGGTCTATAGCAGATCTCTGATACCTATGTTACCTAGTGAGACCCTTTGTCTACCAAAACACATCCAACTAAACCTATCAAGAACCCCACATTCACCAATACATGTTTTGCTGTCTTTGATGCCTGTACTGTTACAAGCATCCGCATTGTAGAATGATCGCCACCTTAGAGATACAAAGTCTCCCTTAACCATTCCAGTGTTCCAAGCATCTGGCAATTTCTCATTCCAGGACTAGATTGAAAATGTTAGTAAGTGGTGCTGCACAGAAATGTTCCGGAAAGATCTAGGGTTTCATGGATACTTTTCTGGCCAATACATCCGCTATTTCATTATCATATATCCCACAGTGTCCAGGTACCCAAAACAACTGGACAAGCAAAAACGTATTGTAGTCTAGATGTCATACGATTTGAGTCAAGTGCTCTTAAGGCAGCTTGGCTGTCTGATATATTAATAATCTGACCCTTGATCCCACTATCCAGGTTGATCTCCACACATATAGCAATGTCCATGATCTCAGCCAGGAACTTTTGGCGATCGTCAGTAGAAACGACAAGTCTCGGCTGGGTCCATGGACACCCGCACCGACACAGTCATTCATTTTGGAGCTATCGGTATACCAGTTTAGATTAAACTCGCTTCGAGTTAAGTCCCCATTAGGCCAATAATCCCGGTCCGGGAATTCAACTCTGAATCTCTCACCAAAGTACAGATCCAAAGGCATAACATCCAGCACCAAAGATGGTTTTCCAACCACCCTGCGTAGAATGAAAAAACTTTGCGGAACATTTCGGGATACCTTGGCGAAAAACTCTGCGCCGAACATTGCGCCACCCTCATCACACAGATGTGAAGCGGTGTCAAACCAAACAAGGCCTCCAAGGCCGCTGTTGGACACGTTATGATTGCCACAGTTATACCATCGCAGACGAGTCTCTTTTCCCTGCCTAATTTGTTCATAGTTGTAACTTCGACACTCTTTCTCCTGCAAGCAATTTTGATATTAAAATTCAATGATTTTTAGGTATTGTTCTAGTTGTACTCCATTCATGACAAAATGTTGCATCGCAACATGTCGCGGATGTTGTCATTAATTTGCACTAAACTATAAACAAATGATCTGTTACATAAACAAATATGTACTTATATACTTAAATGGGATGGCTATAACGAGACATCGTTTGATGGAGGTTTCTTTTTAGTTTTGTTCATTATACGTGTTTGTTCAACAGGCCTACTGTGACTTAGATGTAAGTCTTTTTGAGACGCCAAGGTTAGATCCTCTTATCGAGGGGAAATATACTTTATTTATTGATTGAGACTATTTATTGTTTTTCTTTTAAAATCAGTAATGAAGACATTACTCGAATAAGTTATTGTGTGATTTTGAAGCTTTAACACATTCGCTGTCAAGCCTAAATTGTATAGGGTAATTCCCTCTGCCAGACATGTTTTGAGCGTTTTACTGCATAAGTTCTATACCGTCTCAGCAGATAACGGGATCATGTAATATTAAACAAACTGAGTTTATCTAAGATATCTTTGATCATGTTTGTGGTCAAAATAATTTGAAAGTTCCATACTCATGTTGGCAGTTGGTAACGCTCTATCACGAGTACACTAGTGGTTGGCAGCGAATGCGTTAAATTGTATTTTTCTCTCCAGTGTAAAAACAAAAAATATAACCTTTTTCATTTTCATTTTAGAAAGGAAAAAGAGACAAGATACACTGACATTTTTCTTCTTTGTCAAATAAAAATTAAAATTAAGAAAATGACTCCAATCGTTTCAAAAAAACTATTGTAGTGTGAGATTAAATTTTATTAAATTTACATCTCCTTTTCAAGCATCCTACGTATTTATCCCATTTTTTCAAAGTGTATTTTACACAAGTATGGTACATATGTGTGAATGTATATCTTCCTTTGATATTTTTCATATGAAATATTTTAAAATATGGCGGCAAATAATTTTAAACCAATTTTCACAGAAATTTCGCATAGTTCCTGTTGTTGATTCGACCAATTGGTTTGTTTTTGTTGTTTTTCTTCTTTTGACTTTTTCGAAAGAGACAAGCCAAAGTGTCTTACTGTCATAGGAAATATCACGTCGTTGTTGTTGTTGTTGTTGTTGTTGTTGTTCGATATTATTATTTTTAATACTATATGTGTATACTACACATATGAATAAAAGAAGATCATCCAGCAATAATGCTTTTATACTGCATGTAGTACTATCGAGTAATTTTATGTCCCCCCTACAACATCAGCAGTCTTAATCTCACTTCAACTGGAGGCTAAAAACACGTAAAAGATACAAGATTCTAAACAATTTCCCTTGTATTACGAAATTTAATGAGCTGAGTTTGTCATAAAATGAATAATTCAGCTTTAGATATCGATTGATGTTACCAACATCATGGTCATCGTCATCGTCATCGTCATCATTAATATGAATTAAAATTACAGTGCGCAACAAAGTGTAGATATTTCTGTAGATAGCTAGAGTTCTTAATTAAATGCTTGTGATTTCTATAATCAGTGAGCCCTTATAGCCAAATTATAAGTCGTAAATAATGTTAATATAAAATTGGTTTCCTTGATTCTCTTTTTATTTTGGTTTTTACGAAAGCGTATTCTAGTTCGGATTAAATAAAAATATGTTTAAAAGGGAGCAGTGTCTAAGCTATAAGGCTGATAAAAGAACATTTTTCATTCATTGTTAGTAACGAATTTAATAGCATACATATATATATGTTTTATTTCGCGGCATGTAAACCATCTTCTGAAGCTTCTGCCTCTACCACTGGTCTTTACGTATTTGCCGGTCTTCCAGTCGATTGTCGTGCGTGCGATATCATCATGGTCAATGAAAGTGTGGTCACGACTGAGGGTGTGGCTAATCCACAACCATTTTCAGCGTTGGAATTTTTTTCGTTGATGATCCTATTCGGCCAGAAGATGCGCATTATTTTCCTTAAGCATCGATTTATATGTAAATGCTTGAAGAGCCTGCAATCCTCAGCGTTTCATGTTTCGCAGCCATGAAGTACTGCCGCCTTTTTATTGGTGTTAAATCATTGTATTCCGTAAAATAAATGTGGATCTTCTGTTGATTCGGCATTTGATGCCTTCAGCAGTTCCGCGTTTGCTTGTTATTGTGCTACCTAGATAACAGAATGATTCAAAACTCTCGATTGGTTTTGGTGTTACCAGTATTTAGTTTAGTTTTCAGTATATTCATTGACAGCCCCGTCAATTTAGCAAACTTTTGGACATCACTCAGCATACCTTTTATGTCCGCGTGTGTGCGAGAAGGCAAATGTCATCAGCGTAGTCGATGTCACCCAGGTTGCCTTGAAGCGCCTTGTTACTGCGAGATTCACGGAGCATCACGGTTTCGAGCACTATGTTAAAAAGGAGTGGTAAGAGGATACATTCTTGGCGAACATCAAAGTTGTTGTTCGCAGCGTATACGGCAGATTGCACATTTGTATAGACTTCCGATCAGTTGTATAATTCTCCATTAAACTTTCTTCCATTTTAATAATCTCAAGATCACATCGTGATCTAAAGTGTCAAATGCTTTCTTAAATTTCAAAATAAACCATTAGTAGAGAGGTGTGCGCCATTCGACAGGCTGTTTCACTATTATACGCAGAGTTTTGGCATAGTCAACGCAGGATTGCCGCGCTCTAATGTCAGCCTGTTTGTTTGTCAGACTTAGTGTAACATAATTGATGATATGTGCCATCACTTTATTGACCGTACTGAATAATCTCTCCCTTTTTTGGGAGCAGAATGATTGTTCCTTGCTTAATTAAGGAAAGCAGAGACTTACTGGTCTAAAAGCTCGTTAGGAAGGCATACAAAAGTTCGGCACTCAGCATACGATCTGCCTCCAGCAGTTCAGGGGAAATGTTGTCAGGAACAAAAGATTTTTTGGACTTTAGAAATGTAATTGCGAGGAATTGTCTAGAGCCAGTAAAGAGGTTCTTATAGTAGTCTTTCCATATAACCATTTGTTCCTCTTCTGCCGTGGTCATTACGACATTTCTATCCATAAATTATCGTGGTATCGTGTGATAGTTCTAAAAGCTCACAATAGGCGAAACTAATTCGATGTAAGATAGAACATTATATCGACACCATAGATATTTAGTTTTGATGTCAAATTTTATTTTTTTGGCAGTGGATAATTTGACAAGGAAATAACTTCAGTTTTTGGCACTAAAAATAGTTTCAAAACAATACTTCTAATGGCTCTTGGTTTTAGTTCGCCACAAAAAAAAAATAATAATAATAATCCTCAATAGCTAATCAAAAATTTATATTTCGTATGTAAGACTGAAGGATAATCTATCCGACGCTAGGTAGCTCACTCATCATTAGGGTGGGTTCTTTCTCCTCTTCTTTAGAATCTTGTGATTAATGAGTTATTAGTTACTCTGGAACAGGTCAATTGAGGGGCAATCGCCTATGCGGATGTCGTTGTTCTCACGTGGCTTGGGTGTAAGTCCCAAGAAAATGGAGATAGTACTTTTCACGCGGAAGTGTAAACCTTCGCCATTTTGGCGATTAAGGTTGAACAACACGAGTCTTCAACTTAGGAAAGTGGCTCACTTTCTGGGGCTGATATTGATGGAGTAGCTGTCCTGGAAGCCTAATATATACAGTAGGATAAAGAAAGCATTGGCCTCTACACTTGCTGTGTTGGGAAAGAAATAGGGTCTCAAAACAAGGATACAAACGGCCGTGGTCAGCCCTATTTTGACCTATGGATGCCTTGTGTTGTGGGAATTTCTTTGTAAGATGGCTAACATTAGCCTGCTACAGCGAGTGCTAAGGTCCGCTTGTATTATCAGGAAGGAATGGGAAAATGGTAGAATGTACCGCATTAAAGACTCCGAACAAATCTTCACCAATGTCTCCAAGTTGAACGGGGCTGTGGGTTGGAGTATATTTTCGGAGTTGGCTATAAGGCTACCGGACCATATTTCAGCAGGAGGTATCGGCCATAGGAGCTGCCTTGATAATCATAAGAAAAAGCAACGTCTCCAAGAGAGATATTAACATACTTTCGGATAGCGAGCCGGCTATAAAGGCTCTGGGATCTCACAAGTTGACCTCAAAAACAGTTATTGACTGCCACAGATGAGGTGGCTGAGCAGTATAATATTCATATTATATGGGTTTCGGTTCACAGTGACATTCCGGGGAACTACAGGGCTGATGAATTGGCAAGACGTGGCACAACTATTTAACTCATGGGTGAATTCTCCACGTTGGGAATACCATTGAAAACTTGAAAGCTCATAATTTACAGTAAGGTAATAGACTCCGTCAACGCCTCATGGGCAGCCTCGAAGACGGGAAAGATGGCGCGGCAAATCTGGCCAAAGCTGGTTATTAAGCGCACGAGAGATATATTCAATCTCCAAAGAAGCATACTCAGCGTGGTTGTAGGGGTCATTACTGGGCATTGTATAATAGGCGCTCATGCCAGGAGACCGGGACTAGATCACCTGGCCTATGAGGAAGAGGAGAAGACAATTCTTCACCTATTGTGCACATGCCCAGCTTTATGTAGCAGGAGGAAAAGGAACCTGGGCTTCTATCACACGACTGGGCTTGCGGAGCTGTCGAGTACGGACATTTGTAGGCTTAGCGGTTTAATTATGTGTTCCGGGTGGTTCCGCGTATAGGTGATGATGATCCACTGTGATATAACAACGGGTCTTCGTGTGCCCTTCTGTTGGGACAACTACTTCTACCTACCTACCCACCATGTAAGACTGGTGAATAGCCTGTCGAAGAATGAAGTTCGGCTAGATGATTCGAATATTAATGAAATTTGTTGTTTTAAATTGGAAGTACAGGGGGGATGATGTACATACTTACCTATCCAGGAGGAATGTTTATCTTTGCGTGGATAGGCTAAGAATTGCCTAACATTTGGGAACACTACAGATTTGAAATTTTGGTATTCTGCTGCAGATTAAGCTTTTTTTTTTTGGAGAGAGGCTTGACAATAACTTTGAAAGGTTGAAATAAATTGGAAATTTGTTAAAAGTTTGTTAAGTTATACTCGATTTAAGCACTATAATTAAATATTTTAACCCTCACTAAAATTTTATTGATTTAAAGATGCTGAAAATTATGCAAAAAAAGCGAGTCATAATTAAAAGTTCATATTTATTTGAAATTTTCTTTCTCGAGGTCCTTTTTGAACTCATACACGAAATAATAATTAATTTTTCAGTATAGCAACAGACACGCAAAAGCCATAATGTGTAGATGGAATTGATAATAAAAATGATGATTGGAGACCAGAACCGAAAATTATTTCAATTCATTAGGCTCAAAAACTAATTTTTCCTTTTTTTTACAAATATTTTTATGATTTTATTTCATAAAAAAGATATTTTTTAATTTTTATGTGTTTTAGTATTTTTTTTTGTCGGTTGTCGTTGCTGCTTTAAAATTTAGTTCTGTTCACAACTGAAGAAAAATGTCTAACAAAACATGCGAACATAATGAAGCAGCCAAAGTGTCCACCCATTTTCTGGTTCTATATCTTAAAAAAAAAAAAACAACAAAACTAAAAACATGCCATGAATTTGTGGATTTTTTTCTTTCTTTTTTCATGTTTGTCTTCGTTTTTATTTGACTTGCTATAGAATAGTCGCCAAAATATCAAAAAAAAGAAAAAAAAAAACTAAAACGCTTTTAAAACTTTCAAGAACATTATTGTCTTCTTTTGCGCGACGACGACCATTGGAATCATTTTAATGCCTGGAATTTAACAATATAATGCTTGCATGTTGACCACTTTTTATAGCCTACAAAGGGCAACACCCACTCTGTCTCTTGTCTTTAAAGGCTTTTACTTTTCTTTTCTTCGCCAAGTTTCCATTATATCCCCAGCAACGACGACAAAACAACAACAACATCGTCATCGGTAACCTTTTTAAAACGCTAAAAGGAAGAAAAGGATGAACAAAAAACAAAACGTTCTAAAATGCCATTATCATCGTCCACATCATTATCATTCGTATTCGATCATTGGAGACACAAAAATGAAAATAAAAAAAAATTATAAAAAATAATAATGAATGTTGCAGTTTATTTCTTCTTCTTATTTTAAAGTCTTCCATTTGTATTTTTAATGACTTTTCTGAATCCTTATTTTTTTATCTTGGTGTCGGTCGGTCGTTATTTTGACTGTATTTTGTGGGAGGCTCTTCTTTAATCGTAAACTTTCATAAGGATCGCTTCGTTTGTAAGGAATTTTAAAAGTGAATAAAATTATTATGAGTGAATGAAAAAAGTCGTAATTAAAATTGATTTTTTAAGGTTTTCTATTTTAGGGTTTTTCTTAAAAAGCGATCATAACTAAAATTCCATATAAAAGTGTAAATCCCGTACTGTGTGGTTGACCTGCTATCGTTGCCTTCCGAGAGGTGGAAAAAATAATTCATGGCTTTGCCGAAGGCAAGTTTGTGGCTCTGGATATTTCCAAGGTGTTTGGTAGAGTTTGGCATAAGGTGCTCGTGTGAAAACTTATTGCTTTTAGTGTCGGAAGTTACTTCTCTTAATTTATATCAACCTTTCTCAGAGATTGTTCTATAAGAGTGGTTATAGATGGGATCTCATCCGATAAGTACAGGATAAACTCATTCATATTCTCTTGATCGTAGGCCTAACCTTTTGGATATTGTGGCGAAAAGGCAGAATATAAGTGTCACACTCATAGTCGATCTGTAGAAAATCTCCGAGTGTGGTTTTGTGAATAAGATCGAATGAATTCATTGTGATGTCTACTGGAACGTTCACATATTTTAAGTGTCCGAATAAGCGTTCAGGTGCCCTGGTTTTGTAAGACGGTGCAAGAAATAGTACACCCCATCTGATTTCCTTAATATTTACAAGATCTATATCCGATCTAAAATGGAATACAACTCTCATGTATGAACCGGTGCTTTAAAGTCTATTTGGGGGCTTCTCGACCGTGCAAACACAATGCACGACAAAAAAAGCTTAAGCCTTATGATAAAAAAAAAAAAAAAAAATATAAAAATAATATTTGAGATTTAATCAGAGACTTAATGAATGAGACCTATGAAAACCAGAAGCAGAAGAACTATTCGTTTACTTTAGACCAGTGATGTTCAAAAATGAAAATATAGTTGCTTAGTGAGAACATGAAAATTGCTCTCTGAGAATTAAGTTGAATGGATAATTTACATTAAGAAAAACGTAATTGTTTAAAAAACATAAAATATTATGGCCTTGAACGAAATTTCGAAGCAGTTATAAAACTAAATAAAATCTAGAAAAACCCAGCAAGAAAACCCAATAAAACCCGGTGGGTTGGGGTTTTTGCCAACCCTGGTAAGAACACGTGTGAATTGAGCGTCAACAAGAGCTGTTTGAAATGTGCATGACTGCTTTAGACTGTTAAAAATCTGAAACATATGCATCGTTGATCCTGTTTTATTGACAGCATATATATGTACCTCTTAAAATATTTAAATATATTTGAAAAAAGATTTCGATCTTTTTTTAATCTTATATGTATATAAAAATGAATGTGTGTTTGTATATATGTTTGTTTGCTTGTGTCTTATAAACAGCTAAACGGCTGAACCAATTTTCTGGAAGTTTTGCAGTGTCTCTCTATAAATATTTCTGGAAGGATCTATAGACTATATAAACTTCAAAAACTTCAACTGGCGATGCCACGCCCATACAAAATAAATATTTATTTGTCTATATCTTCCAAATTGTAACAGTACAAGTCTTTAAATTTAGTCCAAATATCTTCATAGTCAATACAAATCATCATTAAAAAAGTGTCAGAATTGGACAAATGGGCAGTTTAAATGATTATTTTTGTAAATCTTGAGAACGATTGAAGTGTAGATTTCTGAATTTAGCATAAATTACTTCGAGTTCATTACACATCATCAGACAAAAAATGGCTGGAGTCACCCTTGCAACAAGAATTAAACCTTCGTTATCTATCCACGTCAGCCAAAAATTGGGAATGATAGGACAAACAGGTATTGGCAAAGCAACACGGCTAAAAGCTATATATATATATATATCTGTATGTCTGGAAGTACATAAGGGCAGTCAGGTCCTTTGGACGACCCGTGCTTTTTAATATCCCACATACATATATATATATATATATATATATATATATATATATATATATATATATAAGAGGACTCTCAAATGCGTTGTAATTGATGTCGCCAACCGGTGTTACAATGTAAACCCTTAAACGAAAGGTGAAGTTTTTATGTATTTGTAGGTCAATTGGTTCGAGAACTATTGACATTAGCGTGAACCCCTTTTTTATTGGAAAAGTTTTACTTGAAAACGAAATTTGTTTCAGCATTTAAACTTTGTGTGATTTAATGTATACATATATGCAAATGAATGCATGTTTGTATGTATGTTTGTTTGTTTTTTTGTTTCTTATAGACAGCTGAATCGCTGAACCAAATTTCTCGAAATTTTTGCAGTATCTCTCTGTATGTCTGGAAGTACATAAGGGCAGTCAGGTCCTTTGGACGACCCGTGCTTTTTAATATCCCATAACTTTCTCTGTTTTTGAGAAAATTTTGCACAACACGCAATGATCGTCTCAGTTTTTTCGCCATTCCAGGCATACTCAATCCCTGCTCATAAAGTGCCACAATTTGTCCTTGTACATAAGGTGACAAAGGTGTCATGCGACCCATACCGTGCAGATATTATTTAAATTATAAATTATTAAAAAAAATAGCAATTGTGATACCTTCTGATTAGATTAATTGCTTATTAATCACTGACCTTATCATTTTGACACATTGAATTTTGCACTTATTTACATAAATTTAAATAAACATAATACAGCGATACATATTTAAGAGCACAACCGGCTTATTATTCACTTACTTGAACGTAGAATTTTTTTGAATAAGGCGACCATACATAACATTTTATAGTTTGGATGAATTGCGCAAATATTAAGGTGACCTTATCCTTTTGAAGCACACCCTTTAAAGTGTAGCTCTTTTGTCTATATCTTCAAAATGGTAACAGAAAGATTCTCTAAATTTGGCCCAAATAGGTTCAAAGTCAAGCCAAATCATCAAACAAAAATGGGTGGAAATACATAAGTGGGCGTGGTACCTGCCATACAAACTAAATATAAAATTTTGTATATCTTGAGAACGGCAATAGTAGAAGTAACTAAATTAGGTTACAACAACGTCGTGAATAATGCATATCATCAGTAAATAACTGGTCGAGATTGGATAAGTAGGCGTAACACCTTGCACTCATACTAAATATTGGATTTTGTATATGTGAAGAGCGACAACTATTAAAGCTGCCTTATCTTTCCACATCAGCCAAAACTCGCGAATTACAGAAATCACACTGGCTAAAAACCATATACATATAAAATTAGCTACACAAAGTGTCTTTCTGGAAGATAAAAATGATTGAATTTTGACCGGAAGGGCACAAAATGGAGAAAAAGAGTAAACCATTTAACTAAGACAGCATTTAAGAAAACTATACAGCTAAACACCAGATTCAACAGTGTCATTCTGGAAGGAGCTGTAGGCTATCCTTAAACGATTGGATTTGAACTGGAAGGGAATTAAAAGGGGGAAAAGGGTAAAAAGTTATAATTAAGATAGTAGTTAAGATAAAATTTAATATACTGGTAGCGAAGCACGTAAAATATAAAATCTTATCTTAAAATGTAGTAAACAAGAGGCAACTATGGCAAACATATAAAGATAAGAAAATAAAGAAATCTTTAAATATTTATATAGCTTATGTAGGGTATCAAAAAAAAAAAAAAAAAAAAAAAAAAAAACAAGAAAACTTTCAACAGGAGCTACTAATTTGTTTTAGTTTCTCATCTTTAATATTTTTAACAGGATCCCACTCTTCACTGGTTGATTAGTAAATTTATTATGATGTTTTCTGATGAAAATCATTTTCATTTTTTTTCCTGTTGGTGTGTTGCTCTATTGGAATATGAAGGGAACATAAGAAAAGATATTTTTAAAATGTTAATATGAAATATTTTTTAATGAAAGTCTAAAGACATGTTCATTCATTCACACATAAGTCTTATATACCATATTTTATTATATATTTTTTGTGGATTTTAGTGAAAAAACTTTCAAGGAAACTCAATGGCTTTTTTGACAAAACTTCATCGTATATGTTTGTTTTTTTTTAATACTTATGTATATATATTATATAGTATGTTTAACCAAGAGATTATTTTTTTAGAAATGTATTTATTTAAACACCTGTCAGTGGTTTTCATAATAAATTCTCATATTGTTTTCTAAAATTGCGTTATAGATTATATTTTTTCAAAAGTATTTTATGTACACTTCGACACCTAGAATTCGAAAGACAGTTTTTTCAATTCAACTTAAATATGTATTAACCAAACCGTTGGCGTGTTTGAGCGGCGTTGTCACATTAATATTTTCATCGATGAATCATCGCCACATCATCAGTATCAAGTCTAAATTAAAATTTAGCGACATTGTCTGTTATGAGTCGACTTAATGTTGAACGATGGAGGATTTTATCTGCTAAATCTCCCAGTAAAAGAATAAAAACTAACGATTCTCGCTGATAGTGTCTGTTAGGACTCACCAATTCAATGATGCCTGCTAGACTAAATCAACTTCTGTCTTCAATGAAAATTTTAAGAATTTTACTTTTAAAAGAAAATGAATCATCAGCCATCAAAGATTTATCATTTTAAGCGCTTGTGACGATGATTTAATATGATGTTAGCCACCAGAAATTTAGATGAGACTAGAATACATAGAAAATTTGTTAGAAACAAGTTTAAATTAGTAGTTTTTTTTCTCCGTCACTCCTCTATTGGCTTTCCACAAAGCATCCATTGCTTTGTTTCTTTAGTCAGTTTGATCTTTCAAGCTAAATAGATGATTAATCCACTGTAGCTTCTTCTATATGATTTTGCGTAGCGGTGAAGATCCTTACTAATTGGTGATGATCTTTACTTTAGCATTGTAATTTTTTCCTAGTAGGTGGCGTGTTTTCCTTATCATTCGTCTGATGTTTGTCATTGCCAGAGGTATGCCGGAAGGTCTTATTTTTTTCAGATGGATTTGTCTAAAGGGAAGTTGAAGCCTCTTTATTAAACATTCGAAACCGCAATAAATTTTATTTTTCGCCATGTCCTCTACTGGGGCTTGAACCTTGAACCTGGGTCATTTGCATTGTTATTCGTGCGCTATAACTGCACCATGCAGACCCCATATGTTAATAGTAATCTACCGAAATGTTCGATCATTTTGGGAGGACGGAAATCTACCTGGTGAACTTGCTGAGAGTGTGGTGGTAAATATACCGAAAAAGGGAGACCTTACAAAACCTAATAACTGGCGGGGTATTACGTTGCCGTGCATAACCAACAAGAATCTCCTAAAGAAAATCGCCAATATTGAGACAAGAGCAAGCTGGTTTCAGACTACAAAAGTCCACTTTAGACCATAGTAATACTTTCCGTATCATTGCAGAACAATCTGTGGAGTGGCGCTCACCACTGTATTTTTGTTTTTTAGATTTCGAGAAAGCCTTTGACATACTGAAGCAGGAAGTTATATGGAGTGCGCTGACATGCAAGGAAGTTCCTTTTAAACTCATTGAACTCATTAAAGGTTTATATCGCAATACATCTTGCAGAGTCAGACATGGCAAGCTATTAAGCGGACCCGTAGAAGTGGAAATTGGAGTCCGGCAAGATTGTGTCCTGTCACCACTGCTATTTAATATAGTTCTGAGAAAACCTTCTTCGACGGCAGAGGGGACTGCAAAGTCAGCTCAATGAAATCGATTATGCATATTACATCTGTCTCTTGGCTCACAGCTTTCTGGACCTTGCGATAGATTTACTTAATATAATACTGGCAGCGGAAGCGACAGGCTTGAGGATAAATATCGCGAAGACTAAAACTCTCGGTATTAATGCATCGTCCCGATAATTATTTGTTATCGGCACTGAAAAAATTGAGGACGTCCGTCAATTCTGCTACCTGGAGAGTTTTATATCCGCAAAGTAAGGTTCGAGCGATGATATTAAGAACTGCTTGCAGAAAGCGTATCAATCCATATAATCGTAGGTACGAAAATTGCGGTATTCAATGCCAATGTGAAATCTACCATTCTGTATTGTTGCGAAACTTGGAAAGCTGCCACTCCCGATATGAAGATTTTACAAGTTTTCGTGAACGCTCTTAGAAGGAATCCGAATATTATAAACAGAATTGCCATAGATTGAAATCCACAAGGAAGCAGAAGAAGAGAACGAGCGCCTAGCCCATACATATAGGCGACAAATTGAAATCGTGTTCAACTGTAAAAGTGTTAGCACACAACAGAGAGTTGTTTAGGAGATTGGTTGAAGCCCAATGCTCCTTTTAGGATTGATTGGAACTTATTATTATTTATGTAGTTTTACTGTGAGGTTTTTATGACCTCCAGACGAAAAGATAGTTGTAAAAGTCGGTAGTGGTTTTTACTGCTAGAGTTTAGTTTTTAAATTGCGTTGAAATTTCTAGAAATAAAAATTTTCTTTAGTTTTAGATATTTTTAATCGAGGTATAAACACCACTCCGTAAGTCGCACTGCCCAATAGTTGCACTCAATTTTTCCATATGAATCAATGCAGTCTTAAGAGAATGCAGTCTTGGACTATTTTTTGTGGTCGACTAAGTCCTACAATACCATATTTGGTAGCAAACGAAAGATGGAGAATTGTTTGGAAGCCACTGACCAAAAACCTGTACTATGACCCTTTTCAAATCGTAAGAGGAGCTCAGATACCTCTTTAGATGACTGTGCGTAACTTTTTTTTCTTAAGTTTTTCCTGTACGGTATAATCTATGCATCTACTAAAGAAAAGATTTCAAAAGTAGATAAATTTGTTTTTCTTTTAATTCTTGCTTCGTTCTTGCAGATAAATTAAGGAAACCCTTTTTTAGAAAACTTTCCAAGTAAATAATAATGTTTAGTTTGATATCTTTGTATTGTAGTTTTTCTTTCATTCTCTAGTTTTTTTCAAACATCATCGCCTAATTTTTTTACGATTTAATGCCACATAAAATGTTCTCAAAGTTTTTCTTCGCCCTATTATCACCTCATGATTTTTTGTTTCACTCCATCATCATCCGCAGAAGAAAACAAATTTTTAGCTTAAAGTAAATGAAAGAAAACTTTTTATTTCTTAACAAATTTTTGTTTTTTTTTTCCAAAGAAAATGTTTATGTCGAGTACCTTTAGACTCATTTTAAATTCATGCGGAAAAAAAAGTTGAGGAAAATTGTGAAAATGTTACCCCAATAATATAAATACAAATAAAATATAAATTTAATTTGTTTACAATATGCCTTGATATGTTTATCTTATTGTTAGAAAAATACTAGAAAAAAGAAGAAAAGGCACCAATTACGTGGGTGCCAAGCAAAAGCTTTAGTATGAAAAATATGAAAGCAATTAAAGAATGTTATAGTTGATCAAATTCGACTATAAGACCCTCAGCTTAACTTTGATATGAGATTTTAAATAGGTTATCTAAGCTATACTCTGTTTTGTTCTTTTTTAATATTTTTAGTTCTTGTTTTGTAAATTTTATTGGCACTATTGGCTTAACTGTGTGAAAAAATACTAAAAAAGATGATCTAACCCAACTGACTTTCCAAAAAACCTATTTTATGAAAATGTTCGCTTAAAGTCTTATTATGCTTTAATGACTGGCTGTTTTTTAAGAAATTACTGATTTTTTGGCATTTTCCGTAACACTTTTGGAATGATGGTCTGTCAGATTTTAAGTATGAGGCAGTTTAAAAAAACTGTGGTAATAATGGGTGTCGAAAAAGTTCGGCTACTAATTTTACCAAAAATGAAACACCTTTTTCTTAGATTTGAAACGAGTTTTGTTAAACCAAATATGTTCCGTTTTGATAGATAATCTTTTGCCATTTTTGGGTCAGTTCCTTCAGTGCAGAACTTATTAGTTTCCTGAGCGAGAAACTGATCAAATCGCTTTTTTCAGGCTTCTACGGATTTTATATTGTGTATGGCATTAAAACTTTCCAGCCAAACTATTTTGGCCACTTTAATTAAATTACTTGTTTCAATTTCGTTAATTTTTGATAGTAGAGGTCAAAGTCAATCGTTTGACCAGGTTGTTGAAGCTCATAATGGACAATTCCCTTCCAATCCTCTTCGTAGTCTTGATGTCAATCCTGGATTTGCCACTGTCTACCGAACTTCACCTTGCTTCGTCTAAGATCTTTTTCGAACATTATTCTCGTACGTGATCTACTTTTCAGCAATGTTAGATTATTTGGGCACTTAAAATATTCTTTGAGGCCAATCTTCGTTAATATTGGGTTATTCATTAAAACCATCCGTCTGGCAAGGCTGTCAGCTGTTATCTGAAGTGCTATTTATTTAGCGAAAGGTTTGCTATTTACGAATAGGGATCATTTAAGAAGCAAAGAACGTGTAAAAATATTTAAAACTATTTGAATTTTCGAAAAAAAATTACTTAAGCAGCGTAACTTATTTGGTTATGGTCTGAAAGATTCGGTGGGTCTTATTTTTTCGAAAATGATGCAGAAGAATCATTATCATCAATTCAATGCTCCATGGCCGATTGATAACCGACTTTTTAGGCCTATAATTGAAGATTTTGAACTGGCCGTTATGTTGTTTTAAAAAGATGATGCCACGAGCCACCCAATACAACCAATTTTGTTGTATGAAAATTTATTGCATGAGAAATTTTCAGGTCGATTAATTTCTCTATTTGGAGATGCCAATTGGCCACCAAGAGTATTCGATTTGAAGTCATTAGACCTTTTTGTACGGCTACGTCAAAAATCATGTCTACACGAGAAATCCCCTAAAGTTGGAAAATTTTAAAACCAACATTTTTCAAGTTTTCGCAGAGAAAGCGCCCGAAATGTGGTCGAGAACTATCTCAAAAGGATAGCCTGCTGCAACCACTCCAGAGGTAGTGTGATATATAAATAAGGCACCCACCTACTAACTAAGAGATCCTAAGTTCAATCCCAGGCCAGGCCTTCTGACAATTTTCAATAGCGCCATCTCGTTATAACGTTAGCTAGCAACAAGTTACAAGTATTACGATATGAACATTTTCTCTAACTAATGCATTTGCCATTCGGAGTCGGTAATTAAATGTAGGTCCCTTTAAATGAATCTAAAAATAAAATCGGGTGCAGCTTATTGCTTGAGAAAAGTCTCCTTTGCTTCATTTGGGATGTTGCGGGAATTATGTATGTAATATACCACCACTGCCATTGATGGTGTTGTAGGGTGAGCAGAAATACCAAATATTAACAAGTACAAAACAATATATCTTTTCCTTTTAATGACGACATTAACAGGTGATGATGAAGTTAATTTGTGAAGAAAATTTGAAGAGATCATGCAGAGTTTTTAGTTTTGCTAAATACTTGTTGTAGTCACGCCATCTTCAGTTTCATAAGTTTGGTACTTAATTTTAATTTTTTGAAATAATTATAGAGAATAATTATTATTAATACAAGTCCGTTTTTATTTTTTATTTTTTTTTTTAGAAAAATATGACGCTTGTGTCATATAGTTTTGTAAATATACGGTTTGAGGGTGAAATTAGCACTCCCACCGATATGAGTCACAATTTGAATGTGAGTTGTACTTCTCCAGGAGTTAACTTTAATGCAAATAATCCCCTAGGATTAACTCTTTATTACCACTTGTATTCTTCGAAAAGCTGCGCTTAACTACAGGCTAGAAACCGAAGTGTCTCCCATTGAGCTATCAGTTCATGACGGTCCGTTTCCTTCGAATTCGGATACCACACTAATCACCAAGGTTATCAACGTGGTATCCAAGCTCCGAGGGCCATCTCATTTCCATAAAGATGGGTAAAATATATATAAATTATTAATTTAATTTAAATCAATTAGTGCACACAGAAAAAATCGTTGTAAAATCAAATGATAATCATGTTGAAATAATATGAAATCCTTATTAAGTCAACATTGTGAAAAGTTAAAATAACATGAAGTTCATGTTGAATCAATACAAAATTAATGCTAACTAAACTACGAAGTCACTTAAAACTGATATGACGGAATATTAAACTAACATGAAAACATGTTGAAATAAATAAAATTTCAGATTAATTTGAAAAGATTTATACATTCCTACATTTATTCAGCCGCTGCTAAACTTGTTATATATGGACCGTCCATATCAAAAATTTTAAGGTGTATGGACATTTACATACATGAATCATATACATACATACATACATACGAGGGCCGATTGATGTTGAAGCTACTTAAGTAGGAAAAAAACATTTTTTTTTTTTATCCAAAACCATTCATTTCCCAACATAGTCTTCTTTTAGCTCAATACACTTAGTAAGAAGATTTTCGAACTTTTTTATACCATCTGAATAATAAGGTTTTGTGAAGTCCTTAAAATACGCATTAGTTTGGGTAATCACTTCTTCGTTTGAGATGAATCTTTTTCCTGCGATCCATTTTTTCAAGGAAACAGGAAAAAGTCACTAGGGGTTAAATCTGCACTATAAGGTGGATCAACCAATTCAAAGTGGATTTCTCGTAATTTTAGCATCGTATATAATGCTGTGTGAACCGGTGCGTTGTCTTGAAGAAAGAGCACTTTATTTCTTGTTTAAATGTGGTCGTTTTTCCTTGATTGCATCAATCAATTGATCCAGTAATGCACGATAATACTCTCCTGTGATTGTGGATCCCTTTTCAAGATAATTGATGAGCAATATTCCGTGTGCATTCCAAAATACAATGGTCATAACCTTGCCAGCAGATTTCGCTGTCTTCGCCTTCTTCGGAGCACTTCCATCAGCTTCCACCCATTGCTTCGACTGATTTTTGGTTTCAGGTGTGTAGTGGTGGACCCACGTTTCATCAGCAGTTATTAATCTACGCCAAAAATCAGCAGGATTATGCTTAATCATGTCCAAACACCGCTGTGAAGTGATCTGTCGAACTCGTTTTTGTTGAACACTGAGCAAACGCGGCATCCATGTTGCCGATAGCTTTTTCATATGCAAATGTTTATGCAAAATGTTGAACACACGTTCATATGATATGTTTACCGTTTCAGTAATCTCAAGTATTTTGACCCGGCAATCATTCATAACGATATCGAGGATTTTCTTGATATTTTCTTCAATAACCACCTCTTTTGGCCTTGCTGTTGATAGTATTGTTGCAGTGCTTGTTCGGCCCCGTTTAAATTCAGCAATCCAATATTTTACCATATAACCTGACAGAGCAGATTCGCCGTAATCTCTATCAAGCTTTTTTTTGTCTCTTTCGCCGTTTTGCATTTCAAATAATAGTATTTAATCACTACACGAAATGCACTTTTTTCCATTTTCCAAGAAATACCAAAGTTGCTTACTTCAAACGACTACAACAAATGAACTAATCGATGACTTTGGCTAAAATTTTAACAGCTGACGTTTGACAGATCGTAATTTCTAAGAAAGAAAAAGTTTTTGTGTTTGTGCTGCCATCTAGCGCTAGGTAGCTTCAATGTCAATCCGCCATCGTATGTTTATATTATTATTGTTTTATTCTTATTATGTATGTATTATTATTTTTGTTTTATGCAAACAATGTAAAATTAACATTGAATCATTTTATTCTTACTATGAAAAACGTTAAAATTAATATGTATAGTTTTATGTTAACACAAATAACAGTGTTGAATATTATAGAAACATACATAGCTAATTATTTAATATGAAACAACGTTAATGAAATTTTTTTATAAATTTACAAAAATTAAAATTGTTTAATTTCATGCTGATTTTACGGTGGTTTTTCTTTGTGCGTGTTTTCTTTGTCGCGGCTTATATTCTGTAGTCTCAATCCTATTTTGATAAATTACAGAAAAACTTAAGTTGACTTAACAACATTTTTTAAAAATTTTAAAATAATTCCAAAATATTTTTAACAATTTTTTTCTTCCTAAGCCAATTGATATAAACCAAACATGTGTCATATAAATATTATCAGGTGACTATTCGGTGGTATTATAAGAAAATTAAAAAAAAATTGTTTATTTATAAAAATGATTGGATGTGAAATGAATGTCTTACATATTTGGTTCCTATGCATGTGGGTTGCCAAAGTAATTAAAAACTGTGATGACGGCCCGAAAACAAACTGGCAGTTATTGACGAAAATTTTTGAGTACTTTTTAGTATAAACATCTTGGAATATTTGTGGCATGACAGTGGGGCACATCTAAAAGAAAAAAATATATTTTAATTTTAATTTTTGTTTATTAAACAATCATTAACAATCAACTTAGGAATACATACGTAAAACCTCACAATCGCACAGCAATAGAGATAAATGATTACTTTTAAAGATCAAAAACTAGAAATCGAATTTATAAAACGTGCACTTATTAAATGAAATATCGTAATGATATCTATCAAAATGAAAAATATGATTTGTTAAAGAAATATATAAACATTTAAGATAAGAGGAGATTAACTTTTAAAATAATCATCTTCATCATCATCGTCATCGTACTCGTACTTGTGTATACATGTCGATGAATGTGCGTATTTAGATTCTACGGTAACAAATCTACACCACTTCTCGTACTTCTAGACAATCAATCAGTCGTTTACTATCCATGTCGCTAAGATCTTTTGAACTTTTTCTCGTTTTATGCCACCTCCTTTTTACCAATTGGCCTCTGCATGTGAGCCAGTGCTATGGAGTATATTCCTACAACAATGATTAGTTTTTTGTTTTGTGCTTTTTCGAAGCAGTTCACCACTATAAAATGTACTGGACTCATGTGGTGTACAACCAACTACAGTTTTTTTATATTTTTTATGTCCATCATTGATCATCATCAGCAGTTTATGGTTTTTTTGTTTTATAGGAATTCGGTTTCAATATTTCATCTACTTCTGTTGTTTGTATTTGATTTGTTCATCATTCATCTCTTCTGATAATAAACGCAAAATGATTCGTTATTTAAACAAAATTAACTTAAAAAAGCAAAGAAACAAGTTAAAAAAAAAATTATTATTCTTTTTTCTCATAAATATGTTGTTAATTTCAATATGAAAAAAAATTGTTGTTGTTCTTAAAAAAATAATTCGAGGTTCTAAGAGCATACGAGTATATCAAGTGTCTAATATGATCAGACTTATAGGACAAAATTTGTATAATTAGAATTTTAGTTAATAAACTGTCTACATTTGTATTAAGTCTTATCTAAATTGCTTAACTTTTTCGGGCCTTAGAGAATCAAATGATAATTTGATAATTTTAAGAGGATTATGACGACGATTGATGTCGAGACTTATTACTGGGGACATCTTCTACCATTTAACTCTGTCCTGTGCCGCTGTTTTGGCTGTTCTATGCTCGATCTTTCACTCTGTTAACATATTGTTAATTATATTCATCCAGACTTTTCTTCTTCTTCTTCTGATTTACGTCCCAGTAGGCGTTAATGCCTGGATTCGAGTCTAGTTTTGTTTGTAAGCGTTCACTTTCACGTGTCAGCATCGGTACATATTTGGAGTTAAATACCGCTACTTTGGTACCCTTTGTTACTTCTCTCCTGTCAATAAAATTTTTCTTTTCGGAAAATAAAAGCTCGCACTTGCTGATATTCCACTATTAGGGTCTTGCATACTTTTCCGTCTCTGCTTAATACAGCTCCATGATATGATAAATGTTTTACTTGTTTTAGGCCTCAGATCCGAGGTATGTTTGATATTTACTTTCATTGCGCCTTATAATCATTGTCTCTGGTTTCTTTGTGCTGATGCGTAGACCCTTCTAGCTACTTCTTCTGCGAAAATGTTCATATTGCGCTGAAAATTATTAAATCCTATATTCCACGATTAGGTCTAAAAACACATTGTACCTGTTCAAGTTCGTGTTCAATTCCGCTCTTGAGCCTTACTGGAATACATTTTTACTGCCAATGACAGCACAAATATACCTCGATGTTTTCTACATAGTCGTTTGTTACCTTTTTTAAATATAGAATTGATTATGACAATCGCTGGGATTGTAGCCTGAGCTGAGTAGCATAGTTTGTCCTTCTTCCATCATCTATTTCAGTAGTTCCGGGGCTATATCATCATGTCCAGTTACTCTATCCATTTTTATTTTGCGTAGAGCCTGAAGTTCGTTCATAGTAGTTCTTTGAAGTATTCGCGCCGGCGTCCCATTATCTTATCATTGTCTCTCAATAAATATCCCTCTTTTCTGCGGATACATTTTATGAGACACTCCTTTGGTCTCCAGAGGATTTTTGTGGTACTGTAATAAAGTTATGGTACTCGTTGTAGTTATCTTCCATGAATTGTTCAAACTCCTCCTATACTTCCGAATTTTATAGACAAACTACTTCCTTAACTTTAATGCATTTTTCCTTATAGTGATTATATGTATCATAGTTTTCAGCCGTTTTGTGACTGAGATGGTTCTATCACTTAATTTTCTTTTCTTTCACTTGATTTTTAAGAGCCAAATTCTATGACGCCCACCACTCTTTGCTTCACCACACATTACCTTCGCAGCTCTTATTACGAAGCTCTTGAATTTAGTTTAAATTGTACTTAATCGTACTGGATTTGAGGTTTCATACCTTATTCTCTGTCTTCAACGGAGTGTCGTGGTGTAGTGGTTAGAGCGCACGCATAACAACACAAGCGATCTAGGTTCGAGCCCCAGAAGAGAACAAACAAAATAAAGAGACTTCCCTATAGACTTCTCCATCTAAAAAATAAAGAAGAAGCCCTCCGACCTACAAGCCTACCTCTGGTGCTGATGTCAAACATCAGACGAAGGATTAGGAAAAAACGTCACCTACTGATTAAAATTTACAATGCTAATGTAAAGATCACCACCAATTAGCAAGGATATTTACCACTACACAATCATATGATCACTACACATTAGCTTGAAAGATCCAATTAATTAATAAAACTGAAACAAAGCAATAGATGCTTTGTGGAAAGCCAATCTGCTCCCTAGAGAAGTGGCGGAGAAAAAAAAAATATTTGTCTTCAAGTTTTTTATCTTTTTGATTGTTTTACATAATAATGATCGTTGCTACTTCAGGCATCTTGTCATCTTAATAATTGATTCCTTCTTATTCATTAAAAAATATCACACTTTCAACAAAACTTTTGTGAAAACTTCTCTTAAACATTTAAAAACTTAGCTTCCGGCCTATATTTCATTCGAAATAGGATAGAAGCCGACATTGCAGTGAGTTTTGTTTCAAAATTCAATGAAACGAACATCAAGAGCTGTGGCTTTAACAGGTTAGTGTTACGTATGATTCATCATCTCACGATTTGGAATTCTTGTGACACCATATTCATAAAATAAACCTCTTTCTTGGAGAGTAGTTTAAGTCAATGTATTGAGAAGTTCTTGAAAAAGTTTTTCAAAGAGTAGACTGGCAAGATGTAGATGGCAAGATTTTAAGTATAAATAAAAATCCATAAAGTAGTTCCACTTCTTAAAGAAATTAATGCACAAGATGTTGGAAAATATCGTCCTATTTTTGTTCTGTCAACAGTTGATAAAATATTTGAAAAGCTGTTTTTTGATCGACTTCCGAATTGTTTTGAGCGAAATAATCTTTTTTATAACTATCAATTTGCATTCAGAAAAGGAAGAAGTACGTAGGATGCGGTGGTAAATGTAGTAAAATTTATTTGCAATGCATTAGATGAAGGTTTAAGTGATGTGGCTGGGATGTTCATTCATTTTACAAAAGATTTGGATTTGTTGCAGAAAATGTCATGTTATGGAATACAATGCCGTGAGCTTTTAAGTTTAAGAGTCACTTTACAAATATGAAGCAATATGATATGTTGTGATAAAGAGTTTCAATAGTTATATTCAAGGCAGTCGATTGGGTTCGCATTTATTCTCTATTTACTTCAATGACCTGCAAAATGTAGTCCTTTGGGATCAACTTTACATGTTTGCTGACGATATATGCATATTGAACATTGAACGTTATGCTGCCTTGATTTTTGAATTTTCTCGACTAATACTTATCTCAAAAAAAGAAAAAACTTTTTCGTTTTGTATCAAGATTGATTCAAAACAATTTTACTGTGTATATTAATGGCGATCCAATATATGAAACAACTTCGGTCAATTTTCTAGGAGTCATCTTACAATCTAACTTAATCTAGGACTTGCACATTGTTAATCTTAAAAGGAAAATATGTATTGCATTGCATTATGTAAAAACGGCCAGAATATAAAGACCGACAGACAGGCAAGCAAGTAAAGTTTTCCTTTTGCATGACAACACTCGGTCTCACGTAGCGAAAGTTGCCAAACAATTGTTAGAAACGTTCAAGTGCCGCACCCACAATATTCTCCAAACAGCGCTCCTTCTAAATATTGGCTGTTTCGACGGATACAATATTTTTTTTGCAAGAAATTATTTTTAATTATGCTTAAAAACGTATTTTTATCCATTGTGTCGTCAATAAACACAATGTTGATAGCTTCAAAGGCAGTTATACATACATGGCCAAGTAGCTCGCAAAAAGCAGTTCATATTTAAGAAGTGTATCCAAGCTCAGTGAGTCAAAATTAAATATTTTTAGTTCAGAACATATAAATTAAGGGTGTGGTAAAGCCATAACAGTGCTCCGGAATAAATACTTAAGAACCACTGTCAAGTACTGCGGTTGCAGAGTGATGGTTGTGGCTTGTATGGCCGACTCTGGAGTTAGCAGCTTAGTTTTTATTGACGGCAAAATGGAAAAATATGCATTTAAGCATATTAACAGATAATTTGTTGAAAAGTGCTTATGCTTTAGGTATACGCAATCATTTTCGGTATTATTAGGATTATGACCCGAAACACAAATCAATGATTTTGAAGTCATGGTTGATATGAATCTGACCAACCCTCGTGAATGCTTTTTAAGTGCTCTCTAATTAAACGTGACAAAAAATTTTTTGGTAATTTTGGACTTTGGAATACAGAAGAAGCAGATTACTTATCGGAATGATTTAAAAACTGCACTGGCCCAAGAGTGGAGCTAGACTACCCCGAAACTTCCCAAAAAGGAGGTCATACCAAATACTGAACCATGTTCCATCTAAGTTTTTTCTAAGACTGCTGACAATACACGAAATAAGCTGTGACTTGTATTTTTCATACATTTTAGATTTTCTTAAAATTACTTTTACAAATAATTAAAACTATGAACAGATAATTTTAATCAAAATAAATAAGTATTTTTACAAAAATTGTGCGTTCAAGCAAGCGTTCAAAGCTATATTTTGCATGCACACGAAATAAGCTGTGAGCCAATGTATATCATTTTCAGTAGTATTCAAGAAGTAATGACAATTCTGATTGGAGAATCTTGCTTAGAGAATCCTCGTTTTGAGTTCTGAAAAATATTTCATAACTTTTATAATTGAATTCTTTGAAGAATTTCTCGTAAGAACATTCAATCTGCCTTAAATTCTTTAAATGACCATATGTCACATATTACATACTCCAGAGGGACATTAGTCACCTACAACAAACCACAACATATGAGTTAAGATTCGAAGATGCAATTAATAAAACATTTTTTGTTAAAATAAATTTTTGACCATATGGTTCCCATTTTGTTGGTATTTTACAAATTAACTGGACACACATACGAAGCTGTCATATTGAATTCTTAAATATTTAACGCACAAAATGAAAAGTGACCAAAAACTAAATGTGACAGGCGTTACCAATTATTTTTCATAGTAATAATAATATTTAATAGCCCTTAATTATAGCCGTTTTAAAATCCAACAACAACAACAACAAAAATTAAATAAGAAATAAAAAGAACTTCTAAACCCTTAAAGGTTATGAGCACATGAAACACTTCGTTGTTGGAGTAGTTATTGGCGTGTGTGGTCGCAAATCAATTATTTTATTTGTGGTACTGTTAGTGTAGTGAAATGGTTAATAGTAATGGATACTAATCTGATAGATACCTTCCACAGCTGATTAGACATTTTGAAAAAAATATATTGTACAAATACTCTGTTTGGCCCATTAATGATTTCAACTAAACCACACAAATAAATTGTTGGTTAGAGTGGCTAAAGAAAAAGGAGACTGAAATATTTTTCATTTTGCTTATCTTTTTTAACCAATATTACTTACAAATATTTCCGCATCTGTTTGCTGCTGTTGCTGCAGCTTCTGCACACAAAATATTGTTAAACGCAAAAAAATTTTCAATTTGAAGAAAGACCACTACAGTAACAAAATTGCATATTTATACGATACACACTCACATTAGCACACATGACAGAGTTACTTTTCAAGCGTTGACCCTAAACGTTGACCCATGTCATCAATTTATGTTGGTTTTAATACCTCCTTCTAAGAACTGCAACATGATAACGATGATGATGAAGACTATTTGAGGATCATCATAACAAGCCAAATTGGGGGAGAAGTGTTAAGAGGTATGGAGTATTGATTTGGATTTTTTTTATTAACTGTATACGGGTGTATACATATGTATGTTATGCATGTAAAGAATGCTTTTGTGGCAATAAGATGAAAGTAAAATATTTGCGATTTTTTCATTTTACTGAGGTAAATTCTATAGCCAACGGGGTCTAAGGCCATAATTTAAGGAAAAGTCTGACT
Source organism: Wohlfahrtia magnifica (assembly GCA_023159175.1). Taxonomy (NCBI): domain Eukaryota; kingdom Metazoa; phylum Arthropoda; class Insecta; order Diptera; family Sarcophagidae; genus Wohlfahrtia; species Wohlfahrtia magnifica. The sequence continues at coordinate 1,254,930 of JAKWBJ010000528.1, forward strand.
TTTGTCATGTTTTTTCCACATTTTAACAGAAAACAAATGGCTTCTGAGGTAGGAATTACTTTGAAGAGAAATATGTAAAATACTATTGAACTTTGTGATCTCTTGTAAAAGTGACATACAATAAACAAGTTAATAGGTTGTGATTTTGAGAAAAGTGTTACTTTGATATGCATAATTAGAAGAACACTGAAGTAAACTGAAGCATATAGTTTAGCTTACGTTAATTAACGAGATGACTGCTGCAGGTTAGTAGTTATTTTATTTTCGAAAATTGCGATGTTAACGTACAGTAGCTAAGCACAAAATGTAATCCAGCCATTAATCAGGTCAAAACCCTGAGCTCCAATTACTGTATAAGTCTTTCCTATAGTAAAATTTTATCTGGAATCATTAATCCGGTTAAAATCCTGAGTTTTAAAGGCTGGTCCAATAAAAACGCACGATGTTAATTGTTAATAAAACAAAAAGTTTTCAGAGAATTATATTAATATATTTAGTTAAGCTGGAAGGATCTATGACAATTATGCGCGCCACGCTTCGGTTGCATACCTCTATTCGCCGGTTCATATGTTTAGTGGCTCGGACACATAATTGAGGTTCAGTGCCGTTAATGTCACGAATTCTCTGCTCCTTTAGCTCTTGAATTGTTCTTGGCTTATTGACGTACACTTTTTCTTTCAAATATCCCCAAAGAAAGAAGTCCAACGGTGTCAAATCACATGACCGTGGCGGCCAATTAGCAACGCTACGGCATGAGATAACACGGCCATTGAACTTATCGCGCGAAAGAGCCATTGTTTCGTTAGCTGTGTGGCAAGTGGCACCGTCGTGTTGGAACCAGATATCGTCCAGGTCCATATGCTCAATTTATGGCCACAACAAATCCGTTTTCATCTCGCGAACACCATTCACGGTGTCTGCTTAACCGACCCCATTTTTTAAGAAATACGACGCAATGACGCCGCAAGCCCATGAATTGCACCGAACTCTTTAAGGATGCGTCGGCTTTTCAACAACCACTCATTTGCCCAAATGCGGCAAATCTGGTTTTTAACTAATCGATTATGCTGTCCAAAAAAACCAAGAAGTGCACGAAATGCATTTTGATTTGAGCGGTCATTTTCGTGAAAGGCTTCAACACGCCAATGTAATGCCAATGCCCCAAAACCCCCAAAAAGGGCGAGGCTAGTAACCCTGAGAACTACCGTCCAATAGCAGTTTGTTCCGCACTCTCCAAGGTTATGGAGAGTATAATTAATCACCACCTTGTGGGATATCTGATGATTAATCACCACCTTGTGGGATATCTGGAGTCCAACGATTTACTTAGCGATTGCCAGTACGGTTTAAGAAAGAGCCGTTCTACTGGTGACCTGCTGGCGTTGCTCTCGGAGAAGTGGAACAAGTTCTTTCATGGTTTTGGCGAAGGTAAGGTTGTAGCTCTGGATATCTCAAAGGCGTTTGATAGAGTTTGGCACGAGGCTCTCATTTCAAAATTTAATGCTTTTGGTGTAGGTAGTCACTTCTCTGGACTTATATTGAGTTTTCTCAGAGATCGCTCTATAAGAGTGGTTATGGATGGGGTCTCATCCGACGAGTTCAGGGTAAACTCAGGGGTACCGCAAGGCTCTGTTCTTTCTCCTACTCTTTTTCTAATATTTCTTAACGACTTTCTTCTTCTCACTTCTAATCCTATCTACTATCTACTATCACTTCTAATCCTAATTCACTGTGACGTTCGTTGGAATGATCATATATTTCAAGTGACGAAGGAAGCATTGAAGTCCCCTGGTTTTTTGAGACGGTGCAGAAAATACTTCACTCCATCTGATCTCCTTAATATTTACAAGACCTATATCCGACCTAAAATGGAATACAACTCTCACGTATGGACCGGTGCTCCAAAGTCTATTTTGGAGCTTCTCGACCTCGTACAGGAGAGGGCGAAGATGCTCATCAATGACGGTAGGGTAGCCAAATCTATCGATTCATTGGAGCACCGCCGTAATGTGACGTGTGTTTCTTTGTTCTATCGGTACTATAACAGAATGTGTTCTAATGAAATTAAGGAATTAATTTCTAAAAATCATATATTTTTACGTAGTATTCGTATTTCTCGTAGAGCGCATCCCTTTGTAGTTGATTGTCCAGTAAATCGCACAACGCATTATAGGGGGAATTCGTTCTTTGGTCGCACTGTTCGGTTGTGGAATAATCTTCCAGCGAAAGTATTTCCTGCCACTTACGACGTGAGTAAATTTAAATCTAACGTCCATAAACACTACTCCCTCTGTCCTCCTTCCAATGACCTATTTTCCTAGTACCAGCCCAATGCACTACATGAGTAGGGGCCATCCCCTGGGTGCTGGTCTTATATAAAAAAAGCAGTTTTAACACGCTGCTCTATTTTGCACCATCCATGACTGAATTTGCCAAACACTGAGAAAAAAAGAAATGTTAAATTAAGTTGCCGTTACGGTGTGACTCAACACAATTAACATCGTGCATTATGGTAGGACCACGCTTTATTAAAAAGAAAGTAAATAAATTGTTAGCATAATGCACGAAATTAACGTACAACCAAAAGGGGCATGATGTAGTGCCTAAGGTACTTGCCAACAAAACCAGATATTTTGACGTAATGACCATAATGACGTTTCAGTAGATCGTTTTGAGATCTATTGCACATCATCATAATTTTACTACTAAAACACAAAGCTATCGAGTTTGCTTCAGTATTTTTTGAAAACAAGATTTCATTACGTATATGACTTACATATTTTACCGTAACGCCATTTCTTGCCTTATTTTAAAAGAATTACTGTCCGAAAGTTTACTAAGAAATGTTTCGAAGATAACAATATCACTATATAAGACTGTATCGGGATATTACATAATTAATTTGCGTACAGGCTCACGGGGATGCATATTAAATCCGCTCCTTTCTATGTATGGGAAGACCACTTTACGAATTGATATTCGCCTCTTTGCACACAGCTATCGTCACATGTTTACTAAACGTATGTCTCTGGAGAGTGTTGCTATAAAGGCAGGCCTAAGGCTCAATATTTATTGATGTAAGGTCATGTGCTAAAACACCCCTAACAACACAAAATTCAGGATACGTAATGCCGAGTAGGAAGAGATTGGTAATGTCTGCTGTCAAGGCAGCACTCTAAAAAAACTCGGTGCTGTAGCAATGATGTAATGTTTTGTATCTGCAAAGCAAATCGTTATTTCTGTGTCTTACGACTTGTGTGAAAATCGTCTGCTATCAAAATGAACTAAAATCAACAAATTCAACTCCTTCGTAAAATCAGACTTCCTCTATGGATGTAAGTCATGTATTCCATCACATCACAGCAATGTAAACGCTATGCAAGCATTCATCAATCATTGCTTTCCAAGGATATTGGAAATATTTTGGCCAAACACCATCTCGAATAATGATTTGTGGGAACAATCGAACCAGCTTCCAATTTACATGTAGATTCTTGATAGCAAATGGCGCTGGATTGATCACACGCTTCAAAGACCGCGTAAGTCTGTAGACGACAAATTGAACTTGAAATTAATCAAACCGTTCAAAGGTGAAAAAAACGTATATAATGCTTCAAACTGGACCAACTGAAAGGAATTTGTTGCGACCCTTTGATCCTCATAGGCGTCGTAGAACGTGATATATACACGCGCACGACTTACCGTCAATTTGATGATTTGACGTTTCATACTATTTTTAAAATAACATGGTTTAAAATAAATTAAAGGGTGGTCCAACCATAATGCACGATGTTAATTGTGAGTCACACATTAACGTCAAGTTGATTGCCCAACATAATTTAACATTTCTTTGTTTCAGTGTTTGACAAGTTCAACAATGGATAGGTACACAATTGAGAAGCGCGTTAAGATTTTCTAAGCCTTTAGCAAAAATTGGAGTTCAAATAAAAATGCATATCGTGCACTTTGTGATTTTTTTGGTCACCATAATCGTCCAAATGTGTCCACAATCGGGAGCATCGTGCACAAATTTCAGCCAACCGGGTCTGTAGGAAATGTGGAAACATGCTCGAAAATGAGGTTGGTTAAGCAGTTACCGTGAATGTCTTTTGTTACCGCGTTGTGGCCAGAAATTGAAGATATGGACGTAGACGATATGTGGTTTCAACAGGATGGTGCCACGTGTTATTTCATGTCATGACGATGTTAATTGGAAACATTAAACAAAAGTATACGTCAATAGGCCAAAAACAATTCTAAAAGTAAAATATGACAAAATTCTGCACATTAACGATATTGAACCTCTATTGTGTCGCAGAGTCACTGAAAATATGGACCGACGAATAGAGGTATACCACCGAAGTCGTGGCGAGCATTTAACCGTTATTTTGTGTCACGCATAATTGTCATATATGCTTCTATCATAATAAAAAAATTAAGATAATTCTCTGAAGACTTTTTGTTTTATTTACAATTAGCATCGTGCGTTTCGATTGGACCACTTTTCATTATATTATTTTTTTTATAACTGTTTTAAAAATAATTTAATAAAAATATAAAAATAAAAACAATTGTTTAATAAAAATCGAATGAAATTTATTTCTTTAATATATCGGGTCCGCCATTTAACGTTTTTCTGTTCAACTAGTGCTTATTTCGTGAATGGTAATACTTAGCTCATGTCTGATTTGACAGATAATTAGTTTTATCCTTCCGCTGAACGAATATGGTTGTGTATACGCTTGAACAACGCCGGGAAATATTCCGACATTACTTTGAAAATCATGGTATTGTTGCAGAATGTGTGTTCATCTTTTCAGATGAAGCTCAATTTGATCTTGGCGGGTATGTAAACAAGCAAATTGTCGGGCACAGAAAACCCTCACGCATATATTGAAAAGCCGATACACCCAAGGCGAGTCACTGTTTGGTGCGGATTTTGGTGCGGATTTTGGTCCAGAGGCATAATTTGGGCCATTTTTCTTCGAAATTGAGCAAGGAGTGGCCGTTACAGTCAATGGCGATCGCTATCGGGCCATGTTGAACGAATTTTTGTTCACAAAAATTGAAGAGGAGGATATTAGCAACATTTGGTTTCAAGAGGACGGCGCTACGTGCCACACAGCCGAAGCTACACTCGATGTTTTGCGCTCTGTTTTTGAAGATCGCATTATCAGCCGCAGAGCTGATGTCGTTTGGCCACCTCGGAGCTACATTTTGACACCGTTGGACTATTATTTGTGGTGTGCCGTCAAAGATAAGTGTTAGGCCAACAAGCCAGAGACAATTGACGCTTTAAAGAACAATATCAATAATGTGCTTAAAAATTGGACCGATCGTGTAGGCCACTGCATGGCCAGCCGAGGCAGCCATTTGAATGAAATTATTTTGCATTATTAACTGGAAGGATTGTAGTTTCAAATAAAAAAAAGAAATTTGAGAAAATATTCAGTAGTTTTCTTTATAGCATTTTCAAAAAAAATAAACTTATTTGGCGGACCCTTTATATGTGTCGTTATTATTTTTCACATCACTGTCTATATATTGAAATGGCAGCCAAGCTTAAATATTTCCTTTAAGTATTTCGGAAGTCAAATCTTTTATTGTTATTATTTATTTTTGTTGCCTAATCTTTTTTGTTTTTTGATTTGAGAAGAGGCAGCTTTATAGAATATAGGCATATTCAAAAAACTTTCCATTAGAATATTACTTTGATCAAAATTTGTATATAAATCTCTATCTATTCTTTAAGTAAAAACAGAAATTGTTTTAAAGAAATTATCACATGGTAAATATCAACTTAAAATATATTATTTTTTATAATAAAAACTAATATTTATTTGTTCTCTGTAAATATGAAATAAAATATCGAAAAATATTTAATTTTCTTAGCTTCAAAATCAACCAACAAAAAATCCGTTTATTTTTTAAGTACCAAACAGAGCAAGTAAATATTAATAAAATTTAATTATTATGAGTTGAGTTGTTGCAAACAACAAATAATTTCACTCTCGTACCCAATTGATTTGTATTGTTTGATTTGCTTGCCACACAAACAATAGCAATCCGTTAATCTCCTGCTACAATTGCTAAACATAAACAAACAAACGGTGTTGTTTTCTTTGCATTAATTCATGTTTCAAAACAACATAAAATCAATTGCAAAATTCAAATAGACATTAAAAAACAAAAACAAAAAATAAAACAAAATTATTGTTTAATTTTTATTTCCCCAAAAAAAAGCAAAAAGAAAAATCACAAGCATTTAAATTTTATTAATTTTTTATTTTTGTTTTTTTGAACAAAATTTATTATTGGTGAACACATTATTGGTTTGTTTACACGAAGAAACACCTTCGAAATACTAAAATTACTGATGAAAATCAAAAAAGGCAAAAATACTTTGACGCTTAAATTTATTATAAACAGATTGTGTACTTGGAAATAATATTTTATTTTTAAATTGTTTTTATTGGCTGTGAAATCTTTAAAAATTCCACTGCTGCTTGTTGGTTCATTCGAATGATGCTTCAATGACATATGACTTGGCTTTCAAAATAGTCTTTGTGCGCTAGTGTTGGCTGGATGACTCATTTTAAGTTATTAAGCTACTGAAATATTATTTATATACAGGTACGTGCAACTAATTAAGGACACTGCCTAACCAATTATTAACTCGATAATTCTAACACCCTAATTCCTGAGCATGTTCGAATTACCGGAGTGTCCTTTATTAACATATATGTATGTGTTGGGTGGGCCATCTATCAGCTTAAATTTGAAATAGCGGTTATTTTGAATCTGACAATGCTTTTGTCATTCTATTCTGTCACAAAATTCGGTATATTATCTACACTGAATGAAATTAATCGATTTACGTTTGAGCAACATTGGAATTTATTGGAAATTTATCATCATTTAAAATCATCTTTGCGGTTAAATCTCATTTCCATCTTGGTGGGTACGTTAATACGCAAAATTTCCGTATTTGGGGCTAAGAAAGCCCAAACGTGGTCCTACAGAAGCCAATGCATCTATTACGAGTGATTGTTTAGAGCGGCTTGTGGATCTGACTTCGCTACCATTACGGTTAATGGAGACACCCATCGCACCATTATAACCGATTTTTTTGTGCCCGCTCTTCATGGTATTGATTTAAAAGATGTTTGGTTTCAACAGGATGATGCAACTTGCCACACATGCCACAACCGATTGACTACGTCAAACGTTTGATGGCCGTTTAATTAGCCGAAATGGTGATGTCAGTTGGCCGCAAAAGAAGCTGCGATTTGACACTGTCGGACTATTTTCTGTAGGGCGCTGTTAAAGACAAGTGTTATGCCGACAAACCAGAAGCAATTGAGCGTTTGAAGGCCAATTGAAGATGTTTTGCCTTAGGTCTTGGATAATTGTGCATCGCCAGGTGTTTCTTGGCCGACCGCTGTTCCATTGTTGCCAATGTTGTACAACATTTTGCAAAACATTCGACTATAGAAAAGCTTTCTTCAAAAAACATATAATTCGGCTTTATCTCAAGAAGATAAAGAGTTTGCTTAATAATATTGTAATTGACCCTTGGTGGAATGGGTCAGAGTTTCTCGTGGTGTCGAATACTATACTTATCATAAAAGATTAAAAGAGTATGACTCAAAATACACCCGGGCGACACTAAAACATACGCGAAGTTTGACCGTTGCCCAGAAAATATATTCGTCATCCAATGTTAAAAGGATATGGTCTAAGATATACACGGGCGACACTGAAACATGGTGGCGTTAGTATCATGCTGTAAGGTTGGCCAGAAAATATATTCGTCATCCAATGTTAAAAGGATATGATCTAAGATATACACAGGCGACACTGAAACATGGTGGCGTTAGCATCATACTGTAAGGTATTATGGAGTCACGCGCAATGACTTATTAATAATCCCGTCACTGTTTTAGACTGGCCGACTGACCTATGGAAATTAGCAAAATCAAAGTTATAACATTAAAAGTAAGTAATTTCTGCAACTTATATTGCGAATAAAAAGATGGGAACCATTTTGAGGGATTTCCAAAAAATTATATGAAATTTTGATCGCTAACCTTTTGCCATTTCCATTAGTGTAGAACTTCTAGGTTTTCTAAGCGAAAAACTGCATTTTACAGGCCTCTACGGAATTTAAATTTACACTATTAAAAGAGCTGTGCAGAGGTCGAAACAAATGATAAGCTGAAGATGTAACTTATTGATATATGATAATAATAAATCCCATAACATTTTATTGAAGTACAAGAGGACTTCTTTTTTTTGACTAATTGAAAGGGGCCTACACTTAGATTTGTCTAGCTGTCAATAATTCTCATGCCCATGTAAGTTGTATGAAGCAAACCAAAATAGCGTGGCGTCAATGCTTAGCAGAGGGTGTTTGTTAGAGGTTCATAACTTTGAGTTGGTAACACTGTTCGTCAAACTTATCGTGCACTTTGTCCATTTTATTGAATGGGTTAAATGGGTACGTAAACAAGCAGAATTGACACATTTGTTCGCATCGATGACCTTTTTTATGGCGGAGTAAATAATACATCGAAAGCTCTCGAACCTCTCGATATTTCAGGTAGATTCCATTTCTTTCTTTTAATTTCTGTTTAGTTCTTTTGTCGCTATGCGTATGTAAACATCTACCTCTTTCAGCTCTTAGTATTTGTTGTTGCTTGTTTGTTGTGTGTTACTTGTTTTCTTTGCTGCTTAATTATTGTTGTTGCCGTGTTATTTTTAATTACTTTACCTCTGCTAATGTTTGTTGTTGTAGATTTGGTTATTTGTAAACAGCACGTTCAAGTTGTTCTTGCAATTTTTGTTTATTTATTTTAGCGAAGTAATAAACGCAGAGGTTCCCAATCTTATTTTCGCAATAATATGTATAATGTTCATAAGTTTTTGTATTTTTTATTGCAAATAAGCTTATCGTTTAAGTATTTTTCTAATTTTAATATATAACGTCTTATTTTTATAAACAGTGGTGGAAGATATAATAGGGACACATCAAAATAAAAAATGCATTCTAATTGAAAGAAGTCCGTATGGTCAGATGGATACGGACTTCTTTCAATTAAAATGCATTTTTTGTATTTATTTGTCATAAATGAAAGTTTCCTTATTATCACTTCCACTCAGTAAGTCCGAAGGATGGCACATAGATGGCATAGCTAAAATATTGTCCATATGATATTTAGTACTAAATTTCAAACGATACGTGTATTAATTTGACAGCAATCTGTCTATTAATTCGTGAGTTAGAGCCTTTTGTGTGAAGCAAATTTTGTTATTGAAATAAAGTGAATAAAGTGAGTCTAGATAAAGCACTGCTTTTTGATAAGAAAAAAAAAAAATACAGTGGAAACCAAACAATGGCTCGATAAACATTATCCGAACTCTGCTTCATCGAAACAAATGGTAGAGAAGTGGATTGCTGAGTTTAAACTTGGTTGTACCAGCACAACGCAGTGGATGCCCACAATGAGGCTGTTATTCCAGAAAACATCAAAAAATTCCACAAATTGGTTATGAACGATCGCAAACTCAAAATGCACGAGCTAGCTGACATTTTAAAGATATCAGACGGTAGTTTTTTTTACCATTTTACACGAACATTTGGGTATACGAGAGCTATGTTCAAAGTGGGCGACGCGTGAGCTCACAAATCGATGAAAACGATGGGATTCGAATTGCTTACCCATACACTCCAGATTTAACTCGCAGCGACTTTTTCGTATTTTCAGATCTCAAGAGAATGCTTGTTGCAAAGAAATTTAAGTGCAATGATGAAGTAAGCGCTAAAAGTGAAGCATATTTTGGCGGGAAAGAGAAATCGTATTATAAAGGTGATATCCGAAAGAAAAAGAAAGGAAAATCACCATACTCGTTGTATTGCCCTCAAAGGCAATTATGTTAAATAATAAAATCGAGTCTTGTTAAAATTTTGTTTTCTTCTTACTTGTCCTAAGGACTGATTGAGTGATCTAAAGTTTCATGAACGACAAAGGTTCAAAGTTGTCATGAACGACAATTTTTTTTCTCTCTTTTTTTGTAAATAAATGTTGTAAATATACAACTATTATAAATATACGGTAGTGGACAAGCAATTAAGTGTTTGATAATCTTTTTGGCTTATCTTGAAGTGTTTACGGGAAGTCGGTTATAGAGTCCACCATCATTTCCGAAGACATTAGTCTTTGATTCATAGCTCCAAACTAAGAGCTTTCAAAAAATTGGATCCTTACTTACGGTCTGTGCTGATATTTTAACAATGTGTTATGTGTTTCATATTCGATCTTATCTGCGCAGATGTGAGAAAATGATCAGCGTTACTCATTCTGACCATAATCTTATCTTCGGCTTGGGACGTTTTGCGCTGTCCATTTCTTTTTAAATTATAAAAAGTGTTAGAATTTTGTAATACTTTATAGCGTTAACAACCTTTCCCCGAGATATATTCAAAGCATATCCCACCTTAGCAATTGATTCAACATTTTTCTCTTTCTGAGAAAGTGAAGCTCTTTTTATTACCCACAACTGAATAATGTCTAATTTATTAACTGTAAAATGTAACCTAAACATTTTTATATAAAAATTAAAATTTTTGTCTTCTTATCTTTCGATGTGTACGAACAAATGGCAGATTATTAAACATTTTCACATTGAATTGCTGATTTTTTGTCATATTTTTACAAAACTATAACGGTACCATATATTTATAAAAATTAGAAATTTTCAAGAAGAAACTAGCCCTTATGTTTAACTTTAGAAAAAGTATTTCATTAATAACTTAATTGCTTTGTAATTGTCCTCAACTGTATGTAGAATGATGATCATTTAAAGGTGCAAACGCTGGCTGACTGTAGGAGTGACATACACTATTAAATACGTGGTGCATGTATTAATGTTTTTACAGATGTCCTCTGATGTGTGAAAATATTTGGAAATCGATGGAGAGGATAAGTCTGAATATATTGAGTGTCCTTAAAAACTAAGCTTAAAAGGCTCTTCGACACAAGGAATTATTAACCACCTTAAATATGTTTTTAAATTTGAATTCTTTGAAATTCTTGTACAGCAAGAAAAACTTGATTCTATACCAAGTAGTCTCCAGGCGCTGGCAAATAAATCTCTTACAAAATACACTGTAAAATACGAATCACTGGATGAAATATTAACACGTTATGTGGTCGAGGAAGAAATGTCCGTTAAGGCCCAAAAAAAGCCGAACGTTGTTCTAGCAAATTCATTTGCTAATGCAACAAGAATTGTGAAGTAATTTATTTTAATAAAAAAAACCGGTTAACCGGTTATTTGATTAATTTTAAACCGAAACCAGATTTTTTCAATTGCAACTTTTCAAATTATTCGAAAACCGGTTTTAGAAAAAGTCGAATAATCGATCTCCCTAATCACAAATGAAATTCGGTCCATTAAACTTGTCACTGCTAATTCATGTGCCACCCAAACATTGAGTTCCTGGTGTATCCAGCTTTCTTCAAATGGTTTAGTGATGAATACCTCGTTCCCTAGCAATGTTTACACTGCTTATGTGCCGGCCTTGCTCAATTCTTTCCACGAATTCATCGACTTTTTTGGTGATTGGCCAACATTAAAAAATCTTCTATAATACAGAGTGTCCGGCGGGAAGATACACTATTTTGTTTGTTTATAATTTTTGATTATATGGAAGAGAATGTATCTTATATTGATAAATGTTTTATTTAATGTCGACAATTATATATGGAATACAATATCAGGTGAATGCCGCTTCTGTTAGCCTCACAAATGCGAGCCTTTTTGAGCACATTTTTCATTACATTCCCACACATTTCACGTGGTATTTCATTAATTTCATCACAAATATTTTGTTTGAGTAGCTCCAGCGTTTCTGGTTTGTTTGCATAAACCTCGCTTTTCAGATATCCCCACAAAAAGAAGTCCGTAGCAGTCAAATCGGGCGACCGTGGAGGCCACTGAACAGCATCATTCCTTGAAGTAATTTGTTGTGGAAAGAGGTCTCGCAGTAATTCCATTGTAATCCTGGCTGTATGCGATGTGGCACCGTCTTGTTGAAACCACATGTTAGATATGACGATATTGCTCTCCATTGACAGTTACCGTTACGCCGTTTTCAGTTTCAAAGAAGTAAGGTCCAATGATTCCTCCTGAGCAAATTGAACACCAGACTGTCACTTTTAATGAATGCAAAGGTGACTGATGAATAATTTGAGGGTTTTCGATTGCCTAGAATCGACTATTCTGTTTATTCACATAACCATTCAAATGAAAATGTGCCTCGTCACTCATTATGATTTTTTCATGAAAATCGATGATTGATTTTAATAAAATGTTTTAACGATTAAAACACGTTGGCTTACTGAATATTTTCCCATAATAAATTTGCCACTTCTCTACTTCACGACTGCCAAATATGAACTGTCAAGAGTAATTTTTACCAAAATGGCGGTAAAAAAAGTACAAAACCTTCCCGGCGGACACTCTGTATTAAGTACTTGTAGAAAGTAACCGTGCCCTTTATTATGTACTCATTTTTTTTATAAATTTAGAAAAAACAATAACAATTACATATCCATATAATAATATTTTATGGAAATGTAATATTTCCAATGCAATTGCTAAAAGCAGTAAGATAAGTGAGATTTCCTTTATGAAAAGCATAAATTAAAAAATAAAATAAAATTAAAAAACAACAGATGTCCTTAAATGATTGCACACAAAACTAAATTAAATCAAAATCTGTTGTAGTCAATGTTCTTCTAAAAAAATTTCTACGGAGTATCGCATTTCAATTACTTAAGCCTCGCTTTTTGTACGATACCATGGAGCAAAAAATTGTGAAATTGGAAATGATATACGAGTATATGTACTTCTTACTGATAAGAAAATTTAGTGTCCTGTTGGAAGTCAATTCTATTTTTCTGTTTTATGTCGAAATCTAAAAATGTCTTAAGACAAAATATTATTATTACTACTGATTGAAATCCATTATACACAAATCTTAAGAAGAGAGAAAGAACATCATAAAAATGATTGAAATTTCATTTATGCATCTTAACAGGCAACAAACATAATAATTTTATGGCATTGAATTGAACACAAAACTTTGGAAAGTTTGCAATTATTGCTGATGAATTCTTTGGCAAGATTAAACAAGTGGACATTAACGACGTTCACTCTGGCTTCAGCAGTACTTAGAAAAAAAATCGTATTTATTATAGAATTTAAAGAAATAATAAAAAAAGACAATAGAACGCAAAAAAAAATAAATAAAAAATAAAAAAAAAATTATTAATGGAATTTTATGATCCATCATTGAATTGAATCGGATAGAGGATGATGATGATGATGATGACAACATTGTATAAGAAATTTTTTTAAATTGACTTTTTCTTCATTTTCTTCTTCTTCTCTTTCTTTTTATTATTTTTCTCTTTTAATATTTTGCTTGGCTTGTTTGTCTGTCTGTCTGTCTGTCTGTCTGTCTGTCTGTCTGTCTGTCTGTTTTTGTCCCCTTAAATCTGTTTTCATGTCTTTAGACATGTCATATCACAAAGAAGACATTCTCGCAAAATACATTTCAAAACGGAAAACAGGTTTTCATACTTTGGGATCTTTTTCTTTTTCATTTGTTTTTATTGCGATTTTAATTTGTCAAAAGAAATTTATACCGAATGATGGAAGAGATCATCCTCTTAGCACAGGTAACAATATTGTGGTCATTATGAGTTTGCCTTTTTCAGTCAACCAATCACATCAGGTGAACGTGACATCAGTGGAAAAAAAAATTATGATGCAGAGAATAAACTACAAAAAAATAAAAATAAATAAAAATAAAATAAAATAAAATGAAATAATATGATATTGTAAATTTTGTATGCTGTTGTATAATATGTATTTAAAACGTGTCGTCGTCGTCGTATAAGTCACAGCAACACCTATAGAAAAGGACTATTCTTTGACTTTGAAATTTTTAGTGCTGTGCTTAGCTTCGAATTGAGGTTTTTGTAAAGAGCATCCTACACAAAATGAATGTGCTATTAATGTGATAATAAGTACATAAGTTCTTTGAGTATATTTTCTTATAAGTAAAATTAGAAAGGAACTAACTGTTGCGCAACCTGTTTTTTTTTTTCTTAAACAAAACTACTTTCGGAAAAATACTTTGACAGCATGAGTAATTAAGTTATTTCTCAGATAGATATGTATATACCCACCTTCGATTCGAGACTACTTACAGTGTAAATAGAACCCATCCAAATTCTGTATACAATTCCTATTTACATTTATACAGCGTTTACCTAGGCAGTCATATGGGTCCGATGTAACAGACATTGTAAGCGAAGGTTGGTTGGGTCTAATACTACAGATATTGTAAATGAAGGTTGGATGTGTCCAATGCTACAGACATCGTAAGTGAAAGTTGGAATGGTTTTAATTGTCAAATATTTGTTTTTTTCATTTTATTTATTTATCACAAATTCAATAATGAAAGTCCAGTTTATAGGCTATAATTCTTTCAACAATTTTAATTCAGAAAAATTAAGAAGAACAATTGAAAAAAATAGAAAAAAGCAAACAAAATTCATAAAATTCATAATCGAAACTACACTTACGATGTAATGCATTATAATCCCATTCAAATCGGAGGTTAGTGCAACGGATTTTTTATTTCCAATTTACATTTAATATTACAATGTGTTGGGAATGAGACTCATCCAACTCGGTTGCTAGTTGTATGTGCTCAACAATTTTATTTAATTTTTTTCTATTGACATTAATGTATACAATCCGTTGAGTTTCAATTTGTAATAATTTTTTATACTGCTGGGTATGTATATGGTTTATGTCGTTTACTGAAAAAATCAGCTCAGGGTAGTAAAAATTAGTTCACATTTGAACCCAATATCGCTACAGATTTCTAACCAGACATCGAACAAAATCTCTAAATACTGCAGTAAAAATCCGTAATAAATAACCATAATTGTTATACAAATTTGTACACAAAACCTACAGAAACTCAATAATAATTTTGATAGGTAGTCGATTAAAGAAGCAAATTGAGCCTACATATTTTTTTACATTTGTGAAAGTCCAAAATTCAGTGAAAGCTAACAAATATATTAAACACTTAAATAAAAGGATATTTAAAAATAATCAAAATTGGTGTCAAACTCCACACGAAACTGTTGCATAGCACTTATTAAAGCACATTTTTAAGTTGGGTATCATGCAGTTAGTTGTCCTAAACTGAAATAATTTTATTCTATATAACGAATTTACTACAGATATGATCCTCGTTAACTTATGGATCTTTGAGTGTAGGCAGATTTCAACTCCAAAGGCTTAGCTTTTGCTGGCTTAATTTAACTGCTCGGTTAAGTTCGGTTAAAAATTTAACCAATAATGAAAGAAATTTTTTCTTATATTTAAAACGAGCTTAATTAAGCTATAAATGTGCCATTTTTATCGCTAACCCTTTGCCATTTCTGAAGTATCGTCGTTATTCCATCAGAGTAGAACTTCTGGGTTTTCTGGGCGAAAAACTGAACCAATTGCGTTCTACAAGTTTCTACGGAATTTAAATTTACACCATTAAGAAAGTTCTGCAGAGATCGGAACAAATAATAATCTGGGCTATATGATTGATGCATCAGAATATCCCAGCCATCAATTGTCCGCGCCATCAAATATGATTGTGATCTGGCAGTATCCTGATAGAACACGATACCTTTTCTCCTAATAGATTCTGGCCATTATAATGGAATTGCTTACTTCAATCTCATTAACTGTTAAAACTATAAAGATCTAAGCCCATCATTTGACCACATTGTAGAATCTCATAATGAACAATTCCCTTCCAATCCCAACAGATATAAAGCATTACCTTTTTGGTGTCAATCCTGGCTTTGTTACCGTCTGAAAAGCTTTACCTTGCTTCCTCCATGATCTTTTTCCTTTATTGTCGTACGTGTTGCACTCTTCATCACCCGTAATCATTCGATTCAGAAATGATTCGACTTCGTTTCGTTTAAACAGTGAATTGAAAATAGAAATTCGGTGAATTAATTTGTACACTGCTAATGACTATCAAACTTCTTTATGTATCTAGCTTTCTTCAAATAGTTGACAACTTTTTGATAGTTCCTTAGCTACGTCCACGGTTCATACTATATATACCTGTATTTTTCAATTTTAATTAACTTTTTTAGTGATTGGTCTACCAGAGCGAGTCTACAAAAAACAAACATTTTCTCCCCATTAAGTAAAACTATGTGGAATATAATGATTTTAATGAATGAATATATTGACATAACTACCACAGTTTGGGCGAAAAAATTGCCACGCCCATAAAAAAAATTTCAGCCCGATGGAAAAAAACTGAAAACGGATTTGAATTCAGCGCATCAAAATCATTATATTCCATATAGTTTACTTAAAGGCTTTTTACTGTAGACCATTGCTATCGGGTCTAAAACGAGCAGAGCATTTCTCTGCTATTCTAGTTATAGCCTGCGGCGCATTTTTATCTTTTCAATAATAGAAAAGCAAAAATAGCACAATGCTTAGTAAACATATTTGGTAGGGTTTTTTTCAACTAATTTCATTTCCCGCTTTTCCGGGATTTTTATGTGGAAAACCAAAGCAGTTTTTCATATACAATAAAAGATTTCAAATTCATTGACTTGAAAGCTTAAGAAAAAATTACAATTATTTCAGATAAATTATGTTCCTAATATACACAAACAACAAAAACTCAAAAAAGTATGAAAATACACCTTACAGTAAAAGTGAGCCACTAGTATCTGCGCCCCGCTTTGACTGCAGAACATCGAGGTGTTTTTGTGACTTAATGACATGTCTTCTGATATTTTGGTCCAGATGATCCCATCAATTTTCCATAATATTTAAGTCCAGAGATCGTACTAGAACTGAAAAAGAGACATTGTATGATAACCCCTCATTTACAATGCCAAAAAGACCTATTGTGTTCACTGATTCTTTCGAATTATCTTGGAATAGATTGAAACATGTTAAAGGATCAAAATTTGTTTTTATATATGAAACAGCAACCCCAGCAGCCAATGTTGAACGCCAAAATCTATCTAAACTGCTTGCATACATTCTTTGTCGTTGGCAGTGTCGCTAAATGTGCAGATTTACCTGTGTTTTACAGTTTTTTAAGCATCTAGCAGTTTTGAAGTTTTTTGCTTAAACAATAAGTTTTTCTAAAAATTGCACAGATTTTTTAGATTTTAACATTTGAGTTTTTTTATTTTTGTTATTTTAATTACAATTTCTGAAGTAAGAACTTCACCCCATTTGCTGTGGTGATGTTTACTCATACCTTTTTAGTGCGACAATGCAATTATGCATTTTTTTGTCCACTGATCACAAAGAAAGAGAGAGTTTACACAATGTGTGGTAATCATAGGGGTAATTTTTGCGGAATTTCGTTTATTCAAATAACTAAAACGTTTTTGAGTTACTTTATTGTACGTTGTGCAAACTCCTCCACTTTTAAATACTGTTATATCTCGAAAACAGGAGCTAACCTAAAAAACGGTTAGCGCTATCGGATTCAGCGTTCTTGAGTCCGATTAACAAGTCTGGTGCCAAGCTTGTCGGCAAAAAGTGTTTAATTCGAGCACAGGGTAATTATATCAATAATGTATTTCACATTTAATTTTTTGTGTTTTGCCTGAATAAAAATGAATGAAACTTCAAAATGCATTTTGTTGATATTTTTTCTTATTAATTCACTTAATTGCCTTTCAAATAACTTCTTTAATCATCAAAAGTTTACAAAAATTATTTTTTCAATTATGTTCTGTTTTTTTTTTCACTTGAAAATCAGTTTTTTTCTTCTAAATTTCCAGTTTTTTTAAAAAGAATTATGTCAACACTGATCATTGGTATCAAGTTTTATATCAGAACTATTCGTTTTTTGTCAAACGTTTTTTTGTTCACACTCAAATACAATATAATAAACATAATGTCATCGCACTTCAATATAAAAAATTAATTTTCACGGT
Organism: Wohlfahrtia magnifica; assembly: GCA_023159175.1. NCBI lineage: Eukaryota > Metazoa > Arthropoda > Insecta > Diptera > Sarcophagidae > Wohlfahrtia > Wohlfahrtia magnifica. The sequence goes on from JAKWBJ010000528.1 coordinate 1,273,010, forward strand.
AAAGTATTTAGGCATACTTGTAGCGGAATTCCGGGGACAAAAATTTTTTTCCCGTTTTCCCGGGAAACGAAAAAAGTGAGGGAAAAAACCTTAATACATAGATATTTTCAAACTTTTCAAATTTATTTGTAGATGTATTACCTCAGTTAGACCAACTTAAGACGGCCAAATATAGTTCAAATTGGCGATGTTGCTGGTCCTCAATAATTATGGTTGCATGTTGTGTTTACATTCCTCTTGATTTTTACGTTTTCATTGACAAAGAAAACACGAAATATTTAATATAGAAATACGCAGCATAAACATCAAAAATGAATTCAAAATTAAATGAAAACAAAATCTTTAAAAAAATACATTGTATTGTAAAGCCGAAACAAAACAAAAAATGAGAAAACGTAAATGTTCGATATTAAAAAAAAGGAAAGAAAAAAATGCCGCCTTAAACATAATCAAAACTATCGAAATAGCCAATGGAAATCACCACATTTAAATCTGTTGCGTTCTGTTTTTTATTTTAAAGGCCATTTGCCAGCTGCTGTCGTTGCCGTTGATGTTGCCTTTGCTGTTGCTGTTGTTGCCGCCAACACCATTATCTCGGCAATATAAAACATTTCTACATGGTAAGTGGCAAGCTGTTTTTATATTTTTTCAATATCCGCCGTTGCACTTACAAAATAAAGAATCAAAAAATGAAAATAAAAATAAAATTGAAACAATAATAATCGAAAGAATAAAAAAGCAACAACAACAACAACGAGCGGAAAAAAGCTTCAACTGTTTACCTATACCTGGGGTTATTTTAATATCTGTCCCGCATTTATTCAACGAACACACACACACATACAAACGCATACGAACAACATGAATTTCCTTCTTAACACTTTTATCGAATCATAAAAAGAAAAAACACGAAAAATTTCGAAAACACTCGCAGCATTTCTATAAAACTTGATCATCATCATCATGCCTGTGACTATTATTTTCATCATATGCAGTCTTAGCTTGGGCTGTGGCTATGGCCATGGCTGTTACTGCTGCTTTTCAGATAAACTCATAGTCACAGAACTTTATCGATATCCGCATTGAAGAAAATTCAATATCTTGCTCGAATTTTGACACATTTGACAAATTGCTTTAATATCCTTATTTTGTTCTTGGCCTTAGCAAATGCATTATTATACGATCATTTTCAAGGTTTAAAGGTTAACCAACATTATGCCGATCATCATCAATAACTCAGTGTGTTCACACTTGTAGTTCAGCGAAAATATAAAGAAATAAAGCCGAATAATATTAACGAACAATTGAAGACTGAAAAATTGTTTGCTGCAAAAAAAAACATTTTGCAAAAGCATTACAGCTGAGAAAAAAAATAAGAAAAATTAAGACATAATATAATTGAATAAATATCAAAAATACAAATAAAGTTTTGATGAGGGAAACAAATGCAAAAAAAACATTTTAATATAGAAAAATGAAAATTTGGTTAAACGCTGGTATGAAGTCTAGGAGAAGTCTAATAGCATTCGTAGTAATGACTATGGCAAAACACCATATAAAAGATATCCGATTACCGTACATATGCGCAATATATTATTTTACTTTATTTCAAGTTTTATGCTGATTCGAAAAAAAAATTTTAAGTGATTTTTCAGTAGAACATATAAAAGTCTTTCTCATCAAAATTACTGCCAACTAGCGAAATTGTTCGTTTAAGGAGGAGGTTAGGTTAGGGTACAAGGGTCGCTCGTAGTTAAGCGAGTACATTCGGAGACCCTATGGCTTATTGTCAAAAAGAAACTTAAAAACTCACGTAGGACTTAAAATCAGATATGAGATAGTCGATTAATGCTCTTCCTAAACCAGAATGTGCAAATCATGTGTTCTTTGCAACTGCCTACCGCTACCCCTAACAAAATTGATCAGATTCTTCGTGATCTATCACTGAAACAGTCTAGATCATAGAAGAGACGTACACCAAGTCCAAGTTTCCGTAGAGCGGCGTCACAGAAAAGATATTGTACCGGTATCTTTTTCATCCTAAAATCTTCTACAGTAGCCAAAACACAGATAAACCCTACATTTCGACATGCGCCAAGTCATACAGTGTCCTGGTTGTACACATGTCAGAAGCCTAATTAATTTATCAACTTCCTCAAGTCCCCCAGGAATGAATCCATAGTTGCCCACTCATCAGCAAAATTACTCCTTTGGGAGCTCTCATGACAGTTGAAGAGACACTTCGGCTTCACTACGTTGGATCTGAAATCATCGATCGATGCAAAACTGTCAACATCGATATCAATAACCGAAGGTTCGAGACTTAATTTTCCTATACATCTAGCGACTTTAGTGATGGCATAAGCCTCGACCTGGAAGAGAGACCGAAAATTTGATCAGAGTATGAACCAGAAATTGTTCCTGCCTCTGTCTTTGAGCCATCAGTATAGATTAAGATCACGCCGTCCCGTAGAACATATTCCACAGCCCAATCGTCCATAGAAAGTATCCTAGACTCAAAGAAGTTGAGGGTAGGTACCGCATACTCCGTTCCTTCCCGTGGAAGGGTGCCGTGACAAATGCGAATGTGCTTAGGTCCGCTTGATTATCTAACACTTATTTGGCAAAGATGTCAGGGGGTGTTATGCCTACCATTGTCGCAAGATTGGCCTAAGGAGTGGAACCAGGCAGCAGCAGCAGTTTCTGTACCCTGTTCAGAAAAGTGAGGTACGACTGGTGTTCATCGCTTCATCGAGAAAAATGATACAAAGCACGTGTTCAGTGCCTTCAAGTAGCCAATTTTCAAAATCAGCGGCCCAATCTGTTGTATATCTTAATTTGAAAACTATTTACAAAACTATAACAAATTCAAAGCACACGACTACTCGATGACGAACCTTAGGTTTAAGGAATGCAGAACCTGTAATGAACACCGTTCGAAATATCAAGATTAGCACAAATACGCAATGGCATCTTGAGATATTATCTACTTTTAATGGGCCTCTGCGAAATTTGTTGCTCAGAAAGCGTTGAAATTTCCACACTTAGCGATAACAAACTTATTTATGGATCAGAATCAGTGCTCTTATGGCTCGCTTTAGCATACCTGCCAAAAACTTGATTGTTAACCAGTGCTACGTTCATACAGAAACGACAGAAACTCTTGAAAAAAGACTTGAACAATCACTTGCCTGTGATAATTGCATGAGTGAAGCGTGCATACTCCAGTTGATGATAAGCAGGAAAAAGACAGGCAATTAATCCTGACGGTATAGAAAAAAGGTTAAATGTTTTTCGCAACTAGTCTTCGATAGTACGATCTTCTTCTAAAATTGCAAGACACGTCGGTCAAGTTAAACAAAATATAGATTTTTTTAAAAAATTGCGACCTGAGTGATTTTTTGTGAAATTTGTTTTAAAATGTATGTGAGTTCACCTCATCTCAAGAAGAGGAAGTAGTAGTTCTACGGGAAGTTTTTTAAACGTTTATTTGTGATTATTTCCTTTGTTAGAGTAGACGAACATATGATAAAATGAAGCAAGTGATTATTATTGCTTTTTAATTAATTAGGGGACATTAATTATTGTATGTGAAATCAAAAGTATTTTGTAAAAATTAAGAAATATTTCGTCATTCGTTTTAATGTAATTTTGAGTAAATTATGTATGACTAGATAAAGTACCTAGTGATCTGCAAAATATCAATTTTAAATTGTGAAATTTTTAAAATACAAAGTAATAATAGAACAGTTTTCCATATCGCCAAGCGATCATGTTTACCTCGTTTTTTAATTAAAAAAAAGTGTTTTTCTAAAGCTTTTTTTCTATACTTGTATACGATACGTTTAAAATAATCATGAGATCTTTTATGGATTCATTTGTTACAATTTTTTTTTTTTGTTCTTTTTTAATTTTTATTTTTATTTTCAATGGAGACAACCTGCTGTGCTATTTCTTCAAAAACATTTTGAGTTCAATAAGCAACCGAACACACATTGTACTTTGCTGGTACTTCGCAATATTCAAAACGTAAATTTTATAGATTTTTTCCAAAAGTATTTAAAAACAATAAAAAAAATTGTTGTTTTTGTGTATCTGCTGTGTACAGTGTGTATGTACATAGAAGCTCCTCCAGATTACATATTCGACAATTTCTTAACACTTTTAACTTGTCCTGTGCCAGCAATACATATTTGTTTTTAGTTGTGTTATATGCCATTAGATTTGCTGTACTTGGGAGGTTATTGGGCATCTAAAAATTTCTAAAAAAAAATTTTTTGTTCACAATTGTACACATTTCGTTCTTGTTTTCTAGTTTTTCTATTTTTTTTTCTATTTTTTTTTATCTTGGCCATCTGTTTAATATCATTCGCACTTTTGTGTTGTACAATTTTTTTTGATGATCATCTTTAAATTTATACTAAATTGTATACACATACTTTATATATTTGTGTGTCTATATAAATGTGATTTGTTCATTGAATGCTATGAATTAAACATTTTTTTTTATTCGAAAATCTAAACAAAATACCAAAAAGAAAAATGTTAGAACAATAAGGGGCAGATATATTTTGAAAATCACACAAAATCTAAGGCGATCAACGAGAAATCATTTAAAAGTCGTAAAAAAATTTAATTGCATAGGAAATTTATGAAATAGTCATTTGAACTTAACAGGAGCAATAAACACAATGAGCCGGTGTATGCTATTGAAGATTTAGAAAATAAATTGATCGTGGAATTAAAGCTTACGTTTATGGAAGGAAATCAAGAGAAGAAAGGGATATAAGAAAACATGTGTCACGATTTTTAAGGGCTTTTTAATCACTTCTCAGGAATTGAATGTCTCTTACGTCTTAATTGAACTTTAAATTTTCATTGGTTTGTATGTGGAAATTGGTTTTGTATGTGAAAATTTTATGTTAATTTGCTTAATTGCTAAATCCTTTTTTTTGGTTTCTTCTCCAAAGTCACCGAAGCTCAGTCAACTAGCCATCCAGTGTGTTTATTCTACGATTTCAAAATTCCTGCCAAATATTATACTGCTACGTTTTAACCTTTTTAAAACGTCTGAGTTCGTTTAAATTGAGTTAAAGTAAAATAAACACCACTTTGTTGTTGTTTACAGTTTTTTTTTATTTATTACACTATAACATTTATACAGTTTAATATTCGCTTATACAACGCTTTTATTTCCGCTTAAACACGACTTTATATTATGACAGCAAAACGATAGGTAACTGTCACATAGGTAAAGCGGCCTCTTTATATACCAAATTGCCTTTATTTTTAAAGTTCCGGAAATGTCTCATATCCTCTATTTTATATCCGTTAATTCACATGTAACACACTAAGTTGATCAAATTGGTAGTGCTGCCAGATACGCAAATGAATATGGCATTGACAGGGTGACACATAATTACCAAATATACCAAAACTCCAAAATTCCACCAATACATTTTTGAAGACGTATTGCTGAGATTAATTTGAAACCGTCTTATATGCTCCACCGATCTAACTTTATCTTCACTTAAAAAACTTACGTCTGCTAACTCAAATAACCTATTACTACTGACGGTTGCCCGCGGCACAGCTTACTTGGTTCCAAATAGATAGTTTCGTTGCATTACCATAATGCCAATGTCCTAAGTCACATATTAATAATCCTTAACCATTCTCTTGATCCAGTTAAGATATGAATCTAGTTTGGTTAGTTCGCTTGGGTGGCACTCTCGAAGTAGATGATCAATAAACACTATTGTGCAGTTACGATACTAGAAACTTGACGTCAGAAAGTGTCACATTTAATATCAATTTGGTATCGGCTAATGAAGAGGAAAAGGAAATTACTCGTTCGCCTATACCCAATCAGCGATATTCATAAACTCGACAATACTGGTTTTAACTACGAGTATATCTAGCATGCTGCTGATGTTTTAAAAATTTGAAGCGCCTAAATTAACCCTGTTTCTGCACAAAACCGGCCAATCACACAGCAGATAAGTCAATGATTCCTTACTGTTGTCTTCAAAACAGCTTCTACACACAATGTTGCTGGCTATTCCAAAATAGTCAGACTTATGAGATATTATTAGTCTCTATACATATGTCCTATGGTCCTTTCTTATCTCTGTAAGATTTCTTATGTGAATTCTAGGCAGTCTCAATATTTATTCATTTCATAGCAGGGCACTTATACGAGATATCAGTAGCTTATTTTACTTAAATAAAACTGCGAAATCTTAAATTGATACATAATGATACCTGATTGCTGACTCTTCCAGAAACACTCTACACTCATACACAATTTTCGATGTGCTATATACTCTTTCCAGGAATCTTATGTTCGCTTTTCTAATACTAAATATTAAAATATCCCTTCTAAATATCATGTAATAATGGATATGCGATCGACAGTAGTTATGAGAATATTTTTGACCTGTAGATCACTGCAGTAGTCTGGAAGCCTCGTAGATAGTTTAATACCCGGCTGATTCTGAGATTCTCCATTTTTACAATATAATGTCGCCACTGCTTTCGTGGTTCTTGAAGCAGTGTTCAAGTTCCAGTTAAGCTTACAATCCGTTATTAATCTGAAACATTTGATACTGTTTCGCGGTGGAAGAAAAACTGCTTCAATGCTGTGTGAAGCAGAACTAGTATCGGGTCTTTTTTAAAGCGTTCATAAATTTGAGTTATCAACACTGCTTGATTTGACAACCGATTTAACAAATGACAGTTGCTTTTTGCTTAGCTTGGTCAGATAACCTTTCCAATTGTTAAATTTTTTTTATCAAAATAATATTTTTATCTATTCGTGAAACGTTATAGTTCAAAATTTTGTTTTCAGATTAAGCCCATTTCTGGTTGTATGGGTACGTAAATAAGCAAAATTGTTGAATTTGAAGTGATGATAATCCACAAGCTTTAGTCGAAATATCCTTTCATCCAGAGAAAATTACTGTTTGGTGCACTTTATGGGCTGGTGGAATCATTGGTCTTTATGTCTTCAAAAACGATGGTGGTTAGAATATTACTGGCGTTGATCTTGCTGACATGTGGTTCCAACAGGCCGGAGCCACATGCCACACAGCGCATGCTACTTTGATGAAAAATTAATTTCACACATTCGTCCAATTAATTGGCCACCAAGATCATGTGATTTAACCCCGCTGGATTATATTCTTTGGGGTTATGTAAAGTCGTTGTCTACATCGATAAACCAGAGATAATTGAACACCTGGAGATCAACATTGAAAGTATTATGGTTTGCGAATTTAGGATTCCAGATTATGACTTGCTAGCGCGTAGCTGTTTCAGGCTGTGAAATTCGTAAAGAAGAGGATTTAAAAAAAATTTAATTTATTTCAGTTTTTTAAATATAAATATATACTATATATGAGTACTTACAGTGCTTTAATATAAATAGTTAAGTACGACTTATGGCAAATATAGTTTTTTCTAATCAGAATCAGAAATATCAGGAACAGTATCATCTTCTTGAATAATTGGCTCTAAAAGCAAGTTCATTACGTCCGTATCCATTTTATAATTGTCCCGGGAGAACTTAAAAGGTCCTTTGGGGAGCAAAGATATGAGAGGATCAGAAGAGAACAGAAGAGAGTGCATTAAATCTTCCATTGTGTTTTTTCTTAAATTTCTGCGCGTATGAGGCTTTCTAAAATTCCTTAAATGCTTATTTCGCGATTCCTGGACTTCTTCCTACATCATGCCAATTGAAATAGGCACATTATTTATGATGACAGCATCGTGAATTAATATCTTGTGCACGGAAGATGGCATATAGAACCATGGATATTTTTCGACAAAGATTTTCGCTGTTTGCCAGCATAATATTTTAAAAGCATGTTTATTAACTCTATACCAACAAGCCATAGCTCGTAATAGAACACTGAATCTCTTGGTTATTTCTTCACTGACTCCAGTTAAAAGGAAAGCCAATTTTGGTTGCCGAAAAAGTGTTCTAGCAGTATTTCCGTTATTAGTATTTCCCAACCCAGGCTTGCGAACATCAACTAATAAACCCATTTCATTTCTGAACTTTTCTTGAATATCTAGTTTGCTGTACTCCAGATTTATCTGTGGTATGAATTTGCTACTTTTTAATTGGCAATCCTTACGCAATATGCAAAATGCACTCAAAACATCTTATCCAAGCGTGTAGTGTTGACAAGCCATACTCATAAATATTGGTATTGGGTGGTACATTTTGAATGGGATTCAAGTCATTCATAATTTTTGGTGTGGCTCCACAAATACCACAAGCTTGTGATGATTGACGATGATTCTGCAACCACACTGAAAACTTTGCCATCGATCATTGTCTTCTAAAATTGGTGATGAATTTGGAAAGTCTCAAACTGTGTTGAAATAATTTAAATTATTTTTTTTTCTTATTCAATTTCAGCACTAACCAGTTCATAAGTTTCTTTCTCGTAAACCAATTTAATTGGTCTACAAAACCGCATTGAAGACGGCCTAGAATTCTCCCACAGATTAACGGTTCGCATTTTCACTTGCAATGTAACAATGCACATAGCAAATAAGCATTCATCGATCTTGTTCAATTCAGGGTCGGAAAAACGTTGCCAGTAAGTCTGCCATCCCCATTTGTATATCGCAGTAACGGTATCTTCATTGTGGTTTACGAAACTTCTCTCTTCGATTCAACGATTCTAGTTGTTGTATGATCAACCAAGCTCTGTAGTTACACTTCAGGAGAATTTGAATTCCGACCGGATAGCAATTCTTTTTGGCTAAAAATAATGCATCGTATGATGGATATATGTTTGCATTTCTTATTTTTGCACCGGGTTGTATCAATTTATACGATTTTTTTGTAAAAACCCCGTCGACGTAAAGAGCCAAAACGTTTTCAGGGGTGTATGCAATAACATTATTGGCTTCAGAAGCAATAGTTTTTTTTACTGCAACCGCGGAATCAGAATGAATCATGGATACTACTTGTGATGCGTTTTTCTCTCCTGTCTTGTGTAAACTAACGCGCATCGCCACAACAAGTTCATCACGAGAAGTTTTATTTACAATCTGTAAAACTTTGTTAACTTGTGTTTTTGAGGTACGTTCTGTGAAATACGTTGCAGGTCGTCTAAGACTGTTACAACTTGCGGGACCAACTAATAGAATTTCACTGTCCAAACAATCTTTATTACGTCTTTCAAAGGTTGATAACGTTCTATTGCAGTTTTTCCACTTTTCTACTTATTTGCTTATGAAGCTCCTCAATTTTTTATTGTATTATTAAATACGTGGGCCTTTTCAGCTGAAAATTTATTGTTAGGGACGATTTCATTGTGCCAAATTAAAAAAAGAGTGCGTTTGGAAACACTCATTGTACCTACAAAATACAATAGCCAATAAACGGGCAAGAAGGGGCAGATCATTTTAGACATTTTACAACTCCAATAACACAAAACTATACACACCAACAAGAATTAGACTGAATCTGATCGAATCTTAAAAGTGGCACTCCACGTAAGTATAGTACATAGTACTTCTAAAATCTATTTCTATTGAATTAGATAAACACGGGTCACCACCATTTATTTTTTAGTAAATACATACCTTTAACTTAACAAAAAAACTTTAAATTACAAAATTATAAAATTATTAATCAACTTATTTAATATTGACACAAACCAAGCACTACTGTAAATATAATTTGGGGCCAAATTCCTTCAATGCACCTGCTGCAACATATGTATGTTATACTCGTATTTGACAGTTAACAGTTGCCCGAATATTAAACGCAAAACAAAAGTAAAAACTTCAATTGTCTCAGTGGAGTTACAATAATCGATACAAAACAAAATATTTATCGATTTGAAAGTTTTAAAATTCTAATTAAATGCCGCTAGATCAGTGATTTCGCCATATTTATACGTTATTGTCATAAAATGTCTATCCAACAAAGCCTGTTTCATTGATATTAAAGATATATTTCTTTGCGTAATTATGATTTAAAAAGGGTTGGCGTGGTGTAGCGGTTATTGCGCACGCATAATAATACATGCGTCCCAGGTTCGAAGCACAGCAGAGGACATGACGAAAAAATGTAATTGTGGTTTCGAATGCTTAATAAAGAGACTCACTTCTCTCCAGACAACTCCATCTAAAAAATAAAGAAGAAAGTCCCACTTAATAACCAGCTTAGCTCTAGCGATGATGACAAACATCAGAGGAATGAATAATCTGGAAAAAACGCACCATTTGAAAAAAATTAAAATGCTAAAATATAAGATCACCAATTAGCAAGGATCTCCACCACTACATAATCTACTTATGTAGCTTGAAAGAAATCAATTTGATTAATAAAACTGAAACAAAACGATGAATGCTTTGTAAAAAGCCAATATGCTCCCTAGAGAAGTGATGGAGAAAAAAATATTATTTAAAAACACCCGATGCTAATGTGATAAAATAGGGTTTAAATTAATTCGATATCTCATTGCTTTTGTTAATTTTTAATTATTTCTGTCAATCTCGTAGCCTTAACATTCGCTTTATTTTACTCCTCATAAAAAGGAATCTATATTTTAACCAATAAGGGATTTCCCCCTTAACATAGAGATTTTTTTGCAAAAGAGAATCAAGAAAAAAAAATATTATCAACCGTAAACGAATATTACCATTTTATAAATAAATTCATATCTGGCATATATTCTTGTGTAATTGCTTTATTAAAAATGAATTTTTTTATTCAATCTTAATACGCGTATGCTCTCTGAAAAATCAAACGTCGTTTATGGCTTTATTTAGATGTTATCCATATGTATAACAAACAAATTAACATAAAATTCTCTTAAATTGTTAAAGATGATGTTAAACATCTCTGCAACTTATAATTATTGATATTAAATTACAAAAAACCAAAAATAAAAACAAAATGTGTAAAATTAAGTTACAAATCATAGCAGAAATTATAAACTTTTAAAAAACTATTAAAAATGCAAAAAAAATGGTTCGCGTACGCACAATTTTCTGTAAATGGGTGTAATCGTATGCAAACTTTATTGATCACAATTGGTCAATTACAAACGAGGCCCATAATAAACTGATGTACAGTGTAACGCTGCACTTGTGCCAAGTAACATTTTAGCCTAAAACTGTTGGCAGTTTAGCAAGAAAATCAAATATTTTTCATTAAATTGACTGAAATGTGTAGTAACACCCCAAAAACAGTTTCATATGAATTTCAAAAAATTCAGCCATAAAATTCAGACAGTTGGATGAAAGTCTTTAGGCTATTAAATGTGTAATAAAAATCTTCTTATTTATTTTTTTAAAGAGTGTCTGTTATTTCGAATAAGGAACAGGACACATCACACCCTTAGCGAGTATGTCGTCACATAAATTTCTGGGAAAGCTCTACGCCCAGCTTTTAAGGCATCTACGAATATTCCAGTCATACTTTTTCTCTCTTTCTCCCTCTGTTTAAGTGCTTAAGTAGTTTTATATGAAAACCTACAATTAACGAAATATGTGCTTAAGACTTATTACCTCGTTTTTATTTTATTTTTGTAGGAATTTTACTGGCCCGAAAAAAAAAGAAAAACAGCTAAAAGACATTTTCAATATTAATTTTCGTTTTTGAGTAGACAAACTCAGCTGCCGCGCATTAAATAATAAACCAGATTCATTGCTACTTTGAGACTCCCTTTTTCTTTTAACCATATAGTTTATAGTATTTGGCTGCGCCTATTTGTGTTTCTATGTTAGTTGGTAGTCTTTAACTTTGACAGTAAAAAAATGAATGCATTTGTACTTTTTTTATAGCTGTTTGAGCCATGATGACTTGGTCAACGAAAACGTATTTGAACCATACTTCTAATATTGACTGACAGTCAGTCTATATCGCGCCATCATATTTTTTGTCTATTGGCGGCCAACTTATAATCATGGCTCTTCCTCCACTTCGTATGTTTTCTTAAAGTTGAGAATAATTTTAGAAAAAGAGGTGGCGGCGTTATTTCAAATTACAGTTGCAGTTGGCTTGCAATTTTCATTAAATGCATGTATGTGTTCATGGGAGAATTGAGAAGTTACTTAAATTTATTTAATGTCTGAACATTTACCCACAGGTTTATAAAATACAAAATGAGTTTTTTATACAAAATTTTCTGAAAATAGATTTGAAGTACGTTTCACTTTATATGAATATGGTGTTCATACTTTAAAAGGTGTTCATACTTTAAAAATTGATAAAAAGTGATACGAGTTCGTTCAAGTTCGTCGAGGAGGAATTCTTTTACTTTTAAAGCCTCAACATTAGAGATTCTGTCTATAACGTGAGCATTTTATTTAGCTCATACCATACTTTTTATAGATGCGTTTTATTACAACACTGGTCGATGAAATGTGAGCCGGAACTGATTTATATGACCCTAAGAATCGTTTGCTCACTGACATCAATCGAAATTTGCTCTAAAGCTCATAACTAGTGCAAATTCTGAATGCATGGCTATTACCAGGGAAACCAGAAATATCCTCTTAAAAAATGTTTTACGCGCATAAAATATGCACTAATAATTCGAAAATATGACCCAAAATTTTAAAAATATGCTCTAAAAGGTAACAATTTTTGCTTTGTTAATAGCACAAAATTTTATTTTATAGTCATACTGTTTTTAAACACACATACATATCGTCATATAAAATGCAAAAAGAGCTAAATTACAATAAATTTAAAGTTGACTGTTTGATTGATTTTTTCGCACCCTTTCGACAACGTTCTTGTCTAAACTTAACGGAAATGTTTTTATTTTATTTTATACAGTTTTTTCTCCTGAAAAATTTTTGTAACTTAAGTCTTTTTGAATATACGAATCTGAGTCTGTCACTAACAGCAAACTTCAGTTTTTATTTAATATCTCAATATCTTTAAAGAAACACGTTCGTACAATTATTAAGAATTTATTGTTTGTGCTCAGGTGAGAATATATTGTGCTTGTTTTGTGTTTAAAAGTTCGATTTCAATTAATAGATAATACAGAAAAGCCATGACTTGATCACAATTTAAAGCAATAATTTTGCTTTCGCTACAAAATCAAAATATGCTTTATAAAGGTTAAAATGCTCTTTAAATATGAAAAAAAGAATCAAAAATATTCTGCTTAAACTGAAATATATAAAAAATACCGCTATGAGCAAAATATGCAAAAATATGCACTAACAAATCGATGCCAAAATTAATAAAAATCCACGATACGCATATATACCTTGCATAGGACATAATTGGATCTATGAGAAAAAATATATAATTGTATGTTCCTGGCTTCCCTGATTATTACGTTCAAATCAAAACCCAACATCCGAGTGGAAGTGTTTATTAAAATCAATATCAAATTTACATTCCTTCCCTTCTAATTTGAATATATTTGGTTTTAAAAAAGGATCCTCGCATTTTTTCACATGAGGGCGTTGTTGCCTATGTATTTTTCAACACTATCTCAATTGTCTCAAACGCACACATGATATTCAGGTTATATTTTTGACCAGAAACGTTTTATACTTTTTATGTGATTTTTTTACTATCAAAAAGCAAAAACAAAACTTAATATTTGAGTGAACTAACGCTTCTCTGTTCCCTTACTATTGATACTGACCATTTTCTTATCTCCTTTTTCTCAAAAGATTTCTTTTGAAGCCAAAGAATGGAGGAGCCACCCTTTGGCAGAGATTTCCGCCATATCATTTCCCTTTTCCCCTTATATCTCGGCCAGATCAACGTAACCTGTTTTTGAGTCGCCAGATTTTTGAGTGCGTTGTGATATTTCGGTTTTGCTCTGTTGCACAATTGCTAAGAGCCTTTAGGACAGATTGAGTGTCAGAGAGTATTTTGATCCTACCTTTCGGATAGAATTTCTATTGTTTCCAATATTGCGTAAAGTTCTGCATGGAAAATTGTGCAGGGACACCACAAAGTTATCGGTCTGGATTTATTAGACCCTACTGTTCTTCAAGGAGCGTTTTGGACCGAAATGTATACCACCTTTCTGAGTGATCGTGTAATCACCTCGGATCTGCGTCACACTCCTTCCTTGACGGAAAGACGTCCCTTCTGACGAAGCTGTGATCGCCAGCCCGAGACGTATAGAGTGCGTCCGATCCCACTCAAGATCGTAAGATGACTAATAATTTTGCCTGCTTTAAGTTTTTACCTATGACTGGAGATTGTCTGTAGCCTTCTCTTGTATAGTCACGTTAAGCAGAGCTTCTATGCCCATCGTTGGGGTATATTTTATCGCCCCTGTGTTGCATAGGCATGCAAGGCCCTGCAATACGGTAACGTAGGCTTGACCATTTTGGTATATATATTTTGGTAATTTTATGGCTCAAGCCACAGGATCTACTAAGCAGTTGTTTAATAATCCACAGGCTCTTTGAAGCTTTTTTATCACTGAATTAAGGTGCGACTCCCTAATAAGCTTCCTGTTCAGGGTCATTCTCAAATAAATCAACTCTTCCTTGGAAGAAATCTGGTTACCATTTATCCTGGTAAATGGCACAATGGTTGTCTTCGCAGAGTCGATAGATTACCAATCCCGCTGCAATATTGCCATGTTGTATGCAAGACGTCCTGCATCAGTTCACCAATCGTCCGAAGATAATTGTCCCTAAATATTACGGAAGTGTCATCTGCATTAAACGATAAACCCAAAACCAAAATTCTGTGACCCTTCCCAATCCACAAGAGATACTGAAAATCATGGGACAAGTTTTTCGTCGATAAATCACAGTAGTGCGATGAATTTAGTGCGATGAATTTATGAAACTACCCGAAAAATGTCAAAAGGACAATTATTGTACTTTTATGACGGATTTCGAAATATGTTTTGAATGCACCCACGTTAAAGTAGTTCTGTAGTTCTAATTCTGACAGTTTTTCTCCTTGTCGTCATTATTGTCGTCTTAGTCGTTTTCGTTGTCGTCCATAGAATTCTCTCACACGTTTATGGCTGGAGAAAAAAAAAAGGAAAAAATGAAACACTCAGTCATAGCATTTATTAAACGGCGTATAATAAATTTAAGTCGTTTCAGTCATTTTCTTAAATGTATGTGAATGTAAAAACCTGTAATTTTGACGGCAATTATCTAGCGATAAAAGTCGAAAAGGAGGTTTTACATTTTTAGAACCACAACAGCAACAATAATACCAGCAGCAGCAGAGTAACAACGCATTTACTCTACTAAACGCGGTAATAGAGTCGAACGAAAGACACTAAAAACTGATTGCAAGAGACAGAAGGACGGACAAACAAATAAAATAAAATTCATTCATTAGAGTTAAATATTTATTTTCTTTTTGTTAATTTTTTCTGTGCCGGTTTCTAACTTTTGCTATACGAGTGGAATATATGACGCGAGTATAAGAGAGGTATAACGCTTTTTTCTTTTCTTAACCGATTCTTTTTCGACCACAAATGCAGCTGTTCTAGACAATTGTTGGCTATTGGCTGTTGTCTGTTATTTCCTCACTTACTTAAAACGGTGTTTAAGCTGAAAACAAATATTAAGATTAGGCCCGATTTTTTGTTCTCTTTTTTTTTTCCTTTTCTTATGTGTGCATCTGTAGAAGAGTGTAATTCGAAAGGGTATTAAGTGGGTTGACTTTAAAGGAATTTTTTTTTCTCTCGTATTATGACTTTCATTTGAAAATGTCTTGAAAATGGCATTCACTAGCTATTAACACGGATAACAAATGAAATTAGAAAAAATAAAATTAATGAAATTTAAGTAAATTATAGGTTAGAATTGAATGATTTCTTTTTTTACCAAAGAATAAATGCTGAAAGGATATTTGCTTAAGAAAACTTATTTTAAAATGACGAAATAGTATTTAAAAAGGGGCTGGAAGCTAAATATTAAATAGAAAAGCAGTTTGCCTAAAGAATAAAATCAGCTGTAACAGAAAAATAATAGACAGCTATGTGTATAACGCTCAAGGACATTCCATAATGTCTGTTACAGCAGCTGTTATTTTTTTTTAACTTAATCGAATGCATTAGAAAGTAATGAGTTAAAAATTCATTTGATAAAACAAAATATTGAGTATTTCAGACAATAGTTTAGCTACGATAATAGAGTTTTCGCATATTGTTTTGAATTTCGCCAAGACTGTTTATCTAATTCTACAAATTATATTATATTTAAAGAGGTATAGAAGTTTAAGTTGGCATTACTTTTCAAGATGGCGACTGTTTTAACAGCTGTCAAGTGATTTATTCTCAGTGTGGTTTGGCAATGCATCATGAATAGACTCACGCCAGAACAACGCTTGCAAATAGTGCAATTTTCATTTTTTATAAGTGACTTTTTTTTCAATTTTCAATTTTTCAATTTTCATAAGCGAATTTTGTTTAGCGGTGAAGCGCACCTCTGGTTGAATGGCTACGTCAACGAACAAAACTGCCGCATTTGGAGTGAAGGTAATTCTCAAGCGTATGTGTAAACACCGTTAGATCCAGAAAAAACTAACTGTTTGGTGCGCTTTATGGGCTGATGGAATCATTGGTCCGTACTTTTTCAGAAACGATGGTGGCCAGAACGTTACAGTCAATGGTGATCGGTATAGAGCCATGATTACTAACTTTTCATTCCTGAGTTAAATAACCATGATGTCCGGGAGATGTGGTTTCAACGATTCGGCGCAACATGTCACACAGCTCGTGCCACAATAGATTTATTGAAAGACACGTTTGGTGACCGCCTAATTTCACGTTTTGGACCTGTGAATTGGCCTCCAAGATCTTGTGACTTAACACCGCTAGACTACTTTCTGTGTGGCTATGTAAAGTCATTGGACTATGCGGTAAAGCCACAAACGTTTAATCATTTGGAAGACAACATTCGCCATGTTATTGCCGATATACGGCAAAAATGTTGGAAGAAGTAATCGAAAATTGGACGTCCAGATTGGACTACATCCGCGCCAGCCGTAGTTGTCATATGTCAGAAATCATATTTAAAATGTAATGCCATAAGATTATCTTTCGGATAAATAAAATTCATGTCAATCGAATAATCCATCGTTGTTTTATTGCAACTTAAAGTTCTATAACTCTATAAAAAACACCCTATATATATATATAATATGTATACATAAACATTCAATTTTTAATCGTAACTTTATTAAAAATAAGATTTGGCAATTATTAATAACAAATCGTATCAGGCAGGTGTCCACCATGACCGCTGTTGTCAATTTTTTTTTTTTATCAAAATTTCTAATCACACTTTCAAAATAGCGAATTTTCATTTTTAAGGTTGAAATAAATTAGCTACTCATATCTGAAATATGGCTCCACAAAAAGTACTTCCTTAGTGTGCAATCGTATTATCATGATGACTGGTTTTCGTGAACGCAAATTTGGTTTTCAAACCCTACTGAACCACATGATAGTTATATTATGTTATCAAAAAAAGGCTTAAAATTAGTTGTTGGATCTCTTAATAGCGTGATTCATTTACCGTTAATGCATCCAGTCCAATCGCGAATCACTTCGCATACTCTGTGGCTTCTTTAAAATTGTTCTTGAATTTTTACAAGCAAAAGTGCTACAATTTTGCTTCTTTAACTACAATGGGTTTAATCTGAAAGAACTGTTTTGTTAGACGAATGTAAGTAACCTATGAAGGAGTAAATGGTCGCTCAGACTTATTTCTTGTACAAGTTGCATCCTGTAAGACTGAAAAACCAAAAAATCTGTTATACGGTTTAATCCCGGAATGTTTCTAACATCATCACGCAAAAGTTCCAGGTAGTCACGTAGAAGTGCCTTAGAATCATATGCAAGATATTCTGGCCATCTTAGCGTCAAGATTTTTGTCCAACTTAATTTAACGGTTACACAATTTAGCAACGCATTAAGATTGTTAAAGCCTTTTACGAAAATGGGCATCAAAATGCAATTTTTTTTATTTTGTCAGCTTATTCGGCCAAATATGTCCACAATCGGGAAAATTGTGCGCAAATTTAATAAAGCGTGTCTGTGAAAACAGCTGTGCATGCTCGCCCGTCGGCAGCATTTTCGGACCGTACTTCTTCGAAAATGAGGTCGGTCAAGCAGTTACCGTAAATGGTGTTCGCTATCGCGAGACGATAACAGACTTATTGTGGCCAGAAATTATGGATATGGACCTGGGCGATATGTGGTACTAACAGGACCGTGCAACTTGCCACACAGCCAACGAAACAATGGCTCTTTTGCGCGAAAAATTCAATCCGTGTTATCTTATGTCGTGGCAATGTTAAATGGCCGCCACGATCATGTGATTTGACGCCCTTGGACTTCTTTTTTTTTGGGGATATTTAAAAGAAAAAGTGTACGTCAATAAGCCAAGAACAATTCATGAGCTAATGGAGGAGAGAATACATTAACACATTAACACACACACATTAACGGCACTGAACCTCAATTATGTGTCAGAGTCATCGAAAATATGAACCGACGAATGTAGGTATGCAACCGAAGCCGTGGAAAACATTTGGCCGATATTTTGTTTTGCATATAATTGTCGTGGTTTCTTTTATCACAATAAAAAATATTGAGATAATTTTCTGAACACTTTTTGTTTTAATTACAATTAACATGCATTTTGGTTGGAGGTGGATCGACAATACTCCCCATAATATTACAGAGATGGCACTTGAGTGGAATTCCAAAGACAATCGACATAGAAACACCTGGCGACACAAAGACTGAGGCAAAATAATTTTACAGTGGAAGAGGAAAAGATAACGGTAGCAAACCGTGTAAGATGCTTTGTTCAACACCTATGCTCCCAAGAGGAGTAACGGAAAAAAGTTTACATCATCACTGGATAAGTCCACATGTCGCTCGGCACTCAGGGGATAACCCCTACTCATGCAGTGCATTGTGCTAGTACTAGGAAAATAGGTTGTGGAAAGGAGGATAGATAGAGTAGTGTCGGTGGACGTTCGATTTAAATTTGCTCATGTCGTAATTGGCACGAAAAACATTCGCAGGAAGATTGTTCCACAAACGCGAACAAAGAACGAATTCTCCCTATAATGCGTTGTGCGATTTACTGGACAATCAACTACAAAGGGATGAGCTCTACGAGAATTACGAGTACTACGTAAAAATATATGATTTTTAGGAATTAATTCCATAATTTCGTTAGAATACATTCCGTTATAGTACCGATAGAACAATGAAACACACGCCACATTGCGACGATACTCTAATGAATCGATAGAGTTGGCTACCCTACCGCCGAGACACTTGAATGCTTCTTTCGACACTCGAAATATGTGCTCGTTCCAGCGAAAGTCACAGTGAATTCTAATACCCAGAACATCAAGAGCATCATTGCTCAATATCTACATTACCCATAGATACAAATGACAACACCACCACGTCTGTGTGTTAGAAAGCAACATTGGGTCTTGCGCGCATTAAAGTCGACCCTGTTCGCGCGACCCCACTCAGAGATTTTCGACAAGTCGCTTGTAAGTGTGTCGCTCATATTCCGCCTTTACGCCCCAATCTCCAAAAGGCTCGGCCTACGATCAAAAGAATATAAATGACAAATGTTGCTGTCATCTGCAAAAGAGTGAGAAGTGAGAAAAAGAAAGTCATTAAGAAATATTAGAAATAGAGTTGGAGAAAGAACAGAGCCTTGCGGTACCCTTCGTCGGATGAAATCCCGTCTATAACCACTCTTATAGTGCGATTTCTGAGAAAGCTCAATCTCAAAGAATCGAGAGAAGTGACTACCGACACCAAAGGCAATAAGTTTGGATATGAGAGCCCCGTGCCAGACTCTGTCAAACGCCTTAGAAATATCCAGGGCCACAATCTTACTCTCACCAAATCCATGAATGGACCTGTTCCACCCTCTCAGAGACCAACGCCATATTGGCGATCGCTCAGCAAATTGTTGGACTCTAAATATTTACAAGGTGATGATTAAACACACTCTTCATAACTTTGGAAAGTGGACGGTAGTTTTCAGGGTTACTAGCCTCATCATTGGCGTTACATTGGCAATCTTCCAGCAAGATGGTAAAATACCCGCACGATAAGACGCACTGAAAAGATTAGCCAATGGACGCGCAAGCGTCGAAGAGCACTGTATCAGAACCAGCGATGGAATGCCATCCGGCCCAGAATATACTAGACATAGTCCCTGATACTCTTTCAAGTTCGGGCATTGAACGCTCTCCGGCAAGTTCGAATTACCTGCAAGCATTTCAGCCAGTAGGTGTGCCTTATCAACCGGTTTAGTGAATGTTTGGTCATCCTTTATAAGTACTGGAACCGAACTAGCGCTGTTTTTAAGCCTTTTAACGAATGACCAAAAGTTTTTACTACCCCGCGGAAAAGTAAGAACTCTAGCACGTAGGCGCTGTTCGTATAGAGACTTTTCGCGCCTAAGTACTGTGGCACATGAATATCTCGCCTGTTTGTGTAGCGAATTAGTATGATCGCATTTGTTATTACGCCAATTTCTGAATGCTTCCTCTCTGGATCTGACTGCAAGCTTGCACGTCTGATTAAACCAAGATTTTTACTTGATTTAGTCGGAAGCTTTCTGGATGGGATGAAATTATCCATCCCTAGCTTTATTATATTGACAACCATTTCGGCCATGGCATTCAAGTTAGAATCAAGGAACCAAGGTTTCCAATTGAAATGCCCATAGAAATCGTTAAGCTCAGCCCAACGAGCTTTGCCGTAATTGAAAACAAAGCGCTTCGTGGAGAACGGGAAAGAGGCAGAAATAGTTCAGTGATCCGAATTTCCGAGAGCTTAACTTTTTACAATTTTTGAGTTTTGGGAGCTGTTTAAATTTTAAAGAGTGCTCTTCAGAAGTTAAATAAGCTACATTTCGACAAAATCTATTAATTATGCTACAAATCCTTTTTGAATATCCTTTCCTGAATAAGTCATCTCTATATAGTGGATAAAATAGTAAATATCGCATGCTTTACAAAAAATTAAAAATAATAAATTAAATTTTAATTTTTGTAATCATTTTTATTTTTATTTTTTATTTTAAAACAATCATTGAGAGAAAAGTCCACTTTAAGTCAATATTTTTGTGATAATCCCCTTCCACTATGACACCACACTATGAAACAGTGGCTTAAATGTAAGCACTTCGATATTGTAATGATTCTTGCTCTCAATTATAATTTTAGTTAGACGTTTTGAACCTTGTTTTAGATTGGTTGGTGCTGATCTCAAAGGGACATCATCATCAACAATAACCTTCGCTCGCTTATTATCGACCAAACTTCCGGTTGTCAAAAATAATGCAATTGCCGCCTGTCATAAATTCACTTTAATGACCAATACAACAACAGCCAATTTCAGATGTACTCGCTGATATCATAAAAATTATTACTGTTTTATTTACTCATTCACTCTTACACCGACTGTCATATTCATTCCATAAAATTTACAATATCAATATGGAGCTCTAAGAGCAAGAAAAAAAGGAAAAACTCTGTATAAAGTGGTGGCTGAAAAAAAGCAACCAAATGTAATGTAAAGAACAACAAATAAAAGTTGTAAAAAATCGCCATCTAAACTCACAGTTGGATCAGTCGGCTGGTTATTTTTTTAACGTTTATCGTCAGGTGCTTGCACAGTCGTCCCCAACTACGAGTAGGTTACGCTAACAAGATCAATAATTTTTTTTGCATTATTTTTTTTTTTTTTTGTTCTTGCAATTGCCACAAACCTTAACTTTAATTTTTGCTGCTACTTTTGTCCACGGTTTTTATGAAAAGGAGTGGAAAAGAAAAAAGTACTTTTATTTTTTGCATAAACAGCGGACGAACGTGTCGCCTTTGGCAATATGCTGACATTACTTCCACAGAAATGCAATAAAAAATATTTGCAATCACCACTAAAAACTAAAAGAAAAATTGTTCCTGCACTGCTAACTTGAGCCAATTACTTGGCCAAGTGTGTATAGCCTGCCTGCCAGCCAACCAGCCAGCCAGCCGTCTTGTCTGGTAGCGTTGGAATTATGCGACTGGTCACAGGTTGCACAGTCGCACAGCAAATGTTTCATTTAAATTCTGTGTCAATTCTATGAATCAAATGCATGTAATTATTTATTATTCATATCTTGCGTTTATCACTAAATTATTGGTATTAATTTCAAATGTTGGATTTTTGTGCTTTTTTTTTTTTTTTGAAACCATATATTAGATTTTGTTTGATAGAAAAGCTTAAACTGATACGAGGTTTGTTCAAAGTTTATAGTATTTTTTTTACAAACATGTTTCAAGTAGGTCCACAAAATTGGAATATAGCGACATTTCTGCTCTGCTCAATATATTACATTAAGAATAAATCAACGGCTAAAGAAGTTAAGAAAGTCATCTTTGGAGACCATCAAACAACAATAAGAGAAGTATGCTGATAACTTCAATATTGAAATGTATTAGTTGTATAACATAAAATTGAGGGATTCTTAATAGATGGCTTATTTTTTACAATTAGTTTGTTCTTGTATCGTAATTTGGGGGATTAGTACTTGTAATTGATGTTCACTTAGTTATTGGAGGAAAAAGTGTAAAACTTCGAATTTTGTCTTGTCACCAAAGCTTAGTCTGAATATGCTCATCGATTTAAATGAGCGGGAAACGGTTCCTGCAAAGCAGAGGGTTAACAAAGGCCGTCTAGGTTAACTAAAAGTTCAAAGATAAAGAAAATCGGGGACATTAGTCCATAAAGATTGTTGTCAAACTTAAGAACAACTTGCTAATTTATTGTTAGCTACCCAAGCATTTATTATAAACAAAAAAATTGAGTACCACACGTGTTGAAGTCGAGTGGCATTAAAGAGCGATTTCGTATATTTGCAATACCGCTTGAACGTCATAAAAAGAAGTCAATCTTTTATCTAAACATTACTAACGATTAGTAAGAGATATATCACGATAACCTGAAGTACTGAAAAGCATATCTTAAGCACGTTCAACAAATTTAATCAAATGGTCGTTAAAGCAGAAAAAACAGTAATACTCCGTATTTATGAATGTTTGGGACCGGAAGAGTCCTATCTGTTATGAGCTGCTGTAATCTCGCCAGACATTCACACTAAACATATAACAAATGCAACTTATTTGTTTTAAGAGCAACCGGAATATGCTACCAGACAAGAAGCCGTTATAATAAATTAACAGGATATGGTAAATTTGCTTTATTTTTTCATGGCCTTAAAAACTGAGCAGTTCTTTTGAAGCCAGAAGGATGGAAAATCATTGTACCAATACCTCCAAAAGCCTCTAATATTTGCAAAAAAAAAAACACACAAAAAAAACACAGACACATTTTAAAGTTATAGCCCAAAAGTTTTAATCTGCCTATATTTTAGAAATTTAACAAAACTTTTACAGTTAAAATATGAGTTCAGTTTTAATCTTTTTATTTATACACGAGCTGCGCCAACAGGTTTCGTTCTGTAAAAAATTATAGGCCTGTGACAGAATGATTTCTTTATTTATTAATCAAATTCAGGAACTCCTACTGTTAGCGTTCCCAAGATATATAAAATTCAATATTTACTATGTATGGAAGATGCCACGCTCACTTTTCCAATTCGGCCTACTTTTTTAGTTGATGATGTATACTAGCAACGAATTGGGATGACATGGATTAGGCAAATTTTTTTGTTATTTCGGGGATAATTTTTTCCCGCTCCTCCATTAAAGCCTTCTTCAGAGCTGAAACTGACGTGATATGACGTTTTCCAAAGTAACGCATCAGAGCATCCCATAACATTTAGATCTGGAGATTGTGGAGGCGTTACAGTTTGTTTTTAACATAGTGTAGCAGCCATTCTCTTACCAACTTCGAATTATGCTTTGTACCAATAAAGAATTTTCCTCAAGGCTTAAAATATCACAACTTAGCAGATAGCTCTCCTTTAAAATCTCTACATTCATAGCCTTATCCATAGTGCCGTCAATAAACCTTCAGCTTGCCAACTCCATTTGCGGCCATATATCCTCAGACCATTACCAATCTGTCTTCATTTTCCACAGTTAGGTTAATATTTTCTTATTATAAAGCCGTATTAAGTTTTTGCCAAACTTTTGACCGACCATCACCTCCAAAAACGATAAACTTACAATCATCGGTGAATATTATTCGTTCTTGAAATGTTGGATCATTTTTGTGTACATTGTGGTACTTTTAGGCGTAATCCAAACGCTTTCTTAACCAAACGTATGTAAACTTTTTTACTTTCTGTGGGAGGTGCTACGCCCACTTACTATATTGAAAATGAAGTTATATAGACCAAATTTCGCAACTTTTACTTTTACCTTTTTCACTGTATATAAAAATCAATATTTACCTGGTATAGCAGATGCCACGCCCACCTATATAATTCGGCCTAATTTTTTGATGATCAGCGAAGTAACGAAGTTACACTTCCATTATTACCGTCCCTGATTACTTGTATTGTTCACTCAGTCAATTAGACCGAATTTGGAAACTACTACTGTTACTATTCTAATGATATAGACAATTAAATTTATATTTTGAATGGGCGTGGCATCGCCCAATCGGAATTTATGAAAAAAATTTCCTTTTTTCTTGCACTCAGCAAGGAATTATGCAATTCATTTTTACTGATATATAAGACGGTAGTAAGGCTCAATACTAACTGACAAGAAACCTCAAACTTTAATACTTAAAATTTGCGTTTAATTAAAATATATTCATAAGTAACTTCAACTAATAACCAATAAATTAACACTAAAATACCATTCGTTACAAGTCGGCTTTGTAAAAAAACTTAAAAGTGATTAATTTTCTTTAATTTTGTACGTATGTATGTATGTATTTATAATTGTAATAATATTCTGTGACTCCTTTAATACCAAATCTTTCAATCATATTTTACACGTCTAACTTGAATACTACTCGTACTAAGTGTATGAAATTGATGGACAGACAAACAGAAGAGATGTGAACGTCATTGCTCTCATGTTTACTAGACGTATGGATGGATGGATGACAATACAAAATAATGCAGTAGTAATAATATGGAATGGAGTACTCTACTCATACAATAATAACAATCATGATATAAATATTTTCCACTTTTCCCTTTTATTTTTTGAACGTTTGATTTTCTTCGCATTTGATTTCTTTTCTCTGTAATTTGTACGTGCTGGTTATAAAGTGTTTTGTGGTGGTACAATTCTCAATATCCAATTGTTTTCAATGGCAGCCTAATGGCGCCATCTGAAACATTAATAAAAATGAAAAATTCTTAAGATTTCTGTTCCTTTATTGGTGTAATTTGTAAAAACAAAAAACAATGATTTTTAAATCAAAAAATAAATTTCATAAAGTCATCATTGTCACATGTGGTTCTGACTGTGAAGTGATTGAAGAAAGTTATGAAAAAGAAAAAAAATTTCTGCCTTTAATTTTAACAGAAATATAAAATTCAATTATAAGTTTTTGGTAATTTTTAATAATAAAATTCTCGCGATTGAAAAGCCATTTTCATCTTTATATTCACCATTAGTATCTATAATCTTTACCCATTTTTCGGTCAGGTTTATACTTCCATCGCTGTAGAATTTCTATAGTTTATCTTCGAAAAACTAGGCCAAGTGAGTTTCTATTGCTATTGTGTTGGCATATTTTTGTTTACCATTAAAAACAATTTTACGAAATAAATAAAGGGTCCGCCAAATATATTTTTTTTAACTACTAAATATTTTCTCAAATTTCTTTTTTTACTTGAAAGTACAATCCTTCCGGTTAATAATGGAAAATAATTTCATTCATTCTGGTTATGCAGTAGCCTACACGATCGGTCCAATTTTTAAGCACATTATCGATTGTGTGCAGCTGTATTTCACCAATGGCTTCACGAATATTGTCCTTTAAAGCGTCAATTGTCTCTGGCTTGTTGGCGTAACACTTATCTTTGACGGCACCCCACAAATAATAGTCCAACGATGTCAAATCGCAGCTCCGAGGTGGCCAAACGACATCAGCTCTGCGGCTGATAATGCGATATTTAAAAACAGGGCGCAAAACATCGAGTGTAGCTTCGGCGGTGAAACCAAATGTTGCTAATATCCTCCTCTTCAATTTTTGTGAACGAAAATTCGTTTAACATGGCCCGATAACGATCGCCATTGACTGTAACGGCCACTTCTTGCTCATATTCGAAGAAAAATGGCCCAATTATGGCTCTGGACCAAAATCCGCACTAAACAGTGACTCGTCTTGGGTGTATCGGCTTTTCAATGTTTGCGTGCGGGTTTTCTGTGGCCCAAATGCGTTAATTTTGCTTATTTACATACCCTCCAAGATCAAAATGAGCTTCATATGAAAGATGATTTTTGATTTTTGATTCTGCAACATTACCATGATTTTCAAAGTAATGTCGCAATATTTCCCAGCGTTGTTCAAGCGTATACACAACCATATTCGTTCAGCGGAAGGATAAAACTAATTATCTGTCAAATCAGACATGAGCTAAGTGTTACCATTCACGAAATAAGCACTAGTTGAAAAAAAGCGTTAGATGGAGGACCCTTTAGTAATTAAAAGGTACGATGCTTCCCATACAAGTGCTGTCAGTTTTTTGCAGGTCAACAAAACTGTGTATGGGTTGGCTTTACCGTAAAGGAATTCAACACTTGCTCTATTGTTCAATTCTGGTCACACTTTTCTTAATGTTTCGTATCGTATTGTGTACAGTGGAAGTAAGAACCAATCATCAAGTCCATAATCTCAATCCTAATTTTCACCAAGCATTCAACAAACCTTTATGCCGTTAATATAGGCTTTGAAATCTTTTCCGAACGATCATCTTTTAATCAGTTTAAGATCATATATTATTTTAATTATAATCTTAAAACTAATTAATAAAATGGGAAGAGGTTTTTTTCGAAATTTAAAAACTTGTTTTGAAACTTTTGCCCTTAAAATTTTAACAATCTTTCTTCCAGTTTTTAAATTTTGCTCCAAAATATCAAACTCATTCTATATTTTTATTTTATAACAAAGACCTTAACTTTAAAATAAAACAAAAGGGCAACATCAAGTACATCCTCTATTAACTAACAGAAAATTACTAAAATGTTGCACTGATTACGATCACAATTTGCTCGAGACACAGAAACTAAAAAAATCTTCTAAAAGCGGTTTCCTTTCTTTTCTATTCCTTTCTTGTCGGAAAGATCATCGAACAACAAAATAACGAGGATGACTTTCAGATTATGTTGTCACTTGTTATGCTCAAAAGTAATTTTTCTAATCTATAAAAAGCAATCTTAATTGCAACATGACAAGTAACATTAGTTGATGCAGGAGCACAGCAACAGATGTAATAAAGCGGCAGCAGTGCAACACTGCCAGCGACCACAAAAGGAAAGAACAAGAACGTTGACACAATTGTGACAAATTATTGACTAAATACTTGAACGTTCGTTCCTTTCTTCGTACGTTGATATCGATTAAGAGATGTGGCAGAATGAAACGAGTGAAAAGAAATATATGAAAATGACTGGCGGCGCCACTCTTAAAACAATTACAACAGCATTAACAGCAGTAAGGAAAAGAGAGAAAAGATTGTAATCAGTTTATAACAACAAGCCTGAAATTTAAAAACAAAAATCAAAGAAAAGAAAGGAAAAGGTGAAAAACGAAAACAATAAAACAGAAGTCAAAGTGAACAAGTGCAACGTTTATGCTGCTGTTGCATCCATCATTCGTTCTCAGCTCATTCGTAGACACTTTTCGTGGCTTAGGCTTAGAGTTTATCATCGCTAGCATCAATTCCCATGACATCAAAAATTAAAGATGAGGAACATATTTTTGCTGTCACGGCTAAATAATAAATAAATCCCAACCAATAGTCGTCTTTAAGTCATTAGGCAGCTGTAAAGAGTCAAAGATTAGAGAAATGGCCGAAGTAGTGTGAGAGTTTAATTAACATTAAACAACCAAATAACAACAGAAATTATGAAAAATTATGAAAATAATTATGGATTAAAAGTTGGTCACATCCAAGGGAACAAAGCGATGAGCGATGGGGTAGATAAAAAATCCAAATTTTTTGTTAATTCACTGCGAAATAGATATCTTGTTAAGAGATTTTATAAGCTTTAAGGATTAAGTATATTACGGGCGGATTGTGTTAGGCTTCACTTTTTGGTCCGTTACCATTTAGTATATATTTTTGTGTAATTTTATCGCGTTGAAAGATATTTTATGTTTGCCCGCAATTGAGTGGTGCCGCTGGGATTAGAAATTCTCATAAAAAAATGTTTGTGTTTTCTGTAAAACAGAAATCTCCCGATCCCTTGGGTACGATACGAGTAGGTGGGCATTAGACAATACAGTCAGACAGAAAACTTAGGCGATCTGGCTTATTGTTATGAAAAAAGAACGTAGACTCTCTTGGTCGATACAGCACCTTTTTTATGTGATTGATCTGTTCTACCAAAGCAAAGTCGAAGACATTTGAGGACATATCTCCGACCTGATCTGATCTATATTGGAGATGTCTTACTGAAATATATCACACAGACCACAAGAATTCCCAATTCGTCCGGATTACAAAAGGCCATTAGTTCGTTTATTTCATGTATGACTTATAGTTTGCATTAATATGTTTTTTAAGCCTATAAGCACCATTTTTAAAAAATTATACAGTAGAATATCGAAAAAGTTATCTCTCGTAAAAGTTAAACTCTCTCAGTATTTCAGCATCAACATGCGACTCGAAAAAGTTAATATTTCCGGTTATAAATGTGGCAATTGTGTACTTTTAAAATATTTTCGCTGGTGTATATTTCATAGCCATCTCAAAAATAAAAAAAAAACATTATGAAATCTTAGAGTCTGTGTCGAACGCATATGAAAAGCACACAAAAAAACACTTCAAAAGCTGGAATATGCTGATTTTGAGGTAAGCTTGGTTCTTGTACCAATGACAACGTTATTGTGCAGTAACTGGTCCAATTTTAAAGACCAGAGCTAAGCATGAATTCGCCATAATATAGCCTGAAAATAAATTAATTGTCTGTGCTGGATGTCTAACAAATTTTTAGAGGAGGCACGGTAGTCGCCATCTTAAAATTTGTGGGGAAATCCTTTCATGCGATATGTCAGGTGCTACACTTTTCATTAATAATTTACGAGCAAAATTTAAGAAGTGAACATCTCCGAATCCCAACTTTATAACGCAGATGAATCTGGACTATCTTATCGTTTCTTACCTAACAAAGCATTTGTTGCTGCAAATGAAAAAATCAGCACATGGCCGAACAATTTTGAAGAAAAGAATAAATAAGATTTTTCAAGTTAAAACCGTTGGTCGTTAGAAAATCTGTAAACCCACGTTGCTTTAAGGGATTTAAGAACCCATTAGACAATGTAAATTCGAAGAAGTCGTAGATCAATTAAGAGATATTCTTCAACTGGTTCCACAATTCATTTATAAAACAGGTAAACTTATTTTTTAGGTCCATAAAATTTTGTTCCGGTTATTGTATAGAAATTTATGCAGGTTCGCCAATTTTCTGCTGAAAATAGTTTGCCAACAAAAGCATTGTGGCTTATTGACAATTGTACTGCCCATAAGCCAATTGACATGTTGCAGTCTCATAATAGGAATATTGCAGCAATACTTTTACCACGTTGAGTGGATAGCGGTTTTGCAACCCATGAATCAAAATCCAATAAGATTAGTCAAGTTAGGATATCGCACAAGAAAAAATTCCAACTGAAAATATTTTATAGACACACACAATTCGTGATGCTATTTTGCTACTTAAGTCAGTGTAGGATGAACTGCCACAAGCAGTTCTAATGAAAGCATGGAATAAAATAAATAAGTGGGATGATGATAAGTACAAAAGTGAAGACGATATTCCGCTCTCTGAATTAAGTGAATCAAATAGTTCGATAAGTTAGATTGTTAATGTCAAAGATTGGTGATAATGTTGGCATCAGCATTG
Source organism: Wohlfahrtia magnifica (assembly GCA_023159175.1). Taxonomy (NCBI): domain Eukaryota; kingdom Metazoa; phylum Arthropoda; class Insecta; order Diptera; family Sarcophagidae; genus Wohlfahrtia; species Wohlfahrtia magnifica. The sequence continues at coordinate 1,303,038 of JAKWBJ010000528.1, forward strand.
ATGACATTGAAAACTGGAACAATGATCAAATTTTAGAAGATAGCGATGATTTCGAAGTTTTCGATAATGATAGTCAAAAGTGAGCTACTCGTAAGTTGTTGAAAGCATCAATATCTTGATTAAATTGTCTGAAAACAATAACGATGCACAACAAGTAGCAGATCTTGTCAATGATCAAGACGTATTATATAAAAGAAAAAAATAACAAACAGGTCTCGACTGCTTCTTTAAGACACTTCGTTTAAATTAATATTTCTTAAGCGCAATAATATTGAACGGTGACTTTGAACTTTGCAACAGTCAGTACAAATTAAATTTAATTTTCTTTTTGTGCCGATGATAACTAATTCAATAAATAAAATTTTAACATGTCTTATCAAAAAAAAAAAAATTAACTTTATTACTGTTTTTTTTTCTTTCTTTATCCAATTTTTAAAAATGCTTAGAAAAGTTAACAGTTCGAAAAAGTTGAAAAGTTGCCATTCGAACACTTCGGTTAACTTTTTGGGAATTCTAATATATCTGCTAATGCTGTGACTTGCTGTAACATAGAGCTTCTTGTAGTCTAATTTTTTCACACTTAGTTCAGAATTTCTTGGTATTATTTTATTAATGGTTATATTGAATTCCAATTTCTCGCGAATTATCGGCTTATTAGCACAACTGGGCGGACTTATAAAAACGCCCAAAGAGAGCTGATGTGGTGTAGTGCTTAAAGGTGTTCGTTTACAACACAAACAACACAAGTTTAAATCTCAATCAGAGAATTATTTTGGCGACTTCGGACTCTAAATATTCAACAGACTTGAACCTATGACAACATCTGTCCTAAACACCTGCAATAGTAGGCTGATCACCTGTTTAGCTGGAAGACAAAAGATTGTTACAAAGAAACTGAAACCAAGTGCAGAGTTTCATGCTCCAAAAAGGAGTTACTAAAAGAATGTAAAGTACCCCAATGAATGTAATATAGAAGCGCCAAGACTCTAAATTTTGCATTCAAAAAAACAGGTCCCGAAAGTCAATTTATATCACTGCCCTATGCTGTACATGGAAGTTAAAGGAACCAATATTTACTTATATAACTATACAATCGAAAATTTCGCATAATGTTGATTATATTTCACCAAAAGTTGATTTCATCGCTAAACAAGATTTTTTAGTAAAAATAGAATGTGTCAGTTTGAATTTGCAACAGATTTAAATTTGATTTTTAACCAAGCTGAACCTCATTTGAGGATGTAAACCAAGACCTTTAAAAGCAGTTTTTTAGTTGATGAACAGACAAAGCTGCAAGGACCACTTCGATTTACAGGAGTGATTGTGCTTTCTGGACGAACATATAATTTTATTGATGGTCTAATGTCATTCATATAATGTTTATTGAACAATACACTCATATAGGGTGTTTTCTTAGTTAGATAATTTCATGACATTTATTTTTTCAATATTATTTCTAGCATATATCCGCACGGTTACAAGTTATATGTTTTATTCGATCAGTCCAATATTTCAGTACTTGTTCCAATAAATCTGGCTGTATGGTGTCAATGGTGCCTTGAATATTGACATCAAATGCTTCAAAAGTTGCTAACTTGTCGGCAGGAAAGGAAAGTTGTCTTGAAATCAATTTTGCAATAAATCGATTGTTAAGTGCGCTGTATGGTAATTTACAGTCTTGTTGGAACCAAATGTCACCGATGTTTAGCTGATTAATTTTTGAAAACAAAAATTCGGTCAGCATGACTCGATAACCCTCGCTATTCACCGTAACGACAGCTCCTTGCTCATTTCGAAAGGAATAGGAACCGATGATGCCATCAGAGTGTAAACCACAACAAACAGTCAATTCTAATGGATGTAATGGTGACTTGTTAGTGGATTGAGGATTGTCTTCAGTCCAAATACTGAAATTTTACCGCAACCAGAAATGAGCTTTATCACTAAACCCCATTCTTTGAACGAAGTGCTCTATGAGCTTCGCGAACAGTTTCAATTTTATTGAACTGAATTTCACCCATTTAGAAGCGTTGCTGTGGCGTTAAACGATACATGATAACTTTCCAAGCCTTACTGAAAAGAAATGTCTACACAATTTCACATTCTAAGCTGCCAATAAATTGTTATCGATATCGATAGTTCTCATGCAAAAAGAATTATGTTCAAAGCTTAATTCACAGTGTCCTCTAATAGCTCATTAAGAAAGTCACCTAACAGTTAATCATTTTTAAATCATTTCCGAATCGTAATATTGTTCATATTGATACGAAACGTTAAAACAAATTACTCTGTGACATGTAGCAGTTATGCTATAGCTATTGGGAGATCGGAATAGTTCAGAAACTTTGCATTTGGGTTTCTTCCTAAAGAGAAGACCCTTACATATAATAATACTTTAACCTTGTTTATATAGAATCTATATTGTTGTCTGTTACTAGCTAAAGAACGTAATTCATTGCAGATTTTGCGTGCTTTGCTGAGTATGATGAGCCTCCAAGTGTTTTTTAGTATACCGCACCTCTGCGTGTATTGTAGATTTTATTAGAGTGCAGTAGTGGCGTATCCAGTCGTAAGGTTTTCGTAGTGTGTGTGTCATAGCCAGGAGTACTTTCGCCGCCTTTTTTAAATAATTATAGTTTCCTGTTTTGCTAGTCACAAAAGTTCCTCGTTGCAGATTGCTTTTGGCCACCAGATCCTCATAATATTTCTCAGACATTCGCTTATAAAAGAACGTAGTTTTCTTTTTATTTCATTAGTAACAAGCCATGTTTCAGAGTCGTAGGATATCACTGATTTGACACATGACGTCTATAAAATTTTAGTCATCGGAGAAGGTATGCTCGATTGCCATCTGCTTTTAAGCTGATGGAAAGCAACTCTGGCCTTAAATATGCGATTTTTCACATCATCTCTAGTGTCTTCTTCTGCTGTGATCATGCTACCCAAATAACAGAATTTTTCAACATTTTCAATCAGTGTACCATTTAAATTAAAAACGGCCTCTGCTGTGCATGCGAATGAACACGATTTCGTCTGCCTTGTGTTCACCCATAAGCTTACCTTGGCAGTGGTCGAAACAAAATCATCGAATGTAGACTGCATAGTACGATATCGTCAGCGTAATCCAGGTCTTCTAGATGTTGATGTACTTGTCGTTGTCATGGTGTTTAAAATAGCATATAATGCAATAGTGAATAGCAAAGGTGACAGTATGCATCCTTGTCTATCGCCGGTATTAGTTCTGAATGGCTTGCAAGTGTTACTGTTATGTATAACTCTAGCGCTAGAGCCATGATATTCAACTTTGATAGGGCGAATTATTTCCTCTTGAATACTTTTGCTTTTCAAAGCCGCCCAAATGCTTATACGTTCAACAGAATGGAAAACTGTCTCGAAATCGTTGAAAGTTATGTATAAAATCGAGTTTAACTCGCTGCATTGTTTCACGTTTAGTCTAAGGCTGTTAATGTGGTCGACACACGACGTGTTAAGACGGAAAACCGGGTATGATACGGTTAAACAAAATTTTGTTGGAAATGCTACCAACAGTTGGGGTCAGCGCAATGCCCAGTCAGTTCTACCGTTCTCTCTCATCACCTTACTTTGGAATTTTTATGATCAGGCTTTCTTTCCATTGTTGAGATATATTTTCCGTCTGCCATATGTCATAAAAAGGGGATGCAAAAGCACGACTTGTTGAACTCAACTGCTATGTTATCTATTTTGGCTGCTTTGCCGGTTTTTAAATCCGTTATTGGAGGTTCTGCGGAGATAGTTCCCTGTAGTGCTATCGGGTAAAAAAGTTGTTAGATTTTCTGACCATCGCTGTTTTCATCAGTGGATCGATTTAGCGTTTCACGGAAGTGCTAACACTAACTGGTTACTTGTTCTTCTGTTGTTGTTAAAAGCTTAACATTCTTGTTACCTTTATAACCCGAATTAAATACGTGTCCAGATGAAATTTTATATGATCCGTTCGATTGTGATAATTTTGAATCACAACAATATTTGTGCAAAACTGAAAGAAATCGACTCGGTTTTTGAACAGATGGCCGTGTTAAGTCGAAGTAAGTTGAAAAAAGCAAAGGAGGCTTTATATTTTATTTTTATCGGTCATACGTGTTAATAACAGCAACGACTACAACAAACACCATGATGGTAGTTATAGTTGACATTTCCTTCTTTTTTCTAATTTCTTCCAAATACTTCCTCTTTAAAATTGTTATTTTCAAACAAATTCGATAAAAATAAAATATATTTAGGACACAAAATACTTGGCTAAGATACTACAAAATTATAAGAGAAGCAACAGAAACAACAACGAGCATTTTAAACAAAAAAAAAAAAAAAAAAAAAATGAAAAACAACATCAAACACAAAATTCCGAAATAAACGATTAATCTTTCGATAATTTACATGTGATTGACGGAAACGAAGCAGATACCAAACGTATTCAAACCAAAACAACAACCAATCGACCAACCGAACAGGCCTATATACAATATCGAAATGTAAAATGTGTCTGTATGCCACATAAAGTAGCAAATATCATACGAACACTACGGCGTAAGTATTAACAACCATTCATGTACATAATACGTATGTATTATATAGTAGTACATAGAGACAATACATTAAAATAATGAATGATTTAGTTGTATATGAAAGTGTACGTACGTATTTATCAGCAATTCAGTGAGTGACTGAGTGAGTGAATATATACGCCGATACACATAAATTGGTATTTCTTAAGGTTCAATATTTAAATTCACTTACTCATTGAGGTCAACTCATGTCTCTTTTTTTTAACATTTCTTTTGTTGGCTCCACCAGCCGCTTGGTCACAGCTGTATGGTTATATGTTGTCTTTCATTTTTTATTTTTGTTTCTTTTTCTAATATGATATCAGTCATATACATTTGGGTAAATGTATGTATGTATGATTGTATTATCTTAACTTATTTTAGAGGCAATAGTTCAAGAGTTTATTGGCAATATGGCATATACATATTGTATTGGTAACATGTCAAAAAAATTTAAAAAGTCACCATTCACAGTAGGAATTCAATTTTTAATTATTGAAGTCACCAAAGAGAATGGATGGATAATGTTAAAAGAGTTAGTTGCTGTTATTAGAAAGGAATAAGAATTGCGGTTACCAATAGACACAATTGTTTGAATAAATACTTTAGAAAACACAAAACTTTTCGTTATTATCTCTGTACATAACGATTTTTCATTTGTATATAAAAAATTAAAATCAATCTCTAAAATTTCTATAATAAATCAGAAAGAAAATTATAAAATTTAAACCATAAACTACTCAATCTATCAAAATAATATTAAAGTATTACACCGGCTATAATTAACAGAGAAGAATCCGTCCGCATATGTGGTATAAAATAATTTTTTTTTTGTTTTTTTTTTGTTTTTGTTTTGTTATAAAACCAAACTGCCATTAATGGATCACTCTAATCCATCAACAAAATTACCATAATAAATTGTTACAAATTAAAAGTGATTAAATGATATTTTCCAAATCCAAAGTGCCCGGTAAACTAAAGAAAAAAACGTCAACGCCCATTATGAAAACAAAATTCTATTGAACTCGAAACTAGAAACTTAAATCACAATAGTATGTATGAATGTATGTATGTAATTTAAAGAGTTAAAGTACTTTTTCTTTTTTTCATTTTTTGACTTGTATTTTTTTACTCCGCCCTGTTTTTTCAAAAGTAATTAATGACATTAAATAAGTCGAAATAAAAATGAAAAAACAACACAAAAATAAAAACTATTTAAGAAAAAAAAAGACAAAATTGTACAAGTAGAAGACCCCTAAGGTTAAAAGACCACATTTTGTCATTAGATTTAATACTTTGCCAACAGAGTATGCTCAACTAAGCACCTTTTTTAGAATTTCGTATCTTTTTAAATGTTTTGAAAATATGTAGAATAAAAATTAGTTATTTGAGAAATATTAAAATTAACAGCAACAACAATGTTAATAAAATTGAAATACTATACATACTCGTACACGCATGCGCAACTCATTACCTTCACTTCAGTTTTTTTTCTGTCATAAATTATTTTAAAAATGGCTTTAAGCAAAATTTAAAAAAAAAAAATAATAATAAATTTAATGGCATTTCAACATTAATGTTTTTCTCTTTCTCTCGTTTATTTGAACGAAAAAAGCATTGTGTGCTCTTATAAGCTTAAAAGACCTTTTTAAAGAGAAACAATTTATAAGAAAATTATTCCCATAACTCAATCTGATTGAAAACTATGTATGTATGAAGGTATACAAAGAAATTCAAATTTTAATCCAAATTTAACCATTGAACTTGTCCGCTAATCCTTTTTTTTAACAAATACGCCGCAAACGTGTTAAAAATGAAACGCGGTGTCTGCTTTGTTTTTGCCAAGCAAAAACACACTTCTAGGACTGTTGTCTTAGCTTTACGACATCGACATTCAGATGCATGATACAACAATAACCTATAGTTTTTGGTCTAGTGCCTATAACACTAAAAAATACCAAATAAAGGAAAAATTATTTTTGTTAAGGATAAGCTTATGTTATGAAAATTGCCCACATGCTAGCTAGTTCACTTTCTTTTTAACTTGAGATCAGCACTAAGGGGATAACTTCTACTCGTGCAGTGCGTTGTGCTGGTACTAGGAAAATAGGTTGTGGGAGGGAAGAAAGAGGGAGTAGTGTTTATGAACGTTTGATTTAAGTTTACATGTCGTAAGTGGTAGGGAAGGCTTTTGCGGGAAGACTGTTAAACAAACGAACATTGCGACTAAAGTACATATTTTCCCTATAAGGCGTTGTGCGATTCACTGGGCAGGCAACTACAAAGTTCTACGAGAAATACGTTTACTACGTAAGAATGTGTGATTATTAGCAATAAATGATTTAAAGACTGTAAAAAACTTTTCCGCTAGAGTCCTTTGTAATATTAAAAATGGCAAGCGAATTTGACGTGCGAAAAAACATTGTAAAAACTTTTCACATGAACTGCATAAAAGTAGCTAGGGAACCTAAAGTTGGATAAATACGATTTCAAGAATTTTAAAGAAGTGTCAGGTGGGCCACTTAAAATTTTAAACTTAAAAATGCAGCAAAACAAAAACGGTTTGAAATTTTGCCAAATTTATTTTTTTGATGTGAAGTACAATTGTTCCGGTTAGAAATGAAATATTACTTTATTCATATGGCTGCCGCGGCTGGCCTCACAGTACCCCATTCTATCGGACCAATCTTCGAGAAGTTATTCGAGTTTATGGGGTCCTATTGGCCCTAAAAGTTTTAATTGTCTCTGGTTTGTCGGCATAACACTTGTCTTTAACGGCGCCCCACAGAAAATAGTCTAACGGTCAAAACGCAGCTTCTTGACGGCCAACTGACATCACCGTTTTGGCTAATTAAACGGCCATCAAACGTTTGACGCAATAAATCGATTGTGGCATGAGATGTATGGCAAGTTGTACCATCTTGTTGAAATCAAGCATAGTTCACATCCATACCATGAAGAGTGGCCAAAAAAAAATCGGTTATCATGGTGCGATAGGTGTCGTCATTGACCGTAATGGTTGCGCCGTCCCAAGAGAAATATAGGCCAATGATGCCTCTGCTCTACAAGCCGCACCAAACCTGGTGTGCAAACATGTCATGCTATGTATCAAGAGTCAATGAGCTCGAATGCAGTCGGAAAATGTGTGATTATTAAGAATTCATTCCCATATTTCGTCAGAGCATTTTCCGTTATAGTACCGATAGAACAATGAAATATACTCCACATTATGACGATGCACTCATGAATCGATAGAATTGGTTATCCTACCGTCATTAATAAGCACCTCTCCTGTACGCAGTCGAGAAGCTCCACAATAGTTTTTGAAGCACCGGCCCATATGTGCGAGTTGTATCCCATTTTAGGTCGGATAAAGGTCTTTTAAATATTAAGGAGATCAGATGAGGTGAAGTGTTTCGTGCACCGTTTTAAAAATTTGAGGCACTTGAAGGTTTTTCGAAAGAAAAATATTGAAATATGTGATCGTTTCAATGAACGTCGCAATGAATTCTTATGGCCAGAACATAAAAAACATCATTATCATGATCCATAGTTACAGATGACACCATCTGTGATATGCTGAAAAACATTTCCACCACTTGCAGGCCATTTATTCGTGATATTTTTAAAAACATTTCCATGCAAACTATAAATTACACATGGAAAATACTAAACTAATCGTCGATCCAAATTCGGTCTAATACGAAATTGGTGTGGTCCTCTAAGAACTCGCCAGTACTTCTAAAAAACTTGATTAGATTTTCCAAGATGTCCCAGCCTTTGCTCCTGTTCCATTTGGGGCAGTCACATTGAATGTAAATACAATTATAAATTGTTTAGAAATAACATCCTTAAGAAGCCTCATCGTATAAGAACAAAAGATTTCTTTTTTCGCCACAGTCGATCAAAGCATTGCGGATATACGACCGAAATTCCCACTCTTAAAACGTGTTTTCATTTTTTAAATTTGGTATCGCAATCAAGGAAACGCTATTGTTCCCTTGCGCAAAGTTCACATCGCAGAATTACCAGTTTATTGCGCATTCAACAGCAAGGCCATTCACCTCCAGATGTCCTGAAAAAAAGATATCCGGTTTCGCAATTTCTCGTACAATTTTGGTGCTCAAAATCAATATATGTGAGTTGGTGTTTAAGGCCAGCGGACTAAGACAAATAGAAGAAGGAGTAGTACAGAGAAGATAGGTAGGATGTCAGCTATTACATTTTATTTTGTTCATAATGTTTAATGAGATTCAGAGTGAAAATTATCCGCTCTTATCAGTAAAGACGTTTATGTCCCTCTGTTCTAGACCGGGGGCACCAAAAGATCAGAAAGGTATGTTACATGCAAAAATCAAAGCAAAAACATTGCTTTTTTAGTACAAAGTGGTGGCTTCAGATAAGTTTTTCGTAAAAATAGGTTAAGGTCTAAAAGTCTGGTCTCCTTACTTTGCTAAATTAAAAATTAATTTCAGATGTTAGAAATCTCTTAAAAAATACCCTCCTTGGTAGACGACTTTTGTAAGACAGAACTCAGATAAAAACTGATCTTAGCGAAGCGTTCTACTCGTTTTTATCCAGTCCTACATATCAGCCAATTAAATGTATACAGTGGATACAAGGAATAGATGTATTAAAAAGTAGAGTTACCTTCTTATCTTTTACGCGTCATACACGGCATCTGAACAGGTCAACTTTTTTAAAAACCAGAAATTACATAAATTGAGAGGTACATAATTTGGTTATGTTTTGTCAATAAATGTACACTTCTATAGCTGATCAAAATCATTTCGTGTAAATATAGTCGCATGAAGCTTGAAAAGCATAAAAGCGTATAATGAGTAAAAGTTATGAAAAGCTTAGAATTATAATATTATTCATTATAATATATTTCTTATATCCTATACTGTCAGATATAATTTTTGTAGATGAAGAAAATGTCTCTTTATGAGAAGGAAATTCTCTAAACACTTTTACAAAACTTAACGCTTGAGAAACGCAACCATAAAAGCGCATATAATTAAGACACTTTTGTGCATGCACACCTGTTGGACGTTGTGTCGCAGTTGTGGTACTTAAGACCCCTTCACACACAGTCAGTGGCTGTAAATTTCCACGGTTAGCCATGCAATTCTAAAAGAAAAACGACAACAACTGATACAACAAATGAAAAAAATATGTTAATAAAACTGTCGCAATATATCATATGCTAATTATGTGTGTATGGAAAAGCACACTAGAATAGCTGCAACTAGAAGAGTACAAATGTATGATGATGTTATTTCGAAAATTTTTAAATTAAATAAAAGGTAAAGCAAAAGAAAACAAAAAGAAAAACAAAAAATTAATTGTCCCAAGGGCTAAATTGTGACATTAAACTCGTCATTTGTAGGTAAGTATACGTGAAAAAGAAATTTTGTATTCTTGTATTCAAACTGAAAATATTATAAAAGAGGGAACTCTCTCTGCTCCGCTTAACCAAAGTGAAATGACAATTATACGAGAGCTGTTAAATAAGTACAAAAAAATAGTTTAGTTTTCTATAGAAAACTAACATTTAAATTAAAAATAAAAAAGGAACTAAAAGAACGTATACGATTTGGCAACGCTGTGCGGCAAAAATTGTAAAAATTATTGAAATTACATGTTATTTAACGTCAACCAGCAGCATTATAGTGTGAGGTATAATCATCTCAAAATAGTATTTCGGCAAATAGGCGTGATATTGAAAAAATAAAAACACAATAAGTTCAATGAGTTGTTAGTTCTTTTAAATCGGGTTATGCTAAGAACTTTCATAAAATAAGCCATGATCTAACCACCCATAAAATTGTTAAGATAGCAGATAAGCAGTATCTTGAAAGAAGTGAATAGAATCTTAAAATGACCACTTCAAAATTGGGAGAATACCTTGAAAGTCTTCCAATGTTACTGTAACCTTCAGAACAGATATATTTGCCATTAAAACAGTTTTGAATGCAAAATGGCCAAGAAGTAGCCGATTATTTAGGCTAAAAACCGACAGCTTCAAATGGAGTTAGTGTAACATTTTCGGAACTGATGGCCGATTCAACTATAGTAAGTCATTTGGTTTTTCTAGAGCTTATGGAATGACAGTAATAAAGTTTATGTTTTAGAAATTGGTAGGTTTTTAAGGAAGGCAACTATTCCAAATGTACTTATTTTTTAACGAGACTACCTCTTGTCTACAACACAGCTGAGAATGTCTAACGCTTTTTGGCAAAATTAATCAGAAAATACAACCTAAAATAGTGAAAAACTCTTAAAATCTTTATAACTTGTGCATAACTTCGGTGATTACATTATTTGCACAACTGCCACATAAATTTTTATCCTAAACCCAAAGAAAATTAATACATCCATGGCTTACATAATCTAAAAGAGTTAAGAATAAACTGAGTCATGCCAAATTTGGTTAAGTTAAGATTAAGTTTTCAATGAAAACAATTGGAAAAATTTTAAAATTTCGAGCAGGCAAACTTAATGAAAGTAATATAGAAAAATATTTTGTAACCGTTTACACTGCAGACGATTCATAACTTCTGCTACTTTTTATTTCAAAAACTTATTGTTCTTAATATTCCCCGGTGTAGGAAATTATATACCAAGTGTACCCGTATGAAACGAGTTTTTGTGAAAATAAAAGACAAGTAAAAAAATATTTTATTCAAAGTATTGGCCATTGCCGGCTACACATTTTTCCCATCTTTCAGAAAATTTCTGGATTCCACGCCAATAAAACTGTATGTCTTTTGAAGCAAACCAATTAGTCACTCAATTTTCGACTTCTTCGTAGAAAACGAAGCTCAGTCAATGCGTGTCCCATCGATGAAAATAAATAGTATTCGGAAAGAGTCAACTCTGGTGAATACAGCGGATGAGATAGGAGCTCCCAGCCTAACGCAATAATTGTAATCCTAATCCTAATAATTTTGCTTTGTGTGCAGGTGCATTGTCATGTTGCAAAATTACCTTGCCGTTTCTTTCGGCCCATTCCGGACGTTTTTCGAGCAATGCATGGCTAAATTTGTCACACTTGTTCTCGGTTTCAGAAGCTCGTGGTACACTACACCTTTCTGGTTACACCAGATATACACTATTGTCTTCCTGCTGAATCGATCTGGTTTCGTAGTCGACGTTGATAATCGTCCCAGGTTAACCCATGATTTTTCCGGTTTAGGATTGATCACCATATGCCTCGACAAGCATTCGATGCGACTCTGCAGGATGTTTTTACAAATGAAAACAAAAAATTAATGCTTTTCGCAAATCATAATTTTTTGGTACAAAAGTCGTCATCTTTAATACGATGAAAAAAATGATGCTGTTTGTTTACTGTTTACTGCTGTTTAAGTCTCGTTCACAATAAATGTTCCCTATGGAGACATTTGTACCTTGACGTTCACTTCATACCGCTACGAACATTAGATCTACAATAGCATACTTTAATAAATTCAAAATCGTACTTAAAATCAAGTATTTTTAAGAACGAAAATTTATAAGACAACCCGCCTTTCTTTAAAAGAATGCAGCAAATGTGTGACAATTTACAATTTTTAAAGGGGGATCATATTGCCTCAACAAAAAAAAAAAAAAAAAAAAAAAAAAAAAAAAAACAGTTTCAAAATGACAGCCTTAGGTTTAAATATACGCTGAAAAAAGCCTCTTGGAAAATATTGTTAAAATGTGCAGTTTGCAGTTTGTCGCCTTAAATGTAATATTATTTTAGGGCTCAGTTGTTAAAGACAATATTTACAAGATTTTTACGGTCATTTGGCTTTTCTTTCTATTAATAATATTCATCGCTTGGCTGGTTCATAATGGTGAGAGACCGAGACTATCGTTGTTGAAAAATTAAAGCAGCCGAACTAATTGCATTTACAAATTAAATATTTTTATTTGTTTTGTTAAAATCCCCCTTAATAAAAACTATTTTTGTGTGGTTTCAAATAATTTAAAGAGACTGACCGTCAATCAAGGTGTCATTTGATTTATATATTACATATAAACTTACACACATTCTCACCTAAATCACATACTACGTACCTTAGCAATTATATTAATGAAACCTCTTGTCACCCTATTAACACTTTCTTTTTTTTACATGTTTTTTTGTCTTCTTTATTTTTAAGTAAAAACAACAAAGCACTTCGTATCGTACAAGTACAAGTTTCAATTATTTATTATTAAATTTGAATATCTTTCGTCTTCGAGAATTTTACGCATAATTTTTTTACAAACAAAAGGAAAAAAAATTAAGAAAACGTTACAGCACAATAACCATCAATATGAGGCGAAATTTGAAGACATGTTTTTTCATTTAATGCATATGCGTCTGCTGATATATTCTGTTGATTTTTTTAATCAATAATTTGTGATCCCAATATTGCTGTGTCCATAAAAGAGAAAATGTCTTCGATGTCTTACAAATTAGTTTACCAGTCACAGGGTACCATTTAACACTTCGTATGCGATTATATAAATTACAATGTCGAAATTATGGTTTTGCATAAAATTATTATTTTCTTTTTCTCATACACTTACAGTGGATGACAAAGAGAAACAGCATAAATGGTGCTGAATGCCGCATTTTGAAATGCATGCTTTTAAAGAATGAATAACAAAAATAAAAATTAAAATATTTCGTTTTTTTTTTATTGTCAATTCTGGCATAAATATTCACTTTATGGATTACGCATTTAATATTTCTTAATGCTTTTGATCCGGAATTTCGACCACGAAAATGCGCTATATTTCTTTGATATTGTTTCTAATTCCTATAACTCAATAACTACATCTTTAAAATTAATTTTAATCAAGTATTTACACATGCAGATAAGGATGGATTTAAAATGGATGGTGTTGTGGAAGCTGGGATTTTCGGGCTCAAAACCGAAGTCTGTGAACCCATGGACAAGTGGCCCAGAGTTTGCCAGGCAGAAATCTAGGCTTTTCCATCTGTACGTTTATTAATATACAGCGTGGAATCAGGGGCATTTCTACTAATATATATTCCGATAGTCAAGCGTCTCTAACGTCCTTTCTTTGGAGTATATGGACTCGAGTGCTACGAATATCAACACACTGGAATTGGGGAACAGGATAACGTTTTGCTGGGCTGGTGTTATGGGGAACGATCTCGCTGACGAACTGGCAAGGCTGGACTCGTCCTATGGTTTCGTGGGACCATAGCTGCTCCACGACCAGGGGAAGATCGACGAATGGGAGCATGGGCTACGCTCATCAGGCTAATGAGATTCGTCACCTATAATAGAAAGTCGCGCAACATAGTCAAGGTAACTATTAAGAGACTTGTTGGGTCCTGACGGGCCATTACTATCTTAGGTATCACCTCTTCGGCCTTAATTCGGTTTGTCAGCTATGTAGGGAGGAAAAGAAGATGACAGGCATATTCTCAGTGAATGTGCTGCTTTGGCAAATATTTGGGCCTTTATTTGGCCTAAACAGGTTCGTCCGCTACCCATTGGAAATAGTGCTGTCTTCATACACAAGGTATAGGGTATTCTTCTGGAGACTGTTCCCATTAGTGCTTCTGCCCTGATGTACTTACTCTATCGCCGTCGGCTATTACGCTGGAGGGTCTAACCGCAGAGCGTTCTACACAATAGATCTTTTTAGGTCGCAGTGCCATGACCAGTTGGACCTCTCCGACTCAGTTTAATAATATAAATATGTTCATATGTATTTGTCATTAAAATCTATATGATAAGCCTCACGTATTTTTGTGTGCTTTCATTTATCGCTATAGAATTTCTAGGACTTATCAGTGAAAAACTTGATCAATTTTTGTCATCCAGAGAGTTTCAGAAGCACCGAAACAAGTCGTTGTCAGATTTTACAAGGTCCGGGCTATAAAACAGTCAAATGCAGTCAATTTTTAGCTTACCATTAAACATGCGTGTGGCCTGCATTGTCATATATATCCTTGTTTTACTTATAGGGCCTCATTGTCACAATAAAACCAATTACTTTACTGTTGAACTAATCTGGTAGCTCTTTCCTTCGGTGCTTTGTTCAAACTGTCCTCTCACCAAATTATACAGAATAATTTTTTTCTTCTCCCACCAAACTTTGACATCGACAATTTTGGAATGGAATCAAGCAAACCAACACTCACAGAAATTTCACCGTATTCATGTTCTTAAAGTAAAAAAGTTCAAGTAACGAATTCCCTTAGATATTATACTAATTTTCATTCCAAAATAAGTTTTTACAAAAATATAACTTGGAATGCCGCCTTTCATCAAACTGGTATGCTCAGGAAAGGCTCTCGGTAAACCCCTCAAAAACGGTTGTTGTTCCTTTTACAAAGAGATACAGGTTATCATATGACTGTATTTCTTTTATGGGTACCACCATCAATTTTTCTAAGGTAGTTAAATATCTAATCGTGGTTCGAGATAGAAGGCGTAGTTGGAACCCACACATCTGTCGATTCTACGCAGGTTGGTCGGAGAACCATCCTCGGTCCTAGGTATTTGTATCTGTTCTTTGGCACGATATTCAGGGTTGAATTCCCGAGTCGGTATTGTTGCTCCTGGACCCAACCAAAACTTGTCTATCCCCTAGGAAGATCACTGATTGTCTTTATGTCTAAGATCATGACCATTGCTATATGTGCGGAGATCAACCTGGACAGTGCGCTCAAGGTAAAGACCATTAACTTACTCTCTTATAGCCAAGCTGCCTTGTCTCGAATCGTATGAATCTTATACTGGTCAAATATTGCTACGAGACGTTGCGGTGGCTTTCGCTTAGAAATAAGGTTCAGTTGTTGTGGGTAACCTGACACTGTGGGATTACTACCGATTTCAGTCTAATCAAGGATTGGGAAATTGCCAAATGCTTGGAACACTGGAATTCTCAAAAGGGATTTCGCCACTCTAATACGACGTTCAGTCCGCAATTTGAGCGTCATTTTGAGGTCCTCAAGTATGGCAGGTCGGACATAAAACTCCTAACGTTGTTTCTTACGGACCATTGTGGACTAAGATCGCATCTTAAGAGGATGGCTGAATGTTTGTAAAACCGGTTCATCATACAATCAAGGCATAGGCTGGGAGCTGCTACCCTACCCGCCGTATTCACCATATCCTTGGTGGCTCCTTGCGAATATTATTTGTTTGCATCGATGGAACACGCAGTGGCTGAGCAGCACTTCGATTCCTACGAGGAAGTCGAAAATTGGGTGGCTAATTGGTTTGCTGCAAAAGACAGTTTTAGTGGCCTGGAATCCACAAAATGCCTGAAAGATGAGAAAAATGTGTGGCCAGAAATGGCCACTACTTTGAATAAAATGTTGTTTACTTTCCTATTAAAAATTAGTGCTTTATTTTCACAAAAAAAAATCTCATTTTATACAGGTACACCTGACATACGTCATTTCAATAAATTAAGTCGAAAACAAACTTAAAGCATTGAACATTGTCGTACCCCTTATTTATTATGTTAATAGCCTTAAGAGTTACTAGTACATGTCATAATTTTGAATAATTTTTCTTCGAGGCTTTCTTTTGTTAATGCAAATATTTGGATGCATATACATACATATACATAAGGCTTACCTGTATTATTTGAAATTTGAGTACCCTACACTTTAACTGCTTTGGGTATAATATGTGTATGTGTATTATATAACACCGTGCAAAAGGGTTTTAGTCACGTTAATTATAAAAAATTATTCATACCTTCATCTTCACTTTTGTTAATGCGAGCGAGGCAATTGTCAGACAATTGTGCAGCATCTATACCTATGTCGTTTTTAGTTGGAATATCCTTGATGACGACCTATCACACCTTTAATTTAAAGTTCGAATCATACGATGGTCCCAAATGCATAAATATAACACAATTTGTATTGTGTTTTATTGCCGCGAAATATAAAAAAATTGTCCCAATTTATTTTATGAAAATCAATTAAAAAATTTTAATATTGGTACTCATGTTTGTCCACTTCGATTGCCTCAATAAATATTGGTATAGTTTTGATATTTCTGTTGCCACATAATTGCCTGTCGAGCCGTCACACGACTGCCGTATCAATAATTGATGCATTGCGTCAATTGCGTGATCCCAGTCTTAGAAACTGAATGGGAAATTCGGATTACCGACATCTCGGTAGGTTTGGTGCCTGAAGAGGTTCCAACTTCGAGTGTCTATTGCTTGGCAATTTAGTGAACATTGTAGCGGAGGTGCAGCTGGTCAGCAGCCTATGAACTAGATGAGGACTCTACAACCAGACAGTCTAGTCCTAAATTGCAACTCCAGTATTTCTTATGAAAGAGGCCTCGTTTGCTTAGACATTGGACTTGGCAACGATAAACATGCGACTATAATAACTTATACTATAAACTAGCAGCCGTGCTTTAAGTTCAGATCAACAAACTATCAAGCACTGGCAGAAATTTAAAGCAAATCAACTTAGTCAGTGTTTAAAGATTATTGATCTGAGCTTAGCAAACATAGTAGCAAGTATATTACAAATCATACTTATGCTAGATACTTGCTAGATTTTCATTCTGAATACGGCCACGTAAAAAACTCATCTAAATTAACTCGTTATCGAGAGCCACAATGAGACCCCATGTATTTAAAAAAGCGAATTCTTAAATAATGTAACATACAGTCGAATATGACCGACAAATACTTGTTTATTTTTATTTTTCATATCGATCATCCAAAAAAAAATTACAAATTGTCTGATGTCTTGTGGCCGGCCGTTGAAGCAGCATAGTTAATTATTATTTAATGAAGAAATTTTATTCAGGCTTTTGGCCACCATTAGTGAGAACCTTTTTATACAAAATTTCAGAAAATACGTCGAATGATTTTAGGCAAAATTTTTTAACGATTATGATTAAAAAACCATGACTAAGTGGCTGTTAAGGCTTAGCATGTGTTTTTGGTAATACCTGTTACTATCAAGAAGAGTTCTTAAGAAAAACAAAATGTCAAGCCAAGTACCAAAAAATAGTACTCCCAATAACAGATTCAAATTTTTCTATATGATTTATAATATCTATGAGATATGAATATTACAGTGGAATATATAGAAATTTAAAATAAAATCAACCGACTGTAACACAATTAACTTACAAATTAAGAAAAAAAAAAACAAATTTCACTTAAATTTACATTTTTAAATAATAAATCACACACACACGCGCAGTACACTGTGAGTGTAACGATCCAATTGAAACCACCTCCAAAAGCACGCATCTTTAAAGTGTGGCTTTTGAAGTGCGTGTGCAATTGGGCACCTTTAAATTGTTGTTTGCTGGTGTAGCATCAGCGATCTTCACAACTCAGGTGCAGACTAAAACCAATAATTAAATAGTCCACATACGAGAAAAACCACAAACAAATAATTACGAATTACAAGTACAAGTAAAACAATGTTTTCTTTCTTTTACGAAATCAAATCAAAACGAATTGAATGTTTTAAGACAATAATCTTGGAGCAACAGAAAAAAAATAGAAAAAAAATGTAGAAAAAATAATTTTACAAAATTGCACGAATTTAAGCATTTGAGACGACCAAATGTATAAGAAACCCTCTTTCAACATGAAATGGACAGTTAAGAGTAGAAAACCGTAAATAGCAGTATGTGGCATGCAACCAAGCAAGTCGAAAACAGTACAAAAGACAGAGCCATGCTGCAGTAGCATTTTTTGTTTTTTTTTTGTTTGTTTTGTTTGCACTTAAACTAACAGCAACAACAATAGCCACATCTAACGTCCAAAGTCATCGTCTTCGTCAACATGCTCTGCAAGTCTAACTAATGGTAACAATGGCTCCATCAAGTTTTTGAATTGACTGAAGCTTTTCATTTGTTCATACCACCATCAGCACCACCCCGCTGGTGGTAAACATGGTTTTGTCCCAAATTCACGCATTGATTTTCCACATTGTCAAGCAGGCAAGAAAGCGAAACGACACCACAATACCTGTAAAAGTTTATAAAAGAAAAGAAAAAATTAAATAATGAAAAATAAAAATTTACTGGCAAAACAATTTTTGAGGCAACCAACCATTAGAGCCACCACCACCACCATCATTATTATTTCTTTCATTATGTTGCAAGATAAAAAGCAAACGAAAAGTAATTTAAAAGATGCCATTGGACGAACGCATACAT
The DNA here is from genome assembly GCA_023159175.1 of Wohlfahrtia magnifica. Lineage (NCBI taxonomy): Eukaryota > Metazoa > Arthropoda > Insecta > Diptera > Sarcophagidae > Wohlfahrtia > Wohlfahrtia magnifica. Next base: position 1,321,801 of record JAKWBJ010000528.1, read on the forward strand.
GTCTTATCAGAAAAGTAAGGTTTGGAACGCTTTGTTGCACATCATCTACACAAGTTGAAAGTCCAAAACTTTCGTGTCAAAATTTTGGCAAATGACGTACAAAAGTGATAACTCGATTTTCCTCAGAAGTTTAAAGTTCCTTTTAAAACTTATTGTAGTCTAATGCTGCCTACAAGAAGTGGTTTTTATAGAATGTAATTTTGTGGAGTCCAAATAAGCCCTAAATAAGTAAAGTCAAAGAAAAATTGATCTTCTTAGGAAATGTAGTAAAAATCCAGACAAAATTCTTGATATTTGTTCCTTGTCTACTTCGTGTTTCTCTTGGCCTTAATGCAAGCTAAAAATTTCTCATTATTAGCCATCATTCACACGATCAACTATGGGTCTATAGACTTTGAATTATATTGTTCGCTATTTGAATTACTTATATGAATCACCTTGTTCAATTGGAATCTTTCCTCTTGGTTATAACCAGGGAAATCAGAAATATGTAGTTGCGTATTTTTTCTCATACAACCCATCAACTTGGACGTAAGATATTTGCTCGTTTCATAAATTTCTATGAATTTTGGCATTGATTTGTTGGTGCATATTTTGCTTATAACAGAAGTTTTTTGCATATTTCAGTTTTAAGAGCATGTTTTTGACATTTTTTCGTATCTAAAGAGCATTTTAAGCCTTTTTAGCGCATATTTGGTTATTTTGTTTTAAATTTCAAAGTTTTTGTTTAAAATTCTAATCAACTTAAGTTTTAAATTCTTTTTTAATTACGAGTATATGTCAATTGAAATTTATTGCGCCATCTAGATCTTAATTAAGTTTAGTACCGTTTACCAAGATCTTAAGCAACTTTTAGAAGAATATACAAACTATAAAGCGCAATCAGAAACGTTTAACGTTGATTATACGTTTGTATGCCAAAAATATTTACCGAAAATGCTTAGATGGCATACGCAAATGCATAAAGGAACAATCCTTATGGATTTCAATTGAAAAACTGAAAAAACGTATCAAAAGCCAAAAATTCTCTATTAACACAGTTGTCTTGAACAAAACCAATCACAAATCAAAAGAAAAATCAAAAGAGAAAGTTAGTTGTCTCACCTACAAGGACCTATTAATACTTTTAGAGCAGCCAATTGCCCATATAGCAAAAATCGTCATTTTAGAGACTTAAAACGTCATTCGTCATTTTGCCAAAACTTTTGTTAAAAAATCGTCAAAATGGCGATAAATTGTCAAATCTGGTAACTATGAAAGTATGTGATATTAACTGAGACGATTCAGATATTAAGTTGAAAGAAACAAAACTTAATATCCGTTATCCTTCAATTATGCCTTCATTACATCAGACAAATTGAAATGACAGATGTTATAGACAACGTTTTACAAATGAAAATTTAAGTTAATGGTTTTTTGTTTATGGCAAAAACAAATACCAATTAAAAGTCTGCCTTATTTTACCAAATACTTTAAATTTGTATTCAGATCTCCCTAGAAATTCAAGTATAATTTAGTTTTTGATTCTGTTGTATTGTTTTTTGTAATGTTAAGGTATTGAATTGTTGAATAAACCTCTTTTCTATTAACAGAGAAGAAATTTTTATTTTTCTAAAGCATATTTGTAAATTTCTGGATCATATTTGCAGATTTTAACCGCATATTTTATGCGCATGAAGCACATTTAACAGCATATTTCTGGTTACCTTGGTTGTGACAGTTCTTTTACTTTTATTTTGTTTGTTTATTGTTTTATAGTATGATGTTTATTTTAGTTTGATTACTCTATTTTTGTTTTTGTTTTTTTTTTATGCTTGATAGCTGTTAAAGGCAAAAAACCGATAAAAATTTGAGATGGTTTTGAATTTTTTTTTAGCAATTCACAAAGTAATTGGAACTGAAATACTTACACTTTGGCTGATTCGCTATTAAAATTTTGTATGTGGAATTATGTAATTCAGCTCATAATTGGGGATTGAATTGTGAATAAGAAAACGAATTACGTAAAAATGTTGTCGCGTAAATATTACATTACACAGTTAAATGAATTAAAGTACAATAGTCGTGATGTTTCGGACATATTATGTTCATGAATGAAAAAGTTCAAGCGGAGATATAAAGGGTCCGCCATCTAACGTTTCTTTTTTCAACTAGTGCTTATTTCGTGAATGGTAATACTTAGCTCATGTCTGATTTGACAGATAATTAGTTTTATCCTTCCGCTAAACGAATATGGTTGTGTATACGCTTGAATAACGCTGGAAAATATTGCCACATTACTTTGAAAATCATGGTAATGTTACAGAATGAAAACAGCAAAAAAATCATCTTTTCAGATGAAGCTCATTTTAATCTTGGCGGGTATGTAAACAAGTAAAATTGTCGCATTTGGGGCACAGAAAACCCGCTCGCTCGAAAATGAGCAAGGAGTGGCCGTTACAGTCAATGGCGATCGTTATCGGGCCATGTTGAACGAATTTTGTTCACAAGAATTGACGAGGAGGATCTTAGCAACATTTGGTTTCAACAGGACGGCGCTACGTGCCACACAGCCGAAGCTACACTCGATGTTTTGCGCCCTGTTTTTGAAGATCGCATTATCAGCCGCAGAGCTGATGTTATTTGGCCACCTCGGAGCTGCGACTTGACACCATTGGACTATTATTTGTGGGGTGCCGTCAAAGATTAGTGTTACGCCAACAAACCAGAGACAGTTGACGCTTTAAAGGAAGCCATTGATGAAATATAGCTGCACACAATCGATAATGTGCTTAAAAATTGGACCGATCATCTTCGCTAAACCTCCATATCTGAAAGAGTGACATACACAAACTTATGTTGATTAAATTCATATTACACTCTTAATTTCAAATAGTATTTTCTTCTTTTTATGTATATGGTATGTTTGTAGGAGCCTTGATTTGTACTTAAGAACTTGACATAAACAATGTACCATCGACTTACAAAAAACCATGAAATAATCTAATAAGGTTTTCAGTTTTAATAACCATGGGACATATTTAACACAAAACACCTGCAATTTAATTGTGAAAAAGTATGAATTATGAAGACAATTCTTATGTTACTTGCTCAGTAAAGCAAAAAACTAAAAAACGCCATAAAATTGGCGTGACCTCTGAGTGAAGCGTAAGTAAAGAAAACAAAAATTATTTTTTTAAGATCATCGAAGATAACAATTTACGAAAAACCAACAATTAAAGGTCATTAACTGGCCGATTATTTAAAAAACAGCAACGTATAGAAAACTACTTGTTGCTCTTTGTGCTGAAGAATTTGTAAGACTTTCCTTTACTTTTAACCCCTAAAAAATTGTCATTGAAATTTGTTTTCAAGGGGGCCTATAATGTCTTATAAGTTTTTTTCTTTTTTTTTGTCGTTGTTGCTGTTTTGTCCATTTAAATTGTAATATGTCATGCCATATGAATATAAGCATAATAATGAGACATTCTCCTTAACTATCATGGCATGAAATTAAATCCAACTGCAAATGAAGAGTCTAAGAAAAAATTAAAAGACGATGATGATGATGGTGAACAAACGACGTTTTTGTTTTCCAACATATTAGCCGTACTTATCTTGGGATGAAAATTCAAAATTCAAACGAAAAATAAAAAGAAAAGACACTTGTCAGCCAGCTACCAACCAGTGTAATGTTATAAATGATTTGCCGCATTATTTCAAGGAAAACCATAATAAAAATGATATACAAATACAGAGACAAAGTTAAAAGAGTCATTCGGAATGTGTTCAACGAATACAAGTTTATTTTTTCTTAGGCATATTCGTATATATGTATCTGCTTAGAAGTATGAAACTGAAAAACTTAAGACGACACTTGTTTGTGTACAACTATTAAACGAAAGACATTGTCAGGGTCGTAGCTATAAAAGGTAAGGGGCTCTGCACATTTTTTCTTCTATTTTTTTTGGAACTTGAAACATTAGAAATTATTAAATATTTTTCTGTCTTGTATTGCTTTCACTTCGATATATAGTAGTTATTAATCTTCGCGGCTATTTTTGAGTCGAGATGTCTTATGAGCTGGACTTTATTTTCTTATTGTGGCCTGTAGATTCGACTCTATGGCATTTCTTATGATGTCATCATGTGGTCTTCTAATGGTGCGATTAATCCGTCATCATTTATGCTTTTTCATTTCAATGGTAGTAGGCTGTTAGTTAGAGAGATCAAATTGTCTGTTATTGGTAATAACCAGGGAAACCAGAAATATACTCTTGAAAAAGTGTTTTATCCGTACACAATATGCAGTAAAAATCTGAAAATATGATCGAATAATTTTAAAATATGTTCTAATTGCTCTCTTTATCTTAATTAAAAGGAAAACAATTTATTCAACAATTCAATATCTTTTAATTATACAGGGTGTTTGCCGGGAAGGCATACTACTTTGTTTATAATTTTTGATTATTTGAAAGCGAATAGATCTTATATTGATAAATGTTTCATTTAATGTCGGCAATTAAGCATGGAATACAATATCAGATAAATGTCCGCCTCAGCCTCATAAATGCGTACCTCTTGAGCACATTTTTCATTACATTCTCACACATATCATCACGAATATTTTGTTTGAGTAGCTCCAGCGTTTCTGGCTTGTTTGCATAAACCTTGCTTTCAAAATATCCCCGCAAAAAAAATTTCGGAACAGTCAAATCAGGCGACCGTGGACAACATCTCTATTCACATAACCATTCAAATGAAAATGTGCCTCGTCAATCGATGATTGATTTTGATAAAATGTTTTAACGCCCGGTATTTTACAAAAACCAAAAACAAAACACAATAGAATACAAAAATTTGTACTTCAAGTTTAGAACTTAAAATTTTTGGTTAAATAAATCAAGATTTTTTTTATTGGTATGACTTTGTTGGTGTAGTAAACAGTAAAACATTAACCTAAATTTTCAAATGCAAGGCTTCGTCTATTATATCTCAGCCATCTTTTATACGTTGTCAGTACAAGGTCTACTGATGTAATGGGGCTATATCTAGAGGATAACAATTCCTTAAGATCATATTTTAAAACTTGATTTAAACTTTAATTGTTTTAACTTGATTTTGTTAGATATTGACATATAGAATTTACTACAACAAGTCATTCATTTTTCGCTAGAAGCTGTTTTAGTTCAGCTTTAATATTAAGTTTTGCATTACAATCTCTCGTATTGTCAGTAATCTGAACCGTTTACTGCTTTTTAAGTAGGTATTCAATGAAAATTAAGTTTGCAGCAATAAAAATCAATTCAATTTATATTTTTTAGGTGAAACTTCTAAGATTTTTTTATATTTTTAAGCGTAGTAATTGATGGGCGCAAGCCAAGTTCCTTAACGAGTTATAACTGGTTAGAGCGAGAATGGCATGTCTGGATATATTTCTTTCAAAATTTCAACTCTGTTTGGAGTTTTCAAAGACAATTTCCTTACATTTGCAATGACTTTACATTTTCGTATTGATCTCTATACGTTCGCATAAACGATGCAGTCCATGAGTAATGCATGCAACTGCGCTAGTTTAGGGTAAGACACTTTTATGGCTTTGACAGCTTTTACCATATATGGCGCAGCGACTCTCACAAATTACAAAATCAATCATGTCCAATATCTTTAATGAATTGAATGAAACGGATAAATATCTTACATCCGACTTGATTGGCTGCATTAAAAAAAACATGCAATTGAATATTTTTTCAATTCTCCGAGAACATTGGCTTATAATGACTTGGGTACTTTGCATGAGTCTGATCGCAGCGTTACACATTTCTCAATCCTCTACATTTCGGTTGAATATAGTACGATAACTTGTACGAGCTAAGGAAGAGTAGACGAATATCAAATGGATCTCAAAAACCTGGAATTTTTTCGAGCTTTTTATATGCATTGCTATGCGCTAATAGGTAGATATTGTTTGCAACTAAGCTAAGCACTTATGGTCAGCTTGTGGTCTCCGCGTTGTTTCTTTGGAATTATAAAGTGCTTTTACTAAAATTAAGTTCGCCTATGCTAAGCAGGAATGCTGATATAACGCAGCCTTGCCATGTTCTACTTGGTAGCTGTTGTTGTTATTAACCTTAGTGAAACGTAATATTAACAAAATCAGAAATAACTTTACAAATTTTTCTGTCTTTGTGAACTGAAATTGTCTCAGACTTCCACCACTTAAAAAGCAAACAAAAATCTGGATACGCCTCTGCTATATAACTAACAACACATTATTAATGCGGTCACTATCACGAAGAGTGCGACGATATGTGACGCTTAAATATTCATGAGATGTTGCTCGTTGATGTAACCAAACAATTTCAGTTGCATAGGAAGAAGCAAGAAAAAAAAAGTAGTTTCATATTCTGCTTACCATCAACAGTGACAATGATCAAGTGTCTGTTTGTGGCTCGAATATATTTCTGCACTAAAAGTCACCACATACACTTGTCGCAGCAGGAAGACAGTATCTTCTTGTGTCTGGTTACCCAAATGAAAATTGTCGCTTCAGTATTACAAGTTTTCTTCTTTTTTTAAATATTTTTTAAGCAATATTTTTGTGTAATTTTAAGAAAAATAAATAAATTCATTGTTTCATGTCGTTGGTTGGGTGCATAAATTAAGTACATGGTAAAGGTTTTCGTTTTATTTAAGAAAAAAAAATTTTAATAAAAAATTAAGGGTTTTTACGCCAAAAAAATATTTTAAGGTTTTCTTACTGGGTTTTATATGCAAAGAGATTTCGGTAAGAGCGGGAGCTGAAAATAAAATTTTAAATCCAATCGTATATTTTTACCCATGACAAAAGGTGATTCGAAATCTGTCTTTCCAAGAGCAATTTTATTTAGTTTAGGCTCCATTAAGCGCAACTGAGGTTAATTGTGGATTTATTTTCATTGCTATTGTAGGTTTTTTTTAATTTTTTAGTCTTTAAGGCCAGTTTACTATTTTCTTCTTACGGCATCTGAAGGCGCCTCTGTATCTGCGTGGACAGTCAGACGGTTCTTCTTCCTCTCGAACCCAGTGTTGGCAACCAACTTGGTAATCCAATTTACTCATCCCGGTTTTATTGTGTATATATTTTAAAAAAACCCCCCGGGTGTGTTTTTTATTTAAATGTTTTCGTAGTTTTTTTACAACAAAAATAAATATTATTTACGTATTAGGAGTACAAATTAATTCGTTCCTTCTTTTTGGCTTAAGAAAGATAAGGAATTAACAAATTATCAAAATTAAAATTTTGTCAAATAAATGTTTACATCCTTTCCCCACCCCGGAGACAATTTCCGAATCCCGTTCCAGAAAAACTTGTCATTGCTTGAGGCGATCCAACTCAGAAGCCGATTTTACATTTCTTGAAAAGACGTGATTCGGTGAAATAGTAGAAGATATCGTATCTGCGAGACAGCCAATAGTCAGAGGATTCAATGTGCGGAGAAAACGGTGGGTGCGGTCGTTTGGCAGCTTTTGCGATATGAGGCTGAGCGTTGTCATGCAAAAGAATAACTTAATCACATGTTCAAACGAAATAATTACAGTCAGTCTTAGCAATCCATAGTGCCTAACACCTTCCTCATCCTACCAAGAGTGTAAAAATGCATTATGAATACTAAAACAACGTAATTATACTAACAAACACAATATATTGACGATTTAAGCGAAAAATGGAAGCAGTTATAAAACCCAATAAAATCCAAAAAAAAAAATCATTAAAAACCCAAAAGAACCCGTTGGGCTGGGTTCTTTTTTTTAAGCCCGGGTTTTAGCCAACCCTGCTTGAATTCCACTCTAATACTGAAGGCCTTAAACCTTGAGACTTCAACAACCTATATTTGGAACCCGAAACATCAGAGTTTTGGTGGAAAAGAGTTGGCGAATGGACTGGCTTGTGAGGGGTTCACTTTAGTTAGACTTTAGCTTTCTCTAATAGCGACACCGATAGTTATTGGGAAGAATATTCTTGGCCATCAGAATCTCGATGCAGACATGGCCTGAATATTAACATCAGACGTACCAAATTGCTCATAGGCCACTTCAGAAGGGATGTATCCAGATTGGTGTCTGTACTAACCGGACTCTGGCCTATTGGCGATCGCCGGATTAGGATACAACATAACGATCAGTATCATAGCTGTGATAATGCGGAAAGGGAAAAGACAGTCGAGCGCTTCCCGTGTTTTTACCCAGATATCCTTAACCGCCGCCATCGTGTATTCGGTAGTAGATTGATGTAGAACATTAGATGGCTTATATCGACCCGGACGACATTCTCAGATACCTTAGTCTGACGAACTGTATATAAGGAACTCGTTAGGCTTTGCGAGTGTTGTGGTATTGCTCAAAATGGAGTCTAAGGACGCCACTTGACGATCGGCCACGGTAAGCCGCCAACCAACCATATATTTTTTACAAAATTCAGCACATTCATCCTGTTGGTCCAAAGTTTAGGTAGTTGATTTCAAAGTGCGTGCAATATTTATTAAGCGTATTAGCGTACACTTAGTACTTCATGTGACCCAGAGGTATTAATTGCAGCAGTCAATTCGAACACACTGCTTCGAAAGTTGCTTGTGTGACTAATACCGATATATTGTTCAAATCTCAGCTGAAGAAAATTACTGTAGTCGAGTGTTTATCACAGAAAATCTATTTTATTTACATGGCTTTGTCTTAAAGGCTTTTTATAGAAGTCATAACCTTTTCGCTTTAAAAAAGAGATTTAACTGTACTAAAATGCCTCTGTGGTATGGTAGTTAAGATATCCGCCTACCAACCGGAAGATGCTCGGTTCAGTATAGGGCCAGACCATCTGAAAAAAAGAAAAGAAGTTTTTCTAAACAGCGGTATCACCTCATAACATTAGCTAGTAACTGGTTATGAGTATTACTACTATTGAAAACTTATCTAATGCATTTGCCGTTTGGAGCCGGCGTTAAACTGTCGATCCCTTTCAATGAGTTTAAAAAATAGAATCGGGTGAGAAAAGTTTCCGTGTTCCTTCATGGAATGGTGTGAGTATTAATATAAAAAATGCCGAAAACTACTCTAACTAGTCAATTTTGGCTATGTCAGCACCTATAGTTTGTGTTTATTGCAATGTAAGCAATTTTGTTTGGTGGTATAGCCACTGTCCCAAAATTGTTTTAATTTGAGATTTTAATTTTTGGTTCAATTTCGAAAATATAGGCAACATGCAAGGAGTTTACCAGGAGTTGTAATTGCCGCTTAGGCTTAAATTTTTACGTCCTGAATTCTTGCGTTGGATTTGAGGCAAATTTTAACCCCATAATTAACGTCGAAATAACACTTTAGTGTTCTATTTGATACTACTAATCTCATTGACGACTATTTGTTTTTTTAATGCGTACTTATATTTGTCTTCTTCATGTCTTAGGGTCAAAAGATCTATTTGCTCCAGCACTAAAGTATTTTTCACGATCAGTATGTTTACTGTAATATGTTTCGATTACACTAAATAACAATGCTTTAAGATTATAAGCGAAGCCCAAAAAAATCTAAGCTTAATATTGAACCATACATTCTATTCTTTTACCTAAATTTCTTTTCTATTTCGTTTGCAAGTTATAATTATTGTTAAGTACTGAAACTTTTCGACAAATTAAAAAAAATTTGCTGAATATTAATAAATTTAAAATAGCATTTAATTAAGAAAATTAATTGTGTGATAAAATTGGTGCTTTTCTCAATTAAGGTTTCGACAAACAAATCTCACTCAACTTCGAAAAAATTTTGCATTTTAAAGAGTATTTTTGAAATCTTTTATATTTCAATAAACTCGAAGTAGTCTTACTCATTACTAAGTAATAAATAATTCAAGTAAGATAATTAAGTCATTTATTATTCGTCATATCCACAGGATATAGGACAATCATGTACTTCCAATACGATATAGCAGTGTAATAAAATTCTTGCAATAAAAATATAAAAAACAGAAGAAAAGAATTTTTTATTTTTTTTATTTAAACATATAAATTTTAGCTCATAAAGTCAATTATGTCTAATTAAAACTACATACATCATATTTTTTAAAGTAACAACAGCAACGGCAACACCAACTGCGACCACAATAACGACAAACGGGCAACAAAACGTGGCAAATTACAAGAGAACCACAAACACCACTAATACTAACCATACCACCATCTTTATTGTATAAAAGCTAACCAACTTACTGATCTTTATGCACGATTCGACCGACGACTAACAGACAACACAACCAACCAAACAGGATAAAAGGTACGTCATCAAAATGTTGAAAAGAAAAAAATGAGAAAAAAGGAAAAAAATCTAATTAACATTAGCGTAACATTTCAACGCTTCATTGGAAAGTCAGGAGGCACTAAGATAAAACAAAAAACAACAACAAAAACAAAAACACAGAAATTATAAGCAGTTTTTTGATTAAAGCTATAGAGTCAAGAAATGTGAAGACGAACATGAAAATATACTGCTCGTATATTGGCAAAAAGAAACCCAATCCATATGTTGGACACAAAAAGTACATGAGACACTGCTGGTTACAACACAGCACAGCTAACTAAGCAACACCACAGTTGGACGGACGGACATATCATCACATAAGTGTTCAATGAATATTCGCCCAACTTCACACATCATAAATTGTGACCGCCTGTCATATTTGTATGGAAAGAAAAAAAATATTAAAATAATATATCATATAAAGAGATATATTAAAAAATAATGAGAAAAAATTATTTCATTTAAATAATGTGACCAACTATGAAGTAACTAAACACTACTAATGGATATAGAATAATACATGGTCAACTAGAATACTTACAAAGCAACATAGCACACAGATTCTGTGCATACTAATCAAAAAAAAAGCATATCTGAAGCATCAATTCAAGACATAACATATATCTGCAGGGTATAAAATAAAGGGAACAAAATCATATAAACATTTTATCTTAAATAAAAAATATTGAGCGAAGCTATCTTATGTTATAAGACCTACAACAGATTTTCTATCTACCACGCTTAAGATCTGATTTCTGTTTTCGTTTTTATTTATGTATGTGCTGGTTATAGTGTCGTGTCAACTCTAAATGTGGTTCAGCTACTTTAAATGTTCAATACGTTGTCGACTAGAACGCTTACATTTTTCGAATGCGAAAGTAGTATAACTGTCTCAGTTTTTTGAAACCATCTGATCCAAATTAATGTTTACAAGACAACGGAAAATCGAAATCGAGGATGTACAGGAAAGGGAGAAATGTTCGTTAATAAGGCGAGTAAGCATCTATTGATCCATTAAAGCATAGTCCTAATGTGGCATAAGTTATATTGATACTACATCGAATATACTCTGACAAAGTCTAATGTATGATCTCTAAATTTGGTCCAACACAAATCAGTGATTGATTTTTGTATATCTTAAGAACGGTTGAAGTGGAAGTTTCTAAATGTCTTGATAGTCAACGCAAATAATCAGTTAAAAAAGGCGGCGTGGCATCTTCCATACTTGGTAAATATTGATTTTGTATATCAATAAGAACGTTTAGAGTGGCAGTAACTGAATTTGGTCTAAATGATTTGGTAGTTAATACAAATTACAAGTTAAAAAATGAGCGGAATTGAAAAAGTGGGCACAGTACCTACCATGCAAAGCAAATATTGATTCCAGGGTGCGACAAAAAAATACCTGGGAAGGGAGACTACTTTTCTGACAGGTGCTGTCGAGTACAGCAAGAATCTATAATTTTAATTTTGTCATTTTCGAAGCACCTCCAAAATCTTGAGCGGTTTTTCGTGCCTTTATGCACTTTTAAGCTGATAACTTAGCTAAATATTGAACGATTTTAATTTTAGATTAAGAGCACCGGTCCTCGGGTGCAATTTGCTTTCAAATAATTAAAAAAAATTTTCACTTATGGATTACATGAGGTGGAGCTCGTTTACATGTCATCTTTTTGACGAACTTTATCTGTTTCTCCTCAATTTCAAATAATTTCCTGATGTGGCATTACTGCACCGAATTAAATTATTTCTCCGAGGATTTTTTTGTTGTTGTTGGAATTTAATACAATAATTTTTTTTTTTTAATAAAGAAAAAGTATTTCTTGACTAAGTACTTCGCATTTCATTAAATGCTTAATTCTAAAAATTTGAATCGCTAATTATAAAGGGTGATCCAGTCAAAACGTGCGATGTTAATTGTAAATAAAAGTAAAAGCTTTCAGAGATTTATCTTAATATTTTTTATTATGATAGAAAGATCTATGACAAGTATAAGTGAAACAAAATTTAAATTAATTATTCCTTTTTTTTACATTTTTATTGGCCCAATGCTTGCCACGGCTTCCGTCGGTCCATTTTTTCAATGACTCTGAGACATAATGTCGTTAATGTGCCGAATTACCTAATCATTTTGCTCTTGAATTGTTCTTGGCTTATTGGAGTACACTTTTCCTTTCAAATATTCCCAAAGAACGAAGACCAACGGTGTCAAATCACGTGAACGTGGCGACCAAATAACATCGCAACGACACATATCACACATATCATTCAGGTCCATATCCTCAATTTCTGGCTACAAGAAGTCCGTTATCATCTCGCGATAGTGAACACCATTCACGGTAAGTGCCTGGCTGAGCTCATTCTCAACAAAATACGGCACGATGACGCCGACAGCCGCACTAAGCAGTCATTCGTTGTGGATGCATCGGCTTTTTAACAATCACTCGTAGATTCTCATTTGCAATTCTGCTTGTAAACGAATCCACTGAGGTGAAAGTGTGCCTCATCGCTGGAAATGATTTTCTTTGTAAAGTAACCATTCCCTTCTGTCTGTTCAACAAGCCATTCGGCGTATTGTCGACGCTTGAAATGGTCAGTAGGCTTCAACTCTTGAGTCAATTGAACCTTGTACGTGTGTTAATTTAAATCTTTATTCAAAATTCGCATCAGTGATGTACTTGAGATGTTCAATTGTTGGCCACGACACGACGAGTCAAGCTTGACGGCTCTTATGCAACACTATCGCGAACAACAGCAATGTTTTACGCAGAACGAACTGGAAGAGCTTCCGCAGGTGTTTCCACATTTGCTACAGACTCGGGTTGCTGAAATTTGCGCACAATTTTAACGATTTTATACACATTTGGTCTATTTAACAATCTTGACGCGCTGCTCAATTGTAGATGAATTTGTCAAACAAATAAATGTCAAATTAAGTTGGGCAAAAAACATGACATTATATTGTGACTCCCAATTATCATCATGCATTATGGTTGGACTCCCCTAATTTATGGTATATTTCGAATAAATAATTGTTATCGACTGGAGTGTTTTAGTCATAACGTCGTTAAGTACTTGGCGCTGTTTTACTTTTGATGTGCAGCAGTCCATTTTAGTGCAGAGTGTCAATAAGTCTTGCCCAGAATTTTCTTATTGGTTTTTAATTTTGCAAAAATATAAAATATTTCTGAAACATAAAAATTTTTGATTTTTAGCAATAATTTTCAAAAAGTTTTTTGTCGACATAAAACAGTTGGTCTTATTTTCCTAAAACAATACTATTGGATGATAAACGATGTTAACAATACTTTTTTTTTTATTTATTTTTCTTAAATTATTATAAAACCGCAATGGTCATCATCGACACCAACCACCACAAGGTATTAAATTACAGATGGACATACAAACCGACATCCAAATGCTCATAAGTAATCGAATGTCCTTTAAATGTTGAAAATATTAAAAAAATAATAAAATAATTGCATTTGTTTAATATATTTTTTTTACTTGTATTATTCTCAATGAACTCTATAGGTTTTGTTTCAAACTACAATTTGAACATCTGTGGGTAAAGAGAGTGTTTAACAGTTTCTTTGATAGGGGACACAATGAAGGTGTATAATTGCCACCACTAAAAGAGCTATGGCATGAAACGCACTAAGGCAACAGTGTTGCATTTGTTGCACTTACAAGGAAGCAAAAAAAAAAAAATACCACCGCGAAATTCTCATCGTGCCTTAACAATATTAAATACCAACAGCCGCCGTATCTTTTTCCTTATGATACTCATCGTCGTCGTCGTCGTCGTCATCGTCATCGTCATAAGCGTTTTAATAGTTTTAGTCAATGATCAATTTGAACCCGCTGTTGTTGTATTACTTTTAAATTGTATATGGAGAAAAACGTTTCGATTAAACGCTTATATTACATGGATATTCTGAAAATTTTTTTTAATATGAATTATCGGTAGAATAAATAAAAAACAACGAATTTAATTCGTTACGCTCTTCGCAATAAAACACTACAAAATAAATGGCAATGAGAGAAGAAGTCTACGCATATGCGCATAACAAAATACCAACTGAAAACAAAAAGAAAAAGAGTGTAACGAAAATTTAAATGCCCACAGATGGATACAACGTCGGGAGAAGACAAAATAAACGAAATTAAAAAGGATGTTAAAACAGCCGTTTTAGTCGATATTAAATGAAGGTCAATTAAATAGTGTTTTAGAGTAAAAAACAAAAAAGATTCTTTCGTAATAGTTTTATATGCTTTTTAAAAATTGAAACTCAAAAAAGTCTTACTGAAGTAGCGCCATGCTGCACCTTTTTCGTGTGCGCTCATACTAACCTCGTTTTTGTTATAGTTTTCCTTACTTTTTTTTGCGATACAATATTTCAAAATTCAACTTGTAAATGTTGTACAGACAGAAGTGATGGTCTTCCATGTGATCAGTGGTGAAATGTGTATAAAGTTCAATATCGTTTTTATTCTTGTTTCCACCCATTGCAATATTTAAACATTAGTTAAGCATATTGATCATAAAAGGCGTTAGAAATTGCACTAAAATAGCACTCTTTGCTTTATTGTTCACTTTGTAAGGCTTCCGCTTAATTCAAAGTGCTTTTTTGCACTTTACAGTGGGTGGTAAAAATTCGAAAACTACCGTTAAATAAATAACATAAACTTTTCAAAACTTTCTTCTGTAAAATTAAATATTTATTAGCAATTTTGTTACCAATACACTCACAAGCCTTACAGAGTTTCAAAGTATTTATTTCAAATAACAGTAAAATGTTGACTATATGCTCTGAGTGTAGTGTAAGAGACAACCGACTTCGGCGGGAATCGAATCCAAAACCCTCACTTTAGCAGACAAGTATGCTATCCAATAGTTTACTTAGTTAACCTCTTTCAAAGTATTAATACTGAGATCTTTTAAACTTATGCCAATAGCCTTTTGATCAATAAAATACTTTTAGTAGGCACTTTCTGTTAAAGCCATGGGCATTTTTATAGAAGCAGAATATATTTCCTTAATTTTTCCTTCATTTATTTAGTTTTTACCGTCAGTTATGAATACTTTTAGCAAACATTGAAGCTGAACATTGAAGTTTTATAACAGACACACTTCTTATGCCCATATCACAAAAATACATTGTCCGAAGCACTTGGAGATTTTATCAGCAACATTTCTAAAGTTATCATAAGTTGCAGGAAATGTTTCAAATATTTTTGTATATCAAATGCAGAGATGGGAAATGGAATTTACGTTCGGTATCAAAACACTTTTGAGAAAACTTTTGTTGTCAAAAGTGACAAATTTTATAAAAGAAAAGATTTTTTCATAAGTTGCTTTACTAAGACTATTACTACCTCTGTCAATTTCCAATAGATTTTCAAAAGCAAAAAAGCATTTTATTCTTAACTATGTATAGGTTAGGTTAGTTTAATCTGGTTCAATTGTGTTACTACGTTACTGCACCATGGCCCACACAGTTTCTGTCTAGCATCAGTTAGCCAATTAGCCACCACAATAAAGTCCAACATTTTGTCCAAATTGTACGTTGAAAAGTCGTCTCTATAGTCGAATCCCCTCCGAAAGCCTCAAATCGTCGTAGGGTCCTTCTACGGAGGATCTTCATCATTGCAACTTCTGCAAAA
Source organism: Wohlfahrtia magnifica (assembly GCA_023159175.1). Taxonomy (NCBI): domain Eukaryota; kingdom Metazoa; phylum Arthropoda; class Insecta; order Diptera; family Sarcophagidae; genus Wohlfahrtia; species Wohlfahrtia magnifica. The sequence goes on from JAKWBJ010000528.1 coordinate 1,337,770, forward strand.
AATATTGTATGGAATTCCCATACTTTGAACGTGTCTGCTAACAGCCCAACGGTCAGAAGTAACCAATACAAGGTTCAAAAAATGTGTTCTAGACAACCTCTTTGGTAAATCAAATTTGGCCAGATCCTTCTGTTCTCACAGAAGCTATGCTCATTTTCCCATCGTTCGTTCGTCATTTGCCCCATGAGGAGCACCGATGGTCCCTGTTAATCGCTTCGGATCTCAATTGCCTGCTCAAGTTCATCTGATATGCAGTTGCGTTTTAATGTCCTCAAGATCATGACACCATGTAAGGGTAACCGTTGATTGTCTCGCTATGTCATTTAGATACACCCGGTATTCATTAAAAATTCTGGATATGCTGTACACACTATACGGGGATCTTATGTTAATACGGAGATATTCCTATGAATATCCCATCATACCGGACATATTCCTGTTGCACCTCTTTCATATCAGAAACTTAAAATCGGTTATTATTTAGTTAAGTTATAAGCTTATAAATAAACAAAGGTACGAAGGACCGGTTTTTTATGCATAACTCAAAATTTGGAGATGTTTGGAATATATCAAAAACGGATTCGTGACGCACTCGATATCGTATATCAGAAATATAATAACGCTTCGAAGATATTTCTACTTCACTCGTTTTTGTCCTATAATGTAGTCGAGTTAGTACTAAAAATAAATAAAAAACGGGAAATATTTTTTTAAGTCAAATAATAGGAAAAAAAGTATGATCTAGGGACTAGGTGTGGCCCTTCAGTAAGATTTAGAAATAAGGGGACAGATTATTTGATATTCCGTGCAATATTGCAATGTATCAAAAAAAATAATAAAACAATACTGTACTTAATGCATATAATGCTGGATCAGTGATTAAAAATCTCTCGATGTCCCAACTTCTACAGAAAAATAGTAGCTTAAGTTAAACTCGAAACAGACATGTTTGCCGAGACTTAACCTACATTTTCATTCTGAAGAAGATCAACACAGGATTGACTCGGGCTATATATTGTGTGCTCGGCTAAGTTCGGTTAAAAATTTGATGAAAATTGAAACACCTTTCTCTCATACTTGAAAAAAGCTTTATTAAGCAACTAAATATGAGGCGTTTTGATCGATACCATTCATTTTAGGGGTAAAACTATTATTCCATCAGTAGAACTTCTGTTCTTTCTGAGCGAAAAACTAAACCAATTGCGTTTTGCAGGCCTCTACTGAATTTAAATATAAATCATTAAGACTTTTCTTCAGAGGTCGAAACAAATGATAATTTGAGGTAAACTGTTTGCTTTATATTATGGATGCATCAGAACTTCCCTGCCAATCTCCCTCAGTTTCTGCTTGGTCATCAAAGATGTGCGTGGTCTGGCGTTGCTTGTTGGATCACAACATCTTTTCTGTTGATCAATTCTGGTCGTATTAATTGATTTGATTGCTACAATCTCGTTAGTTGCATAAAGTAGAGATCAGGATCAATCGTTTAACCAGGTTGTAGAAGCTCATAATGAACAGTTTCCTTCCAATCCCACCAGACACACAGTTTTACCTCATGGTGTCAATCCTGGCTTTCCCACCGTCTGTGAAGCTTCACCTTGCTTCGTCCATGATCTTTTGTACACATTGCTGTCGTATGTGATTTAATTTTCATCGCCCTTTATCATTCGAGTTCAGAATGTTTTGAAGTCGTAACGTTTTAGCAGTGAATTGTAAATTAAAATTGGATCCATCAAATTTTTCACTGTTTATTCATTTTTATCATTATTTATTATTTTCACTATTTATTTATATATAAAATGCTATTTTTTATTTTTGTAAATTAATTTTTTTGTAAATTTCACTTTTAGTTAATTTTATAAATTGATTTTTTTAATTGTGCCCAAAAAAGAAGTTTGCAGCGTTTAACTTTTATTTGCCTTTCTCAAAAACCTGTAGTTACGGTCGCCATGTCCACTCTTCAACTTATCTTTATGAATTCATCTTTATTTCATTCTCAACTTATTATTTTATCTTATAATTATGGTTGTATATAATAGTATTGTGTACATAAGAGCATAGAATAGTAGTATGTAGTGGTGTTGCCACTACAATAGTGCACCCAAACATTGAGTTTATTTGTGTATCCAGCTTTCTTAAAATAATTGATAACTGCTTGGTTGTGATTGCTTAGTTCTGCAGTAGTCGTAGCTTATATGTCGGTATTTCTCAATTTCTTCTATGATTTCACCGACTTTTTTACTGACTAGTCGGGGAGACCGCTAGGCGTCTTTAACATCAGAAATATAAGATCGAAGACGAGCAAACCATTTCGCTTCTGTTTTTCTAGTTACAGTATCGTCTCCGTAAGCTTTATAATTTTTTTTTTTTGAGCAGCCTATAGAGCGAATGGACAAAAATAGAAGGAGTTGTGAATGAAATTTCGAACAGACAATTATTAGGGCTAAAAATAGATATGTGCAAATTCTTAACAAAATGGGACAATGGACACGCCCACCGCCCATATATAGTTAAATAAAAGGCCTATCATTAGACAGATTTTTTATATTTTAATTTTTTAACAAAAAAAAGGTTCTTTTAAGACTTAAGTTAGTTACCGATATAAATAAATAAATGGCAAATAACAAAAAAAAAAATATATTAAAAACGTATTACAGCGGGCGAAAATTCGATATTTTACTTGAACTTCTGAATTTGAATTATAATTTTAACTATTTCTGGCTTAATATATTATATAAAAATTGACAATCCAAATTATTATTAATTTTTTATTTGCCTTAAGCTATCTACTGCAAATTAGTAAATTTTTGAAAAATTCTCTAAATTCTATATTTTTAAAATTTTAAAATTTTTTGGTTGTACGACATAGTTGGTTGTAATTTTTTTATTTGGTAGAGCATGCGATATAGTTTCAAAAACAGAAATAAACAACATCAATTTTTTTATATATTTTTTTAAATACTTCTTCAAATTTTGGGAAATTTACAATTTTAACTGAAATAATTGCGTTTTACAAAGCAGAAAAATACAAAAACAATTTAAAAACTTAAAACTTTTTTTCCTGTATTGTTTATAATATTGAAAAGTAATTAAAAAACGAAAATTTTAAAAATTTCTTAAATGAAAAGATTTTTTGCAGCTGTTTTTATGAAGCGCCTGAAATCTAAATTTTTACCTGGTATTTTTATTTTTAATTAGTTGAGCTTAGCGCCCTCTTACGACAATATGGAGAAGTAAGTAAAAAAAAAAATCGTTCAGTATTGTATTCAGCCAATATTATTTCTCAAAAAATCCGTGATAAATTATTTTTTTGATTTTTGTCTATGGAACAACGCAAAATATGATAGTAAACTTCGGACTTTTCAGTCATTTTTAAGCGTAGATAACTTTTCACAGAGTAGTGCGATTTTAATAATGTCTTTCAACAAAGTGAAGTTTGGAATGGCACCTTTCAAACAACCTATAGAGTTGCCTGGTGTAATTAATATTACCAGAGATATTACATTTTAGACCCATCTAGTGACAATTTGTAACTGAACTCAACCGAGTATTTTCTAAACCTCTTATCACTGACGGTAACATAGTCAAGGAATACACTAGTTTTTTCAAAGAAAGCTGTTGCTTAGAGTATATCACTTTAAATTCATCTGCAAGATTTCAAGTATTTGATAAATGAAAATCTTTTATAATATAAATTTTTATTTTCTAATACGAGTAATAATTATTTAATTTTTTTTTAAAAACATATTCTATTTCAGACTCTCCCCAAAAAAAAAGATGTCTATTATTAAATTAAACTATTCTGATTATAAACATTTTTATTTCGCTTACTGTACAACCAACCAACCCACTGCCAATGATCAATTTTCTTTGCCTACTACCAAATTAAATGCACTGGCACTGCTTGTTTTCTTGTTTGTTGTTGTTTCTTTATTTTATTTAAGCCAATGCAATATTTTTCTTTTATAATTTTTTGCATTTTTGATGAGTGAATTACTTTGGACTTTTTAAAAACACTTCTGTATTAGAACGAAAACGAAACAACAAAAAAAGAAAAAACATTAAAAATATGAAAAGAAAGAAAAAAGTTCACCAAAAACTTTTTTCGACAAAAGAAACACAAAAAAAGCAATTTTGGTTTTTAGAAGTTCACCACCAGGCACAGCTCTATAAGACACCCCATACCAACTATAACATACCAAGGCTTAGTAAAGCAGATTAAAGGCTTAGTAGTGTAACAATTCATTCATTGGTTGTTGATCTTGTAATTGTTGGTGTGCTGCTGATGTTGCTTATGATGCTGATGCTGCTGCTGCCAAATGATGACGACGATGATGCTGATGATGATGGTGCCGTGTAGCCGTTATTGCTTATTACCGATGGTTGGTTGTTGGTTATTTATAGTCAATGTTGTACTCGTAGTATATGATGATTTTGTGGCAGTGGCAACAATAACACAACAGCATCAACTATTTTGTGTTGACTACCAAAACGTGACATTAAGTCACGATTTTGATGAAATTGAAGTCTCCTGGTTTTTTCTCTCCCGTTTTTTATTTAACTTTTTGTTGTTGTTGTTGCTGTTGCCATAGAACATTTCTGTGCGCTTACATTTTACTTTTCCCCCTGTGATTTTCATTAATTTTTCTTTTGCTTTCATTGTTATTGCTCTGTCTATGTTACAAGTATGTTTGATTTCGATTCGGTTAAAAAATTAATATCATGTTGCAAGTACATGTTGCATTATTATTAGAAGTTTAGCTCATTCAATATTAAACGTAAGAAAACTGTAACGACAATTGCAAATTTCATACGAAAAAAAGACGCTTTTATTGGAAATTCGTTTCCTTTCATTTATTTTTAAGACACAAAAAAGGAATAAAAAACAAAAAAAGCTGAGAAAAAAAGTGCTGCCATCCGTTATAAAAAATTGTTAAGGATCTCTCAAGCGTTTTCTTAGATATTCCAAAATAAGTCCTTAATGTCCAAATTAAAACTTTATCGTACTATTTTAAGAGAGAGAAACGGAGAAGACTGTGTTCAGCACACCAAATTGATCGTACTGAGTTTCAACAGGCTGTACGGTTATAAAGAAGACAAAGGTTATTGTCTGAAACTTATATGTTGCCTTTGATAGATAATAAGCATGGAAGTCCAGTTTTTATATACCAAAAAATTGCTTATGAGTTATGAATTAGCAACTTCTTAGAAACTATTCGTAGAAACCTGTAAACACCAAGGTGCAGGTGTCTTGCTGTTATTGGTGTTACGAATTTTTTTTATCAATTATTGAAGTGCAGACGAGAATCAGGACATATTTCCCCTCGTATTGATCACGGTAACGTCCTATAGGAGATAAGCAGGCTGATCTTGGGGCTACGAAAAAATTATGCAGAACCTAAATCGAATTTTGACAGAATCTTAGAGCTCAGAATACTTACAACTACACGAACTCTCTCCTTCTAGACGAAGCAGTATCGATCTCAGACTTTTACTTTCATGAACTTTACTTCTTGATTTCTTCAGAAAGAGGTTTTGGAGCCTCCCGCAAAGTTCGGGAATTAAATCTTAAAGTTTTTAATATTATATATGCGCCAATTACTGTCTTAATTCTCAACTGTTTGCACTATATTGCCGTACTTGAACAACACAACTAAAGGACCCTCCTTTGATTTGACTCTTGGTGGCAACATCGAATTTTATAGATGGTTGTGCCTTTGGGGGTGAAGGACTTTAGGTCTAATATTATATATATATTTGAATAACTTTTCCTATTCTGCCGTAGAAACTTAGCGAGACTTTTATGGCCTTTGGTAGGCTTTGTGTGACTGCAGATATGTCTGTTGTTTAGATGTGTGAAACGATATAACGGCCCTGCTTTACACGAGCAAAGGCTAAGGCACATTAATACATCTGTGTGAAGTTAAATACGAAAGTTAAATATGTTTTTCTTAACATAACAAAAACTTTTATAAGTTAACAGAATATGTGTGAAGATAAATACGAATATGAAATTTTTCTTCCACAACTGTGGATTATAAAATATAATTTTGGACAAAAGTAACTAAACAAGGGTTAAGAATTACAAAAATTTGAAAAAATATTTCTTAATTCTCATTAGGTTAATTTTTGGTTTACTATAATAGCATTGAATTCAATTGGCCGGTCGGCGGGGAGTTGGGGGCAAAATGGAAAATAAAAGTTTGCTACGGTCTATATATCACCGATCTGGTGCTTTGCAGCCCAAAAAGGAAAACTGGCCCTGAAGCCTTGATACCTTGGCTATAAAGCCTACCAGGTCCGATTCCCCCACAATTACATCTTAGGTCCGATTTTTCATGAACGACATATATACGGTAAAAATGAAAAATAAAAGTTTGCTGCGGTCTATATATCTCCGATCTGGTACTTTGCAGCCCGAAAAGGAAAACTGTGCCTGAAGTCTTGATACCTTGGCTATAAAGCCCACCAGGTCCGATTCCCCCACAATTGCATCTTAGGTCAGATATATTTATATTTTTGTGGACAATTGTTTTAAATATAATTACCAGCTATAAGAAATAAATTTAATTTGTTATTCTTACTGTATCTCTCTAATTATATTTTTTTTTTAATTTTTACAATCCTTTACCTTATTTTGGTTATTTTTATACCAAATTATGTGTTATAATCCACGATTGTGGAAGTAATGTTAACATAACAGTCTCTGTGAAGTTAACAGAAAAATTTCATATTCGTATTTATCTTCACACATATTCTGTTAACTTACACAAGTTTTTGTTATGTTAAGAAAAACGTATTTAACTTCCGTATTTAACTTCACACACATCATTAATACAATGTGCCTTAATAATGCTTTGGAGGCTTTGTTTAGTTTAACATCGCTTCACATCTATGTAATGAGGATGGCTGCATGTCGGCGGCAAAGTTTATCCATTCTACGCATTGTGGTCGATGTACCATTTTCGGTCCTGGATGTCATGCTTTTGGATCTGTGGTTTGGCAGCAGGTTTAGGGTTGAAATCTCAGACCGGGATTGCTGTTCTAATGGAGCTTTAGTTGTGAGTGAGTTTGATCTAAACTGATAAACAGATAGCTTCAAAATTAACGACTGTAACGGTGGTGGTGATCATAGACCCAAACGAGACTTGTCGATCCTATTGGAGAGATCGCTGAGTGTCCTCCAGTCTGAGATCATGACCATTGCCATATGTGCAGAGTTCAACCTAGACAGTGGGCCATTAATATTAAAAAAGAAATACATTGTATTTAGAAAAAATTTGTTTCAGAGTAAATATTTTTATTCCCGTTAATTTTTTTTTTCACAGATCTTACCTAAAGCATGTAATCACATTTGAACTTTAAACATATAATTACGATGTTTATAAAAATTAAATCTTTTCACATACATATGTTTAAATATATTGTACGAACATAAATAATAAAAAATGAATAAAAACAAGACGGAAAAATATTATTTTTATTAGTTCGTATGTTCAACTTAAGAGGCGATGCGCCTTCCCTTTATCCGAACACCATAACTTTTTTGTATAACGCGTTTTTACACAAAACCGTACATTTTAAGGGGGAGTTACGGTCTCTAACTTGACAAAAAAAAATTCATACATTCCTAAGACCACCTCCCATCGGGTAATATTTAGCTAAGTTATTAGCTTATAAGTGCATGAAGGTTCGAAAAACCGGTTTTTTACCCGTAACTAGAAATTTTGGATGTGTTTAGAAAATTCCAAAAACAGATCCTTGTTCTACTCGATAGCGCCTATCAGAAAAGTAGTATCATTTCCGAGATATTTCAACTTCGTTCATTTTTGTCGCACCGTGTAATCCTTTAACCCATACATAAATGAATTGTGTTGACTGAAACATAAAAATTAATTGCAAATTAAAAAATTCTTAATTCTCGTAAGTTTTTGTAAAAAACCTTCAAAACTGTATATCATTTAGAAAAGAAGTCATAAATAAATATTTTGAAATTGATTTTTTTAATTACAAAATATCGTCATAGATTTCTTATTATGAAATCAAACTGACATACGTACACACATATACATATATGTATATGTACATATGTATGTGCATTATACATACATTGTCGACAATGTATTCAGTTTAAACAAATATTTTTGTGTTACGACATTCAATTCAGTATGTATGTACTTCAACGAATGTTCGCCTGAACAGTGTAACGATGTCAGTCATTTCAAATGCATTTGTGTGGCGGTGTATGTTGACCAAAAAGTGACCAATTCTTTAATGGCCATCTTATAAACACAAAGAAACCAGCAAACAACTACAATGGACAGCAAACAATAAAAGTAGTAAAACAATAATAATAATAACAACAAAAACAACATTAACATTAATAACAACAACAAAAAGAACAACTTCATATAAGTAACAACAATATTAACGCTCTAATTTATTTGTTGCGCTTGGTTGACGGCAATGGCACAAGTGGATCATTGCTGTTTATTTGTTGGCTGGTTGTTGTTATTTTATTTTTTTCTATTGCTGCCTTCTAAGCAATTGATGGCATTCCAACTATAGACATAGCCGTACTGTGGACGTACTTTTTAGCTAAGAAACGGTGTAACATCATGTCAACACTACTTCGAGTATAAAATGTTTGGTTACGAATGTTTATTTGTTTCGTTATTTGATAGTAAATGGACTTGTCCATATTACAAAAGAAAAAAAAAACACAACTGCCGCCAATAGGCAGTAGTAGCACACAAATAGTTACAATATAAGAAAACAGCAGCAAAGCAACATTTCATATGTAAAAGTATGAGTGTACATGCAACACGCTTCAGTGACCAGTTAGTTGTTGTAGAGAGACTTAAAAGACGATTACAAACAAACGGTAGATGGTTGGCAATATTGCACTACTAAATTGTATGTGGCAATAATAAAATACATCAACTAAAACAATAATAATAACAACAACAATAAGACATAAGTTTTGGTTAAAGACAATCGATCAATTAGTGGCATGCACCACCTCATATAATAAAAAAAAAATAAAAACCAAAAAATAACAATATTAACAAAGAAAAAGAACAACCATAACTACAACAAACAATAAAACAATATTGCAACACACTCAGCCAGTCAGTTAGTATTCAATAGAGCGAGGGGGAAAGATGACAGATAGAGCCAAGTTTTTAAAATTGACGGACCATTTCAAAGTATTTCTAAACCATGTCTAATGATTTTCTATATCATTTAATACGTTTATGTGTGTTTTTTTATTCAGTTGTTTGTGTCAAAATGTTTCAAGTAGGCAGGGCAATAAGTGAAAGTTTATTTTGGAATTTTGTAAGTTTCTCTTTCAACAAGGATTTTACGTTGCCTTGAGACAGCTTAAAGCATAATTATTCAGTCCTTGAGCAATCTAAATTAGTTGTTTTAAAATTAAAATATAAAAAGTAAAGTTACTAACAGTCATACTCTACTGTGATGTACTCAATTGACTTCTTGCCTGGAATCTAATGGAATTTATGGACAGATTTAACTCAAGGGAGTGGCTTATGATAGTCACTAGTCACACCTTCAGGACACTGCGACCCATGTGCCTTTATTGTGCGCCTTCCAGTCTACGGTTCGTTCAGCGTATTTGCTGCCTTACTAATGAATTTCAGCAGATCTAAAGCTCTATTGGTGGATATGTCCCCCAATAAGAACATTGTCCTCTGAATCTATTTAGAACTTCACATTTACATAATGTATGTCCTCTGATAACTATAAGCATAGTCTACTAACATCAACTTACATGTACGTCATCCATAATAACCAGCAAGAAATTACGTTCATATTTGAGAATTTCATAGCTACGCCCAAATTACGCGCTGATCACCGTCTTAGCGTTCGTAAGCTTTTTTTTTTGCCTCATCTGGCAATTTTCCAATCCTTGATAGTATATAGTGCCGCACATAAGGGCTTTAGACCAATATGGAGTATCACGGAACAACGCCTTCTTGCCCGTTGCCATTTATCATACAGCGTCCAGGTACCCAAAATAAATAGATCCTATTCATAAGCGGCTGACTTTGCAAGGTATTACAAGGTATTATTAACATTTGATTGGTCTAGATGTCATACAATTCAAGCCCAGTGCCCTTAAGGCAGCTTCACTGTTAGAGAAAATATTAATGGCCTTACCCTTGAGCCCAGTTTGATCACTACACATATGGCAATGGTAATCAGCGGTCTCCCCAGTGGGATCAATAAGCCGACACCAATGACCATTTTAGAGTCATCGGTATATCAAACTAACCCCGAACTAAATCTCCGTGCTTAACTTCAACTCGGCGCTCTTTGAATAAAAATTCGCTTCCAAAGCTGCTGTTGGACAAGTTCTCATGGCCTCAGTTATACCGAGGCAGGCAGGTCTTTGTACTTTGCCTAACTTGAAGGCTCCCTCAGGCTCCCTTGCTCTATCGGTACTATAACGGAATGACAAACTAAGGGAATTAGTTCCTAATAATCACATATATGAATCGCACAACGCATTATAGAGAGCATATGTTTTTCTGCCGCACCGTTCGTCTGTGGAACGATCCCCCTCGACAGTTCACCCTGCCACCTACTACACAAATAAATTTAATTCGAACATCCATACTTGATTCTATTATCCTTGCCGCTACCAGCACAGCCGTAATAGCAGCACAATATACTACATGAGTAGGTACCATCCCCTGAGTGCTGCGAACTCGTTTTTAAATGAAAAAAAGCCATAAACCAAATTAAATTTTTTTGATAATTTTTTAATTGTTACTCGAGTTATTCGAACAATTTGAAAATCTTACTCGATTAATCGAGCAATTTTAGAAGTTTGAAATCAATTAATTTCTTAATCGCACAAAAGTAAAAGTCGAATAATTGTATACTCTAATACCGACGCATCTATAAATCAACATAGGAAGCAAGTCATTGATTACTACTGTCCATAGCAATAGAGAAATTATTCCACCCAGGTGGCACTTTTTCGACGCCATTACAGTAGACTCCTCCCCGTCGGGGAACGATAGAACTAATCCAAGCTATAATTAACTTCTCCACCCTCTTTTGCACCAACGACATAGCAACAGAAACAAATTTTGTGTTGTCAAAAGCACCCTAAATACCTAAGAAGGCAGAAATAGTAACTTTTCTTTTGGAGAATGGTTTCTCGATACCGTTAAGAAGAATACAATGGCACCTACAGTGAAGCCCCCTTCACGTAAGCTAACTGACTCGAGTGAAGAAAGCGTTCCCCAAGGTACATTTCCCTGATATGCACATGTATCAGACTGATAGGCCTATACGACATAAAACCGGGCTTATACTTTATAAAGCGTTACTGCTATATTACATTTGTAATGAATTTGTTACAAACATATGTACAAGCTAAATATACCCCAATATTTGGTGGTAGTGGTTTAGAGTAATAATAACTTACAAATTATTGCCTCATTTGTAACCGCTTTCATTTGGCATTTTTCAATGACAGAAGCTTCTTAAGCCAAAAAACAAAAAATTAAGTCCATTCACCCAATTGTATGTTGACCACGAACTGTAATTTGTCAATTGTCATTATTTTGGTACTTGACGGCTGTTAATGTCAGCCATGAAAACAAAGACAAACATAACAAAAGTAACCAAATAAATAGAAAGAGGTTTTTTGTCTTTTGTTCATCGATTATAACCACAAGCTTCTGTCATCGAGTTATGTGATGTTGTCACGCTAGTTGTCCCCTTTACTCATGGTTGTTTGCGGCTGACGGTAAACGACAAAATATACACAGAAAAAAAAACAAAGTTACAGCTACTGCTACTGTCGACATTTATATTTGATCATCAGTTGTAAAATTTTTGTGGTTGTCACAAAAAAAAAAAAAATATATACAAAAAAATACTTTTTTTGTATAAACTTAGCTCCCTTTAAAAGCTACCAACTACTGCCTTTGCTTTGTGTCGCCATAATCAAGGTATTCTTGCTTTATGACCATTTAATTGCCGTTTGTGTTCTACTTCAATTGTTTGAGAGTATCTTTCGTATAAAAATTTACCTCAAAACCGATAAAAAAAAAAACAAAAAACAAACCTCAAATAACAATGTCATCATTTCATCATTATTTTTATTTTTCTTCTTCTTCTTCATTTTTCAGTAACCGAAACTGAATAGCCAACTAAACCAATGATCCATACAGTTGTTAATTGCGCATGAGCCGCAACCTCAAATTGCTTTTGAATAAAGAGTTATTTTGTTTTTGTTGTTAGTTTTATGTTCTATTCTTGTTTTTGTAAGTAACATTCAATTCAAGCTTTTGTCAATGTGAACTAAATTCTTGAGAATTGTTTTATTACAAGACAAAGAATCATTTTAATTGAAATAGTTAACAAACTTGCCATGTTTTTTGGTTTGATTTCCTCCTTTTTAGTCAGACGTTTGATGAGTTAATTTTTAAGAACCTGTGTCTGCGGTTAAAGCTGGTTTGAAACTTCTAAATGGATTCATTTGCATACACGTGTCTTAAATTGCATTGAATCTTTTACTTACTAGATGTTTCAAAGTAAAAATAAGGAAAGAACAATAACAAAAAATGCAATTAATATGCGAAAATTTAAACTATAATAACAATAAGGTAGCGCTAGAACCAGAGAGCAGTTGTAGCAGACTTTAGATGAGCAGATGGGGCTTTTAATTGGGTACAAATTAACGGATAAGCAGGGTTTAATCCAATAAAGGTCATATGTGAATTAGAAATGTGAATTCCATCCATGTATTCCACAATCGGACTTGTGATGAAAAAATTAATTGCCGTTTCGAGTGCTTAATCAAAAGACGTCAACCTCCCTCCAGACAAATCCTTTTAAAAGAAGCCCCATGGCCATCCACCTTATTTCTGGCGATGATGGCAAACATCATGCTATAAACACACTCAAGGCTACCGACTACGAAATACGTTGGCTACAAAAGTAGCCAAGTAACCAGCTACTTAATTATTTTAACGACTACAGCTACAAAAAAAAATGTAAACAAATGTACATATGATTGTTCCTTTAAAGTGGTGCCGCGTACTTTTTTTCGCGTTTTTAATGTTTATATATCATGTATTGCGTTTTTTAAACGCCTAATCATGCATCTTATTGTATTGACAGTACTAAACTGTTTGTTATCGCTAAGAAAAATAGAAATATGCCTAAGTTGGCTACGGGCTACAACGGTAGTCGCGTAGTCGGCAGCCGCGTTGCCGCTAAAATAATTATTTTCATATGCACACATGTATTCTATTTTTGACAGCTTGTAGTCGATGGTCGGTAGCCTTGAATATGTTTATAGCATCAGACGGATAATCAGAAGAAAACGCCAGCTAATGGGCAGAAATTAATTACAATGCTATGTAAGGATCACCACTACCACTTAGCAACGATATTCACCACTACATAATCAAATAGAGACGAGCTACAGCATATAAGTCATCTATTTAGCTTGAAAATCAACTTCATCGAGTACAAGATTAGTTGTATTTGACAATTTTTTTGTATTTAAACGCACATAAACATATATATTTGACCAACAGCCTGATCGTGTTTTAGAGGGATTAGAATTTAATGATTAGAAATCTTATCTAATTATTATTATTTTTTGAAAATAAAAGACAGCGATGTGATCATAACAACATGTCGTACTTTATACATTGCTTTTTTCAACTAACAAATGTAAGAACGGAGAATGTTCGGACAATGACTACTATGACGATATTAAACTAGCTGCTTGTCCTATCGCATTATTCAATAAGTTCGTTCTCCATTAGATTTAACTAATGTTACTCTACGTGTGGCGCCCGTTAACCGCGTGTTTACTCGGAGGCCCAAGTTGCTACTCTTTAGATGGCAGATCCATGAAAGATCCTGAAAAGCCAGGCTGGAAAGAATTCCAAATTACCCACTTCAAAAAAAAAAAAACAGGTCATAAGTCCCTCACGTTAGCCAAGCTAAACAGAACAGTTTTTTTTTTACTTCTAAACAGATCAATTTTGTTGTTTTTAAGTGTCGTGTGCTCACGTTTCGTAAAAGAACACTGGGATTGTGATATACAAAAATGGAAAACTATTTTGTTTAGTGACAAATTAAAGTCCAATTTAATAACATGTGCAGTGGTGGCGACGATATGGTGTAGACTGGAGTAGGACCCTTTTACAAAATTGATGGGATAACGGATCGATTTATTGAACAATATTGTGGAATATTCCACTGCGATGCGTGTTTTTAGCCGATGGTGTGTCGAAATACACATCGAGATTAGTTGAAGAGTTCATAGAAGAGTTTGAAAATCTAGATGCTGAATGAATGCGTACCCATCCATACTTAATAGCCTAATTGATTCCATGCCGTTTAGATGAATTAAAGTTGTAAAAAATAAAGCTTATCAACGAACTATTAATTGGTTGCATATGTTTTGCAGACCTTTATTTGAATTAAATTTGATATTTTCCAGAATATTTGCAAAAACGTTGAGATAAAGTAATTATTTTTTATGTAAATCTTAGTATATATTTGTAAATGTAAATAATTCCTGAACGACTAAATGAAATACTTTCGGAAATAAATGACATTTATTAGTTTTGATGGACTTCTAAAACACAAATTAAACAATTCAACACAGCACACTTCAGATCGATTAATTTTGCAATAAAAAAATCTTAATCTTAGTATTTCCTTAATTTGTATAGATTTTTCAAATTTTCTGCAATTTACATAACAATGGTAACTCTATTGTTTACTAAAATTTATTTTTTTACTCGTAATCATGGTTGTCAGATTTGGCTATTTCTCGCCAAACGTGGCGATTTTAAAAGTTATTTTCGGTTTAGCGACATGGCGACATTTTGGCGATTTGTAAGTTATTTAGCGATTTTGTTGGCTATTTTTGACAAAAATACGAAAAATTTTAATTATTATTTTGGTATTTTTATGCATGAAATTCGTGAACATGGTCATTTTAATGCGTCGATTATAGATGGCAGCCGAATTTCAATTGTGTTCTCGGCAACGAGAAGTTTGTAGTTGCCGATGTGGAACTGAAAATAATAGATTTTTAGGTTCCAGTTTACTTATATAATGCAATTTTCGGCAACTAGCAGCGAAATATTTAAGTTCATAAATGGTAGGAAAAAAGCTCTAAACTTGACAAATGCGGAAAAAAATTAATTAAAAAATTAATTAATTGTTTGAAAAATTCACACATACGCTGACATGTAAGTGGGACCCATCCAATGCCTGTATACAATTCCTATTTACATTTATATAGCGTTGACCTAGGGCGTAAGATTGGTCCGATGGAGCAGACATTGTAAGTGACGGTTGGATGGGTTCTATAGAACACGCATTGTAAGTGAAGGTTGGATGGCTCCGATGGTACAGACATTGGAAGTGAAGGTTGGATGAGTCCAATGCTACAGACATTGTAAGTAAACGTCGGATGGGCTTTAACTGCCAAATATTTATTTTTATCATTTTATTTATTTATACAAAATTAAATAATGAAAATCCAGCTTACTAGGCTATAATCAATTCTATATAGACTTCTTCATACTCTACACTACGCATACTGTTCGGCCACTTGCACTTCCAACATACTTTTCTTTTTAATATTTTAATTTGGAATTAAAAATAACAATTGCAAAAATAGCAGCAAAAAACAAACAAAATTTATAATCAAAACTACAATAACAATATAATGCATTACAAAGCCATCCAAATCGGATGCTAGTGCGATAGCTTTTTTACTTCTAATGAACATTTAATTTTGCAATGTATTGGGAATGAGACTCATCCAAATCGGATGCTTATTGTATATGCTTAAACATCTTATTCCAATTTTACTTATTGATATAATAGTATACGATCGGATGAGTTTCAATTTGTAATAACTTTTGTACTGCTGGGGAAGTATATCATATCATCTTTTAAAAGGTCTCTCTAAATCCACTGAAAAGCTTAAAATCAGATAGTATTCCGCTAAATTATAAGTCTATAAGTGTATAAAGTTACGAAAAACTGAATCTTGTTGTACTCGATAGCGTTTATTAGAAAAATAGTATAACTTTTCAGGTATTTTATCATTTTTTTTTTTTTTTTTGTAGCATAGTGTAATTTAATTCCAATACGAGGCAATGTGAAATGTGTCGCAGAAAATATGTGTAACATTTTAGATATATAAAAATAAAATGGTGATATGGTGATTTTATTAAAAAGTGTAAAATAATGTAATTTAATATCAAATTTAATAAAATATTTCGCAAAAAGTTTAAGTTTTAAAGTGTAAAATATCAGATTCAAAACACCACACTTCAGATCGATTAATTTTGCCAATTACAATAAAAAAAACTTAATTTTAGTATTTCCTTAATTTGTATAGATTTTTCAACTTTTCTGCAATTTACATAACAGTGGTAACTCTATTGTTTACTAAAATTTATTTTTCTACTCATAATTCGCAAAATTAGTCGGGGTTAAGTGCTATCCGTTAAAATTACTTAATAAGTATGTTAAAAGTATGGTGATTTTATTAAAAAGTGTATAATATTGTAATTTAATATAAAATTTAATAAAATAATTCGTAAAAAGTTTAAGTTTTAAAGTGTAAAATATCAAATTTAATGTAAAATTGAAAATTCTGAAGAAATTGCAGAAAGAAAGATGACAATAAAACAGAATAGAAGTACCCACTTGAAAAAAAAGTATGATTTGAATGGTGAATTTTGTTTATGTGGTGTGTGTGTGTGTGCTGTTTTCAACATTAATTAAATAACCTTCGCTTTAATATTTATTTCTTCATTGAGTGCTGTGTTGTTCCTGTTAATATTTGTTATTGTTTTTAATATTAAAGAGAAAATCAAACACTAGTGCATCTCTTTTATTAGTGAAAGAAGAAAAAATAAGAGAACCTAAAAGCAAAACAAAAAGAAATGTGAATATTAATGCGTGTTTTGTTGAAAAAAAGACGTAGTAGGGTGCAACGATAATATAAATAAATTGTGATTTAAGCTTAAAAATGGTTTGGTTGTGTAAAATAGTTCATATAAATACAAGTTAACAGGTGAGTCTTCTTTTATTATAAAGCAATTTATTTCCATATTACGTTACATATGTGTACTATGTATTGTTTGTTTTTTTAAAAGTTAATAACTTTAAGTTGGCAACACTACTTTATTTGAAAACCGATTTAACAGCTGATAGTTACTTTTTGTTTAGTTTGGTTTGACATTTCTTTGTGAGTAGATTCACACCAGAGTAACGCTTGAAAATATTGAAGTTTTTTCAATTGAATTTCCTTTCAAGTTTTTTCCCCGATAAAGCCCATTTTTGGTTGAATGGATACGTTAATAAGTAGAATTGTCGCATTTGAATTGAGGATAATTCAAAATCTTTTGTCGAAACACCATTATATCCACAGAAAACTACTATTTGGCGCGCTTTATTGGCTGGCGGAACATTAGTCCATGTATCTTAAAAATGCATTAATCTTGCTGGCTGCTCCGACCACAGCGCGCGCTACAATTAATTTTTTTAAAAGAAACTTTTGACTAAAGAATAATTTCATGTAACGGTTCAATTAACGGTTCACAAGATCGTGTGATTTAACCCTGTTTTATTTTTTTTGTTTATATAAAGTCACTTGTCTACGTCGATAACAACAAATGAACACTGGAAAATGAACATTCGATGGCGAAATATGTTGTTAAAATTGGTGTTTCAAATTGCGCCTTGTACGCGTCAGCCGTAGCTACCACATGGCCGAAATCATATATAAACATTAATGTCATAAAGTTTTTTATCCAACAAAGCCCGTTTTATTGATATTAAAAAATATATTTCATTGTTTTATTAAGATTAAAACTTACACACGTTTTTCGTAAAAAAAAACACCCAATACAAGTACATGGTATAGGGTACTACAATAGCCAAAATAGTCAAGTTTTGTATTGATTACTTTTAAAATAAATTATAAATAATGTCTAACGAACTGGAATCATGAAAAATGCTGCCACTTACACAAATTTTTTGAGAAGTACAAGACTGCTTGACCGAATAATAGGGTGGAGCCACCTCATATACGAAATCTAAGGAGTTTTTAAACAAAAGCGAGCAGTCAAAACTACATTTACGAGTAGATAAAAAATATAAATGTATGTACATGTGTTTAGGAATTCATCTTTCAAATTCTATAGCTGGATTTGTTCTGGTTCTTGTATGGCAGTTAATGCCAATTTTGGAATATCAGAATTCAATTATTTATTTTTATTGATTTTACTAAATAAAGTTTATCGGAAGGCAAGGTCTCGGAACTAAATATTAGTTAAATTCACCATTCCTTAGCTTTTTAGCAAAGTTTCAACAAATAAAGGATAGTTCTTATCCGATACAAAAACCTAACCTAGATTCATTTAAGGCTAGGTCTCTATACTATAACTTCCTGAGTTGTACTTATTCGCTTAAGTACTGTCTATGATTTGACTTGACACGATCACCTCATTTATTAAAGATGGCTTGAGTTAATGATGAACAGATTTTCTATAGGTGGTTCAAAAAATAAAGAAAGTGCACGAGTTAAAAATGCTGTCCAGTAGTAAATTTTTCGAGATACCCATTTCGCTTCTTTCAAGATATTTTTGAAATTGTTCTGTTTCGCGTTATTGGCTTAGTGCAAGAAACTATATTTAGGTGTCACGCTTTGTTCCTGACTATCCTTTTAAAGGATTACAGGGGTCAGTTGCGTATCCTGGAGAATATCCACGACCTTAAACTACTGTTGGAAGAGTGATACCTTAGAGAACCTAAGGTCGACCTTAACTATTTACTGTGTTATACGAATGGATCTGAAGTAGATAATTGTGTGTAAGGCCTGGAATCAAGAGAGCTTCGATGAATATGTATTCCGATAGTTAGATGAGCTTTTGTAACATTATATATAATCTAAACTTGTGGACGAGTGCTATAACAATATCTACTCTCTGGCATTGGGGAAGAGGGTGATACTGGATGTCGAACTGGCAAGGCAGGGGTTGGCCACTAGACCTGTCGAATTAACTGGTCCACAGACAAGAAAGGATCGATAAGTGGTAACATGAACTACGCTGTTCGTTTTGGTCACAATGCCAAGGTCTGTGCAGGTAAGGCGGTTGATAGATCCTTTACCTATGATGGGGAGCTGCGCCACATAGACAGGGCAACTATGAGGAAGCATATTAGTTTTCTGACTTGCCACTGATATCTAAAATATCACCCTTTCAACCTTAATCAAGTACCTGACACTTGGTACCATCTGTGCAGGGAGAAAAAGGAGACGACAAAGCATATTCTCTCATTCGAAGGCCAACATTTATGGGGCCCCAGGTAGGTTCTTTGTCTACCTATCAGGTATATTGTGGTCTTAATACAAATAGTTGAGAGTAAAAATTCTTCTGATGACTGTGCCAAATAGTGTTTTCCGTATCCACCCATAATACTGACTCTATTCAAGGATTGAGTGGGCTTTCTGCTGAATGATTACAACTCATCGCAGCCTATGCGTGAACGAGTCTAATCTACATCTTTTAGGTCGCAATACCATGGCTAGTTGAGTTCTTTCGTCTCTTTAGCAGATAGATAGATAAAACCTTTTAAACTTGGAATATTAAATTAAAAAGAACTTAACTTCAGATAAAGTTTATATTGTTTATTGTAGTCCTGCATCGTTAAACTAGTTTGTTTAAGATCAATGCAAGTTTAAAACTTACCCAAATTCTGTTGAGAGAATAAAAACTATTATCTGAATATATTTTTTTTTTTTCAGTTTCACCAAGTTTTTGAATACAAATATTAATGTCAGTTTAATGTCAGGATTTTTATTGGTATATTAGTAAACAAAGGAGCTTTACTTTCCTAAACTTTCCATAATCCATCTCTCTGGCCGAGAATAACAAAATTGTAATGGTCTTAGGAAATCTAGTTGAAAAATTGGTCCCATTTTTTCATAAATTAAAAAGGTTAAAGCTGGGATCACACTATTGTCGCAAATGCATCAATATGACACAATTTGCATTGTGCTTTATTGCCGCAGAGTCCAATTTATTTTATGAAAATAATTTAAAAAATTTAAATATTGATACGTATTATGCACTTCGATTGCCGCACAAGAACACTATAAATATCGGCGCATTATTTACTATTTTGTTGCCACATGGTTGCCGTAGCAGGTTTGTCGTATCCATAATGGGTGCATTGTGTCCATCGTGTGATCTCAGCTTAAGATTAGACTTTATGTAGAAATAAGCTTTCTAATAAACAAGTCATATTGTTGGAAGTTAAATTTAAGCAAATTTGAAAACTTTTTCGAAATTATGGACCTGAATAAGAAGACATTTTGTTACAACAATAACATAAGAAAATTTTAGATGGGAAAGCGTATTGATTTTGTCATAGAAACCGATTTTAAGTCAATCAGTAAAATTTAAGGTGGTATTACGAATATTTTTAAGAAGTGTTAGAAACCTTAAAACGAATATAATATGAGCCTATAATCACTCAAATAAAACAAAAATATACTGTATATACATATATATTTAAAGCTTTGTTTCTTCTTAAATTCAAAGGGAGACATCAGTGCAAATCATTAAATACTTTACGTGTTGAAGTCTTAATAATATATTCCCTTACAAATGATTCAGCATCACTATTAATTATTCAATCTTTATATCAAAAATAAAACTTAATGTCTTTTATGTGGTTTTAATTGCCATGAGAAACTCTGATTGGGAAAGAAAGAAACATTAATCATCGATTAAATGACATAAACATATGGCTGGAATGTATGTTTTCTGTCATATACAAATGTCAATAGGATGACAACATTATGGTCATACGATGATATTCTTCAAGCAATCGAAAACAAAACAATTATGGTGAATTTGAATGATGAATGGATTCATGCATACCTACATAATTAAATAGTGGATGTGAGAAATGCTTTTGTTTTTGGGTATTTATTTAAATATTTTGTTATTTTTTTACGAAAAAACAAAAAAAAAACTCCGAAAAAAGATCAATAAACTTTAAAATATTCAGGTAATTAACAGCTTCCGTATTTGAAAAATAATTAAATTTCAAATAGCAAAACAACGTATGACAATCTCCAAAGAGAAAAAATGATACAAGAGTGGTTTGTAATAACCGGCTGCTCAAAACATAAAAAAATTGATTTTTATTTTTTAATTGAAATATAAAAATCCAAAGAAAATAGTTTTATGCCATTAACCTATACAGCTTAATAGCATTTATTCAAAAAACAAAAAAAACTTGCAGTGACATTTAGTTTCGCTTTTTCCACTTTTAATAAATAAACGCTCCGTAACGCATGATCGAAAAATAGCACTGCCTTAGGTGTTTTTCATTCACATCTAGCAACTAAACAAATAGAACATTTATCAGTCAGGTTGTTATTATTGCTTATCCACCAGATGCATTCATGATTTAACTCTCGCCTGGTAAACTCTTTAGCACCATAAGCAGCAGCAGTAAGTTCTCATCTTCCTTTTCTGGTAGTGGTTGGCGGTACTGTTGTTGGTTGGAAAAAGAAACATCTTTCGCATGACCACAAAGTTCACCGGACATATTACTCAAACTAAAGACTTTCAATACAATCGCCGAAAATATAAAAATAAAATGTGGACAAGAAAAAGTTGAGGGAAAAAAATGTTGCCTTTAAGAGACAACGAAAACGACGCAGATGATCAGCTGAAAATAATAAAAAAAAATACAAACAAACTTACATACATACTTTCCAGCCAGCCAAACAGGCAACTGGCAACTGGCACACAGTATCTTTTATTGGACAGTCTTTGCCAAGTGCAAGGCTGGGATTTTATTGCAATACTAGAGATTTTATATTTGAGTTAAGCAGAGAAAGGTAATATTTGGCCCCCAAAATATCTTG
Source organism: Wohlfahrtia magnifica (assembly GCA_023159175.1). Lineage (NCBI taxonomy): Eukaryota > Metazoa > Arthropoda > Insecta > Diptera > Sarcophagidae > Wohlfahrtia > Wohlfahrtia magnifica. The sequence goes on from JAKWBJ010000528.1 coordinate 1,359,752, forward strand.
TTTTTCGAAGTTATTATTTTTACTTATACTCTTTACAGCTGTAAGATAATACCTTGATTTTTTTAATAAAATATTTTTCAAATGCATTGAATTTCCTAACCTTGTTTCCTATAAATAGATTTCATTTAGTTTATCATTTATTTCCTCCAAATGAAACAATTCATCTAGACACCTAATATAAGCGTTTTTTCAGTGATGATTTCTTTGTCATAATAGAATGGAATGAGTACACCCGTGCATTATTTTGACAGAAAATCGCTTTCTTTTTCGCTGGATAAAGTTGTTATAGCTTACGAAAGTAACGCTAAATCTGCTTTGCAACTCTAAATAATATTTAAAGATAATAGATTAACTTTATTTCATGGTAATCGACGTGAATGAGACTCCATGTATCTCACAAATTCTTTCTTCTTTATCGCTTATTCACTTAAAGCAATTTACTCTTTTGATTGATATTTGGCTTACGGTGTGTTATGGTCGCTCTATGTTTAAGAAAGATTTACAAAAAAGTGAATAAAAAATAGCGACTTTTCCATATTCCCTTCCTTATTGTTTCAAGTCTTATTAGAGAAAGAGTGTAGTCGGTTAAACCAGAGATAATATTGGGTGCACAGTTGGTTAAGTTTGGTTAGAAATTCAAACAAGCTTTATTAAACTAAGTATGTGCCGTTTGATCGATAAGCTTTTGCCATTTTTAGAGGAAAGCTTTTATTCACTCTATCTGTGTTGAAATTTTAAGTTTTCTGAGCGAAAAATTAATCCAATTGCGTTTTGCAGACCTCTACAGAATTAAAATTTACACCATTAGGGGAGTTATGCAGGCATCGAACCAAATAAGAATCTGAAAGTGTAAGGTTCATGCTACATGGTGGATGCATCAAATCTTCCCATCCAAGCTCTCTCAGTTTCTGCCGGGTAATCAAAGAAAAGTGTGGTCTAGCGTTGTTATGAGGGAACACAAACCTTTTCCGTTGATCAATTCTGGCCGTATCTTAAATTGTTGACAGTAGAGATCAAAACCAATCGTTTGACCAAATTGTAGATAATTGTAGTTCTCCCACCAGACACACAGCATTATCTTTCTTGGTGTCAATTCTGGCTTTACTATCTTTTGAGAAGCTTCACCTTGCTTCGGCTATGATCTTTTGCATACCTTATTGTCAACCGCGTTCGGCTTATTATCGCCTGCAATCATTCGCTTCAGAATGGTTCGATTTCCTTTCAAATCGCAAATGGAAACTTAAACCGCAAATAGAAACTTGATCCCTTAATTTTTTCACTGTTAATTAATGTGGCACCCAACTTTGTTTATGTATTGAGCTTTCCTCAATTTGTTAATAACTGTTTATCCATATATACCTGCTTCCCCAGCAACGTTCACTCTGTTCATCCGCTAGTTTCTTTCATGATATCGACTTTTTTTTTTAGTGATTTGTCGACCAGAGCGAGACACATTTTCAATACTATAATTGTCTCCGTAAATTTCACAAAAAGTTGTTTAGCAGTCAGCGACGCATTCCTAGAAAAGGTAATATTCCCAATTATCACTAATTTTTTTAAGGTAGATAACTTTTCACAGAAAAATGCTATGATACTCTCTTCTAACAAAGCTTAAAATATTAGCTTTCAAACAAGCTACAGTGTTGCCTGACGCACTTAATGTGTATTGGCAAAGATATTAGATCTTAGAGTCACCAACATTTTTTAATTTCAAATTCTTTTGGCTTCACATTCTAACGACACAACACTTTCTTTATTCGCTAAGGTTAGTCACCTCTGTCTCAAAGCAAATGTACATAAAATATTTATCAATAGCCTGATATCAGCAAATAATATAAAAATGAACGCAATACGTACTTGTAAGTGACCAAACAAATGGTAAACGCAACTATAGAACGACCGCAAACAAAACAGAACATTGCAAACACTGCACAGTATTTGTGAACATATTACTCGCACACAAGACTGACTGTTGTGATGCCATCATTTAAAATGAAACTTTTGACCAAAAGCAAGGGAATCAATAAAATATTAATGCCCGATAGCATAAGTGATTGGTCAATTCTATAATATTAACCATCATGATGCCATCCATACAGACATATTCACACAGTTCTTAAAAGTGAATACATCCAGTAGATAGAAAAGTAACGAAAACGATTCCGTTTATATTTACTTGGAAGATGCGGAAGATGTACTTTTTCTTCCTCTTCTGCCAATAATAGTAGTGATCACGCTAGTTGATCTAAAGCGTTCACCTTTTTATTTACAAGTATTTTCGCTATATTCCATTCATTATTGAGAAAAAGACGACAAAAATATGATGAGGGGGATCACAATATTGGCGATATGATGAGGATGAAAATGAAAATGATGAAGATCATCATAATGATGTGATGGTGGTGGTAATGGTAGTGGTAGTGCTGGTGGTTGTAGTAGTGAATCAAAGAATACGAATGATTTGCTTAAAGAATAATGATGTCTTCTGGAAAAAACAGAAAAAAAAAACTAAAAAAAGAAAAAACTGTACTGGACTGTTTGTTGGATGATGGCCAGGAAATAATGTCCGTCACCGTATATGAGTACAACAGACAACTTTTCCTTACCAACGAGAGATAGAAAAACATCTGCTTGTGATTTTTATTCCTTTTCTTTTCTCTTCGATTCTTATTTTTCTTTTTTTTATTAAATATTGAATGATGTTCGATTTGTATTTCATTCTTAAATTTGTTGCTGTTGTTGTTTTTAACCTGGCTTAACCAAATTGGACTCAGATGTTTCTTGAGAGATTAGCCGAAGGGGTTGTTAAAACAAATTTAAGTTTATTTTTCCTTTTTTTGCGTTTCTTTGTTTTAATGGTGTAGATATGAATGATGACCGGAACTTTATACGTTTTAGAGATGCATTTGTCTGGTGAATGTTTTACAACAAAGGACGACAATGTGAGTATTTATTGATGAAGAGGATTAGGTTTTGTAAAAAATAAAATAATATTTAAGAAAAAAATAATGTAAAAACTAAAAATATAAAGAGCAATTATGGGCGAAAGCGAAAGCAAGAATCTTCTCCTCTGCAGTTTCTTTATGATTCAATAAGAATATTATTATATTTGATCCAAATGATTTTCAACGAACTTACCTTACCTTGTCATAATTAAAGTGAACTAAATCGTGCTACGCAGAATGAAGACATATTCCTCAGTATGTTGTCTATTATTTACTTTTTTGATCGACGGAATCTAGACATCTCTTGTTAAGTCTTAACAGTCCATTCAAAAAGTACATAGGATGACATATAGATTGGATAGCTTATTAGAATTTTATCCATAACCTTCAAACGATACGTCTATGTGAGTAATAGAATTTTGTGTGAAGCAACTTTTGTTATTGAAAAAAAGTTGAAAAAAGTGAATTTCGAGTTTTGGTGAAGCATTGCTTTTTGATGGAAAAAAATACAGTGGAAACCAAACAATGGCTTGATAAATGTTGTCCGAACTCTGCTCCATCGAAACAAATGGTAGAGAAGTGGATTGCTGAATTTAAACGTGATCGTGCCAGCACAACTGATGCAGAGCGCAGTGGATGCTCAAATGAGGCTGTTAATCCAGAAAACATCAAAAAAATCCACAAATTGGTTATGAACGATTGCAAATTGAAGGTGCACGAGCTAGCTGACATTGTAAAAATATCAGATGGTAGTGTTTTTACCATTTTACACAAAGATGTGAGTATGCGAAAGCTTTGTTTAATGTGGGTGCCGCTTGAGTTTACAAATCGTGTCACAAATCGATGAAAACGATGGCAAAATTGCTTAGCCACCCACCGTATTCTCCAGATTTAGCCCAAAGCGATTTTTCCTGTTTCCAAATCTCAAAAGAAAGAAAGAAAGATACTTAAATTCACTGATGAATAATCGCTGAAGCTGAAAGTGGTATTCAAATGTTGACAAATCGCTATACTCGTTGTATCGCACTCAAATGCAACTAATTTTAATAATTATATCGAGTTTTGTTTTTTTCTTACTTATCCTAAGGATTTATTGAATGACCTGTTAACCTTGTAAGTGGCATTTGGTGGAGGATATTCTTTAGCCCAAAAAAATAAATGTCTTCAAAGTGCAAATAAGGAAACTAAGTAAATTTTTATTGATAGTTAGGGGGATGGCATTTGCTTCATTTAAGGTTAATGGTAAACTTGCTTGAAGATTGACGCCTCAAACATGAAAATTATCTATAGATGCTTTCGTAGAATGGTGGTTAAGGTATTAAGTAAACACTACGTTATAGTTCTCTGCTACCCACATCATTATTAAAAAAAGGCCCCATCATTTTATTTCTGATATACATGACCACACGATGGCAATATGAGGGCTGTGTTATAAATCCATCACTTGCTGATGTTTTCGTCAACAGTAACATATGCCTTTTCATTAAAATCAATACTGAATCTGTTCAAAACATCTAAATAATAATTGTCGTTAATCGTTTTATACTTTCAAAGTAACCTATGCAAATGGTCACAAAAGTCTGTCGACTTAACTGATCTTGTCGATGCGAAGAGGTACAGGACTATCCATTTTTCGATTTCAAAAGTAAAGCTTTAATTTGAAAGAAACTTCCTCGCTATTATGTACGAAATACAATGTCATTTAAATGACCGCCTCTGCGTTAGTTGCTGCAGCCGATCCTTTTAAGGGCCACTTTTACACACATTTCGGGTGGTATCTCGACGATAACTTGGCAAATGTAAGTTTTCAAATGCCCCGATCCGCAGTGGAATCCTCAAGGCCGTAAAAGAGGTCGACCAGTTCATATATGGCGAGGACAGATTGGAATCGAAGCGTCAAACTAGCTGGATTGCATAGCTGACATAAAGAACATCATATCGGTTCTTCTAACATCATTGTCGAGAAAATATGGCCAATGTCAACTGCAGACTATAATGTGCACCACGCAATCACTTTTTTCTGATGCAATGTCTTTTCCACAATCACCTCTGAGTTCTGCGAGACGCATATGCAACAATTTTGCTTGTTGACGTAATCACCGAGTGAGAAATGAGCCTCATCGCTGAAGAATTTCTTGTTCGTAAAAAAGTAAGTCGCTAGGCTTTTGTCATTATTTTTGCAGTTTTAACTATTTTTGTAACAGCCTAATGGCCTGGCAAGATCGGCGATTTTTAAACCACTAAATGAATAACCAGTTATATTTCGGTAAATCTATGTGTCATCCACAGTTAAAAAACATTTCTATGAGCATTTGTGTTATCCGTTGTGATGATAGCTTTTTAATATCCAAATATTAATATAAATGAGATGTTCTTAGTCATGCAGTACCAGAGGGATCGATTATTCGACTTTTTTCAAAAACCGCTTTTCGAATAATTCGAAAAGTAGCACTTTAAAAAAACCGGTTTTGGGTTAATAATAATTCAAAAAACCGGTTAACCGGTTCTTTTAATTAGATAAAATTGTTCATAATTCTTGAAGCGCAGAGCTGGACCACGTTGTTTGAAAAAATAAGCACAAGCTGATGGAGAGCTTAAAATTAAAGTGGCAATCAATACTAACAATAATTCTAACAAATATCATAAAAACTGTGCCAAAACGGTGTGCGGAGGCCATAAAAAACAAAGTTTATTTCACAAAGTACTAAAAAATGCTTAAGTTTTGAACAGCTACTCAAGGAGCTAGTTTCGTTTTTGTTGTATTACTTGGTAGAGAACGGAATTAAAGGTTTGTGATTATAGTTATAATTTAGGTGCCTAAGAATAAATCCAACCAAGAAGTCGTTGGTTCAATCCCAGCCCACACCATCTGACAATTTTCAACATCGATATCACCTCACAACATTAATAACGATTGGTTACGTCGAATAATAACCGTCCGATCTCCCTAGGCAGTACAAATTGGTGTAGCAAATTCAATTTTTGATAGGTCATCATAGTTGTGTTTAGTGTTCTGTGAGCCGTATAGATAGATCTGAACGAATCATGTCGACATTGGCTCCCCTTTTCATTTTCCTTTCAATCTCACGAAATCATAATCACTGTGGGTCCGTCGAAAATGTTGCGTTTATTCACAGCGCTATCGCCGTACATTTTACAGTTATTGGCCGACCATATAGAGTGCATTTTAAGGTATTTCTACATAAGCGATAAATTACAAAATCACAAATATAACCTTAAACGTCAGGTTAGTCGAATTAGAGTTGCCTGTTATAGAGCAGTGATAGTTTTTCTATGACCCAACATTACACAACAGAAAGTCACGGAATTATCAAATTGCAATCGTGCATATGTATGTATATGAAATTGTATTCTATTTTAACCACTAGCTAACTACACAATTACAACCAAAAAATAAATAAATAAATTTGAGTTTTTTTCTTTCAAAACAATCCAAGAAATAGACAAAAATTTACACATTTCATCCCGAGAAAAGAAATACATACGCACTGACAAGCCAAACGTAAACATGTACATTGTCAACCCAGATGTCAGTTTAGTTGTGGTTGGCGCTCAATTAAATGTAAACGAGCTGTCAATTTAGGCAATGAAAACCAGACGAACATAATCGTGTTCAGGCATTGGAGGGGTATGGGTAATAAATTCTCTCCGTAAAATTTCTATAAAAATTAAGAAGAAAAAAAAAAAAACGAGCGTGTTGGTGTGCATAATTTCTGTTTTTTTCTTTTTTGTGTTTTTGTAGGGAAACTCCATGAAAATTATGAGTAATTTTTGACAGTTTGTTTATTTGAATTTGTCGCGTATTTGTTTTTCCCGGTAATATAAACGATTAAAAAATAAACGCAATGTGGGCGGTCTTGGACTTGCTTTGCCTTAACACAACTATAGAAATAATAATAATCATTATGATGATATTATTCATAATGATGATGATGATGATGATGATGATAAGGTTGATGATGTTGTTGTATTAGCAGAAGACAACGTATGCTAAACGTATGGGTACGTATGTTTAAAACTGAAATGAATATGAAAAATGTATGTTAAAGGAAATTAAGTTTTTTGGATTTTATTTTGTTGCTATTGTTGTTGTTGTTGTTGAATTTTCACAAAATATGTGTGGCATTTTTCCATATTTTTTGTTGTTGCTTTTTTAATTATAGGGTGGCGTCTTAAAACTTTAAAATTTAAATATTTTGTCTAGCCACTGATAAACTTTTTACAAAAAATTCCATGTAATTGAAGGGAAATCATTAGTTCTGAAATAGTTTTCAACATAAAAATATTAGCGTTTTGTTTACAATTTTGTCTTTAAATGCATAAAAATTAGGTGGCAATATTTTTGTTTACATTTTCGTAGAATATTATGCAAGAAAAAAGTCATTAATAGACATTTGGATTCAGACATTTAAGCAAATGTTTTCTAACAAATGATGGCATTTGAATAATGTATTCTCTCATGAAATAAAATTTGAAAATTGTAGTATCTCTATGAAAGTTATGGTGAAGCGGGGAATAAGTGTTTTTTATATATAAAAACAAGCAAAACTATGGTGGATCGTTGAGACCATAAACTACAATATACAATTTAGTACGGATTAGTAAAAAAATAATGCTCGCAAAGCCTGTTCCTTAGAAATAGTAAAAAGTCAATTTCGTATGCTGATGAAACACTTTTAACCATCAACAAAACCAATGAAAATTGCTTGACAATTACTCTTTTGCCTCTGCACTGCCAATTTGTGCAATGGTTAGTAAGGCATTTACTGAGTTCAGTTATGGTCGTTTCAAATGTTCCGGTCGCCTAATCTTAGCGACGATGATATTGTTACGTTTTAAGCTTTTTGAAACGTTTGTGTTCTTTTAAATCATGTGGAATAAAATAAATGCAGCGAATTTAGTGGTTTACTTTATACATTCGTTTAATTACACAATTATAACTATACAGTCTCCAACTTATTTAATATCAGCTTAATACACCAATTTACTCAATACTTAACTCTTAATACGACTTTACACTATAATTGCTAAACTTTAATTGTTTAAGCATAATGCGCCGCCTTTTATATAAAATTGGTACTAATTTCGAATATTCTTGTAGGTACTACAACTTTCTACTCGTGTCCGTTAATTCCAAATGCAATATCACACTACACAGCAATTGAATTAGTAACACCGTTCAGTATGCAATTGGTAACACTCTTAATATTGAAAATAGTTACGGCATTGACAGGCTTGACACAAACCAATTGACTAAAATTCCACAATAAAGTTTTATAGTTCCAAAGGTACTAATGTATCTTTGAATTTTTATTTTCGTAACAATATAGAAAAAGTAGAGAATGAAACGGCAATTCAAGTGAATTTCTGCGCGGTTTTGTACACGAGACGTATATCCATCGTAATATACCAGAGACCAACAACCAATCTCAGCATTGGGTTTTTGTTTGTCAAATTAACATGCGCCAAAAATCTAAGCTTAGTCTATCAGTCAATTAAATCTAAGTCACAGTTTTTTAGGTTATGCATGGTGTCATTCACACCGATTACCTTGAAATTCGTAAAACGATTGCCGGAAAATATTATTCAGAGCTTTCAAGCCAATTCAATATTGATTAGAAGCAAAAACTATATCATCCAGTAATGAACGAAGTTATGTCTAATCAGCACAATGCACGGGTGCATTGTTCCAAAATTGTGCAGTTCTGAGCAGAAGACCGTTATCTGAACATCATACCATAGCTTGAAATCTAGTGATGTCAATGGTAAATCAAATTTGTTCAACAGGGTCAAAACAACATATTTTGCTTAAACTAAATCCCAATCGTTACAGATATTTTGAAAAACTTTAGCACAAACTTAAAATCTACACACATTGGGCAGTACCTTGTTACATCTATCATTCACATACTTATGTTTTTTTTTTGTATGTATTTTTTTCTTTCTTCAATGACAAACGTATCTTAATCCCTCATCAAAAATTTATTTGAGTTCTATTCATTCATCGACCGCTTAAAATTTTTTTAAAATCTTTTACAGTGATTGTTACGTTTTTCTTTAAACAAGTGCTGCGTATACCACACACTTCAAATTGTCACTTGAAATGTCAAGTGATTGTTTTAATGAAAACAAGATTGTTTTGTAAAATGATTTCAATTTGAGACCATTTTCAAAAATTATTGTCTGTGACAGTAACTTATGTAACCGTTTAATCGGTTAACAGACACCTATTTGTTTTATTAATTCGATTCAATATGAATGTTCAAGGTTAAAATTGTGAACTGTCAAATGCTTGTCAGTTAACGTTTTTGTGATAAATTAAAAAAAAAAATCGTTACACATAGAAAAAGTGTCAATATTTTGTTTATTTTTGAATAAATATAATATTATAAATGGTGTCACTTTTTAATACTGATTTAATTTTGACACATTCAGTGTGGGAATATTTGATAAGAAAATATATCCGCTTTTATGTACACACCTGTTAAGAGTATGTTTTTACATTCTCTTATTTTGATTTAAAAATATTCAGAAGAATTTTGCATTTAGCAAAAAAACAAAAACTACCAAGAAAATACGAGGTGAAACGATTTCAATAATCTTTATGGACCATATAATAATTAATTCATAGTGCTCAAGGAAAACAAGAAACGATTTTGTCAGGGTTCAATATCAAAACCATGTAAAGGGTGGTCTAACCAAACGGCACGATGTTAATTGTAAATAAAACAAAAAATGTTCAGAAATTATCTTAAATTTTTTTAATATGATAGAAGGAGCTATGACAATTATATGCGAAATAAAATATCGCCATATGTTCGCCACTTCTTCGTTGGCATACATCCGTCGGTACATATTTTCAATGACTATGAGACTATGAATTATCTTATCCTTTAGCTCTTGAATTGTTCTTGGCTTATTGACGTACACTTTTTCTTTTAAATATCCCCAAATTAAAAATCCCAACGGAATCAAATCACATGATCGTGACGACCAATAAACATTGCCACTTAGCAAGTGGCATCATCCTTTTGGAACCACATATCATCCAGGTCCATATCTTCAATATCTAGCAGTTATCGTCTCGCGATAGAGAACACCATTCACGGTAACTGCTTGGCCGACCGCATTTTGGCAAAAATACGGCCTTATGACACCGCCAGACCATAAACTGCTGGGCGAGCACCAAACAGTAACACTTTGTGGATGCATCGGCTTTTCAACAATCAATTTATCCAAATGCGGAAATTCTGCTTGTTAACTAATCCACTGAGGTGAAAGTGTGCCTCATCGCTTAAGACGATTTTCTTTGTGAAGTCACCATTCACTTCTGTCTGTTCAACTAACCGTTCGGCGTATTGAGATGCTTGAATGATGATTGAACATTGTAAGCGTCTTTATTCAAAATTCGCATCAGTGATGTTCGCATGATGTTCAATTGTTAGGCACGACGACTAGTCGATGTTGACGGCTCTTCTGCCACTGAGGTGAAAGTGTGCCTCATCGCTTAAGACGAGTTTCTTTGTGAAGTCACCATTCACTTCTGTCTGTTCAACTAACCGTTCGGCGTATTGAGATGCTTGAATGATGATTGAACATTGTAAGCGTCTTTATTCAAAATTCACATCAGTGATGTTCGCATGATGTTCAATTGTTAGGCACGACGACTAGTCGATGTTGACGGCTCTTCTGCCACACTATTTTTTACCTACCATAGCTATAAAAAAATGAACCATTTACTCTTGTTAAAGTAAGGTACCTGCCTATATGGGTTATTTTGCTTTCAACATATCTGGCTTTCTGACTTTTACGGAATTTAAACTTACACCTTTAAGAAAGTTCTGCAAAGATCGAAACAAATGATAACCTGAATGTGCAATGTCTGGGATATATGGTGGTTGCATCAAAATTTCCCAGCCAAGCTTTCTCAGTTGCTGTCTGGTCATCAAAGATGTGTGTGGTCTGGCGTTTTATAAAGGAACACAACATCTATCTATCGATCAATTCTGGCCGTTTTAATTGAATTTCTTTCCAGTCCAACCATACACATAATACCACCTTTATTGATTTCAAGCCTTGCTTATTGTTTTACCACATTTCATCGCCGTAATCATTGGGACCTATCATGATGTAATTAATATTACCAGAAATATTACATATTAGAAACATCTACCGACAATTTGTAACTGAAGTTTTTCGAATTTTTAAAATAATATTTTTTTCTATGAATGTCAAGAATTTTGCAATGTTGAATCTGGCAACCCTAGTATTAGCTAAAATCATGTAAAAACCGGTTTTAGGGTATATATTTCTGTTATTTACCAAGCTTCGAGCAGATGGCCATTCGGTATATGTATGTTGCTTATGCCACACAAATTTGCGATTTTTTTTTTTTTTGAAATTTTGACGTCCACTTTGATTTAATAATTGTTTTAATCCTTTCGAAGAAAGTAATGAAATAAAATATTTAATTTCTTTTTCTATATTTTTAAAGTAAAAAAAAAAAAAAACTTTAAAAAATTTTCTACAACGACACCCAAGAGCACGATATGAAATCATACTTAAATTAAAAACTATTTAAAAAATAAATGACCCTTTACTCAGCTTCTATGCAGACTTACAACCAATCAAACCAATATATGCAAAATATTCTCAAATAAGAAAGAGAAAAAAAAAACCGGATCTTGTATGTAAAATATAATAAAATATATTGCGGTTTAGCAACGGTTTCTTCTTTGTTGAAAAAGCAAGTTAAGCAAAAAAGGTCACTATTAATATATAAAAGGGATGTGATGATGGCCAACTGTAATAAGGATGTGTTTGTCTTTTGGTATGTAGAGAGCAAATAAGGAAAACCGCAGAAATGGCATAAAAGTTTTGCTTTTCTTTTGAAATAATTTATGGAAAGTTTTGTATGACATAGGATTATAGCAAAATGTTAAGCATTGGGTGCCACTAATCTTGTAAATAAAATATCAAGTGGTTATTCATTCATACATATAATTAGAGGAAGACTACATAAGAGTGTCATTGCAAAACTGTCATTAAGAAAACTCCAAAGGGAAGCAGCATATCCAATTACTTTCTATTTGATTATCCTTATGATTTCTAGAAAATTTTCAATTTAACCTCCTCCCTAGTAACCCATATAAGTTTGTAATCTTTGCTGAAACTCCTTTTTTATATTCTGCAAAATTGTCTTAACAAATCTTAAGCATAATTAAATTTTCATAATAAAACTACTTGTATCTTGTTTTGTAGTTTTGTTTTCTGTAACCTTTTTTTTGCTAACTCTCCCTCCGTATTTGTCTTGAAATTAATTGAATTTTACCACAAGTACATGAAACAATTCTTCATAATTTCTTCAATAAATTTTTGGTTAGACAGGCAACCACTGCCTCTGCTCATATGTCTGGAGGGTGTTTTTAGTTTTTGTTTGTTTCTCTTCTCTGCTATTGACACAAATGAATGACATTTGTTTTATCTGTCAAATTAAAAACCCACTGTCCTCAAACTCATATTACAAGAGAAAACTCACCGAATAATGTCTTTTAATAAATTTTGGCAAAAAAAAAAAGTTTTTTTTCCTTTTAAGCAATTCGTTCGTTATTAAAACACTTGTTTTACAAGACAAAACATATGAGTCTTTGTCTAAAGAATGACCACTTGGGTCACATGAGTGGTAAATGTTGTCTTTACGTGTCACTCATTTGTTCTTCAAGTTTTTCTCATTTTGGCTTTTGAACACACTTTTGTGGCTTTAAGTTTCGTTTGGTTTTATTAGAAAAATTATGTTTCTTCTTTGTTGTTTTAGTGATCCTTAAGGTCGTTTTATTCTTATTACATGAGACTATAGCCTGTGTAAGAAGAATTTAACTGCTTTTAAGAATACCTACAGATAATTTTTATTATTTAGTCACGCGTTTACTTGTTGACTAGTGCATGATTTGAAGACATTTATATGTGCGGTTGAAAAAATTTTAATTTGCAGCTGCGACTTTTGTGCATTCACGTTATAAGAAAAAGAGGAATGAATATGAGCATTAACAATTTTTGATGTGTCGCGTTAGTGATCATCTTATGGACGCTTTTCTATCAGTAAGTATGCAAATATTTCGGTTACATATCTACTATTACTAGAGACCATATGCCTGTAGAACGCCGCTGTAGTATAGCACAGTCTGTGTGATACTTACCTCTTTTTCGAAAATAGTCTACAACCAATATTTTAATGTTCTTTGCCCATCAGTTTACATTTTTTTTTCTCCGTCACTCTTCTAGGGGGCATCTATTGCTTTGATTCATTTCTTTAATCACTTTGATCTTTTTCAGGCTAAATGAAGATCCTTGCTAATTGGTGGTGAGATCCTTACTTTAGCATTGTAATTTTTATTATTTTTTTTCCCAGTCGGTGGCGTGCTTTCCTGATCATTCGTCTGATGTTTGTCATCATCGCCAGAGGTATGCAAGAAGGTCAGAGTTGCTTCTTCTCTATTTTTTTTCTTTTTATATAGAGTTGTCTGGAAGGAAGTTGCAGCCTCTTTATTAAACATTCGAAACTACAATTAAATTTTTCTTCGTCATATACTCTCCTGGGGCTCGAACCTGGGTTGTTTGTGTTGTTATACGTGCGCTCTAACCACTACGCCACGCCACCATCAGTTTAAATTATATGTTCAGAATAGTTACGTTATATATTTGACAGAAAATTAAAAACCTATACCTATATTTAAAACAAGCTTTAAGAAGCCAAATATCGACAACCTAAACCCATTCTTGGGTTATTGCCATTATTCCATAAGTATATAACGTATGAGTTTTCTGAGCGAAAAACTGATCCAATTGCGTTTTTAAGGCTTTTACAGAATTTACATTTACACCACAAAAGAGAGATTTCTGCTGGGATTGAGACCTCACAGCAAGCTCTCTCTCTATTACGGGATCGTCTCCATAAACTTGACAAATTTTTTCAGCTGCCTCTACGACACGTTCTTAACTTTTCTATAATGTAGAAGCAAAATATGATGATAATGTTCAGAATTTTCACTGATTTTTAAAATTAGAAAACTTTTCACAATATAACACGATTTTAGTAACGACTAACAAAGTGAATCTATAGTGCTGCCGGGTGTACTTAAGATTTTCATAGATATTACATTTTAGAGCCGTCCACCGGCAGTTTGTAACCGAAGTTTTCGGAATACAAGATATATCATTGGCATCTTGGTATGTCGGTTCTGAACAGGGCTGCCAAATTTAAGGTTCTAAACACAAATTAGAGGAAGTTTCGTTTCCAAAAAGGGTGAAAATGTTAATTAGGTGTTTAGAGTTTTCGTTGGCGATATTTAACAAAAAATGTATGTGTTTTTGGGTTTATTACATTCTATTCTACAAAGTACAATATACATAAAATTTTTTTATTCCACAAAGTTACAAAAATCATTCTGAGTACTCCGGTACATGTTATATGGACATGGTGACATTATGTTATCGTTTGTCCGAGATTTAAAAAGAACTAAAAAAGTTAAACTAAACAAACATTGATAACCCGTTTTTATTGAAAGTTAGTTTCGTTTCTCCGTGTATGGTTTTTCTCATACAAACATTGTAAAAAAAAACTTGAACAGGTGGTTGCTAGGAAACAATTGGGTGGTCTTCAAAGAAAAGCTTTTCTGGCTATGACTGAAAGCCATAATAGGCACACCTTTGTGAAGAAGCGTAATGTAAGGTGAGCTTTGACTGTATGGTAGTGTGTTCGATTACAAACTATATGAATCTTAAACTAGATGTTCGAGGTGTTCCCTGATCACGGGAACTAAGTTTCGGGGCTTTGTGTAGATCCCAGAAGTCTAAAGTTGTTTACGGATGGGTCGAGGACTGACACGGATTTAGGATCACGGGGGTCTTAGGACCATATAAAAAGAAAATTACACAATTTTATTGCGCGATAAACCTACAGAGAGGCATCAGTGGTGCGCACATAATCATAAATTAGGATTGTCAGCCAGCACCAGCTTTATGTTCGCTGAAATCGTGGTTAGTCGAAGAGTGCATTGGCTATCCTCAAAAATTTGGTGCGGCTAATACAGGATGCTGCTTTGCTGACGGACTCGCGAGTGCATGGTTGTGTGCCTCTATGGTATGGTAAGTAAAACACCTGCCTATCAACCAAAACAATCTTGATTCAATACCTGACCAAACCTTTGGAGTATTTACGTCATAAAGAACTTCTCTAATTAATACATCTGCCGTTCGGAGCGGGCGTTAAACTGTAGGCCCTTTTCAATGAGTCTAAAAAATAGAACCGGGTGCAGCTCATTAATTGAGAAAAGTTTCCCTTGTTCTACTTGCGATGTCGCGGGAATTATTTGTGTATGTACAGAAAGAGTTTCGGCCATCAAATTCAGATATCTCTGTAACCCTCAAACATTTTAAGCGAAGATCAAAAGCAATTTAAAGGTTAATTAATCAGTTTCCTATATAAAAAAAAATATTTCACAAATTCATTTTCAAAGCTTTCAAATTATTTTTTTTAAATAGGCTCCAGGTTAAAATTTTGTATTTATTTTAGTGTCTATAATAGCTTGAAGTTTTCTCATAGATTGACAATATTCTTGGTAATATTGAGTGGTATATTTGCACACATATATATCCAGTAGGTATATTTTCTCCTAAGTTGAAGCTTGTATATTTGGACTTCATATACGCCCGTAAATTTTCTTTCTGAGGGCCTATGTATGGACTTCCATATAAAAAATGTATATTTTTAACATAAAAATTATCTTCCCTGTTCCATAGTACAATAATATATTAAAAATGAATCGTTTAAAAACACTGTTTTGTTTAGTTTTTTTGGGGATTTTGGGGACATTTTTTCTTGAATTTGAGGAGGATGACAAAATGTATCTGGCAGCTCTGATTGTGAACCCTCGATCAAAAAAGATTTTCGATCTACTATATCAAAAACTTTGCAAAGGCCGTTGTAAATGAACCTGCCTAAATCGGTGGCCCTTAATCTTACGGCTCAAATTTATTTTCTATAGTATCTGATAGATGGCATTATTCAAAAAGCTGTCTCGCTTTCACTAGTAGTATTTTGAGTGATCGATTTAATTTTTTTTATCTCAACTTAGTATGTGGGATTCATATCCAGATTTAGCTTCAGAGAACTCAACCTTTTAAGTCAAATTAAATTTTTAGATTTTTGAATGAATATTTGTAAAGAAATACATTTTGTAAAGGAGTATGTTACACCAGTGAGAGCGATAATATTCTTGATGCGGCAATGAAAGTCTTTCTACAGGTTTTTTGAGTTGTACATATTCATGTTACAACATTATCTATGTAACTTGGACTTTTTCAATTGCAAAACTTTCCACAACATACATTTTATGCAATTTTTTTAATCGTCAATGGAACACTCTGTTTCGATTTTTGTTTTTTCGTGAAATTGAAAGCCAAATAATATAAGTTCTTATCACTTGAACCATTTATGGCCCAACACATGTTTGAAATATCATGTTGACGATGATGACACCAATAAAATTCTAAAAAAAAAATTAAATACGAAAATAAAAAGAAGAAACAGTCAGAATGAATAGATTGACAAACAACATCATCATCAACAGTCATTGTCCATTATTGGCATATAACGGTCATTGATTTATGTCAATACAGCAGCTGTCAACTTAAAGCAACAACTGGAGCATAAATTGACTTTTGAAGCAGCAGCAAGTCAATGATTGATAAGAGAAGCAGCAATCATTATTTTATAAAAAAAATTTTTGCAAACAAACGTTGACAATTAAAAAGGAAAACGTACTCACTCGTCGTCTCATAGATATTTAAAATCGGAATATAAAAAATCAACAAAATAAATTTAAAAAAAACGAAATCAGAAATTTCTATAACAGCTTGCTGATTGATGACATTTTTGATGTTAAAAATAGTACAATGAATTGTGTTTATATTTATAGAGAACACACTTATTTCATAAATGAGATAAGAATTAAAAAAATAAAATCAAATTTAAATTAAAAATTTGCCCAAAAAAGAGAAGCAAAAGTCATTTCAAACAATGACACAACAGCAATTGTCATATGAATTGTATGTGACAGATTAAACACAAGAGTTCAAAGAATTCTTGAATTCTTAAAAGACAATAGATCTCGGTAGCATTTTAGGTTTTCTTTTTCCAGACAGTAGCTATACTAACAGTAACAGCACAAGAACAAAAAAAATTAATGTCACGAAATTATCATTTATTATATATTTTTTGTTTGTTTGTTTATTTCTTGTCTTTATTTTTTTACTAATGCGCGTACTCTAAGTAGGCTTTTTCTTAAAAAAAAAGATTTAAAAGCAGCCTCTTTAAGATCCGACTTTGATAATCATAAAGAATCATCACAATCGCCCAAAGATGAGACCTTTTTTTATGTGTTGCCTTTATTGTAGTTGGAGCCCAGATTCTGTCATTGTTGTTATTCTATTGTTGTTACTATTGTAGTTAACAATGAATTGATAATGTTGTCGCACAATTGTTTTGTAAGTTTTTTTTTTCTTTTCCCTGCTCATTCAAACCTCATAAAAGAATGATTTCTGTTGAAAATGGATTTTTTTTATTTTCGACTGATTTTTTTTTATTTTTGTTTTTGTTTTAAAGTATCTGTAAGTAAAAGAGAACAGACGGAAGGACTTGTTTGTTTATTAAATAATAGTAAAGCTACTGTATAGTTTTGTGTAATACACTTACAGAAATATTTGTAGAAAGTCTACTGCTTGCAAACGATAAAGTTGTGAGAAACAAGTAAAATAATTGAATAACTTCTCAGATTAAGTAGGGAATTATATGATATTCACACCTAAGCCTTAATTGTCAATTAAGGGATTTTAGGCAATTAAGGTCTTAATTGAGTTCAATTTGCCATACAATAGCATACACTCGGGATAACGGAAACACTCGTTTTTGTCAACATTCTAAAATATCCATTCTTTTTTTTCTAACATTATCGACTCTAAAACGTCAACTAAACCACGAAGCTCTTAAACAACAACTTCAAATAAAAAACAATTTTAGCTTCAATAAGGGGTAAAACACAGACATACGTATGTGCATACATACAGGTATTTTACAAAATTAGTTCCGAATTTGGGGATTCCCCTTATAATAACTATTATAGAAATGAAGTTATATGTACAGTTAGTGTCATTTTATTCGGTTTTTAAGTTTATCGATAATAACACCCTGAGATTAACGAAATGTATAGGTAATCAGAAGAATAGCACAAACTTAAATAAATGTTGTCAGTATGAGTATTCAAATATATGGAAAAAATGGCTCTATGGTAACCCTGCAACCGTAATAAATCGATCAAAGTTTGTTAACCCTGCTTACTAAGCGCCATTAATATTCAGTTTTTCTCCTATTTATATGCTATTTGCAAAAAAAAACATGTTATTCAGCTACTTTTCCAGCAATATAGAGATACGTATTAATAAAAGTGCATAATACCTCTTTTCTTGTCTGTCCAAAATTCTACTTCAATGCAAATTATACAAATGGGGCGGAAAGAAAAAAACACTTCTTTAGAACAGCGAAAACTTGTTATTTTCCATTATGAAAAAGGTAAAAAGTACAAAGAGATTGCTGAAATTCTGTTTTTGAAACCAAATACAGTTGGGGACATTGTCAGAAGGCACAAAAATTAAGAAAGAATACACTTCATAAAGCAGACAGGTCAGCCAAAAAAATTGACCGAGCGGGAAGAAAGTTTAATTGTGCGAAAAATAAAATCTAACCCACGCTTAAGTGCTCCCAAATTAGTCACAGAGGTGCTCAATGAGCTTAAAAAGAAAATATCTGCATCTACTATACGAAGAACCATAAGAAAAAAGGGTTTTCATGGCCGAGTAGCACGTCGTAAGTCATTGGTTAATTTACGCAACCGAAAAGCTCGTTTGAGTTTTGCCAGGGAGTACATTAAGAAGCCTGAAACTTGGTGGGATGACGTTGTATTTGCGGACGAGAGCAAGTATAACGTATTTGGATCCGATGGGCGTGTAATGGTGTAGCGGAAGCCAAATGAGGAGCTACAACCACAAAATTTAAAACCAACCGTAAAACATGGAAATAGACATGTTATGGTGTGGGGTTGTATGGGAGCTAAAGGGACGGAAAAATTAGTTTTTATCAATGGAATTATGAATAAGGAATCATATTTGAATATCCTCCGTCAAAATTTGAAAGAAAGTGCAAATAAGCTGGGCGTTTTAGATTCTTTTAAATTCTACTAAGATAACGACCCAAAGCACAAGTCGTGTTTAATTCAAGAATGGTTGCTCTATAACTGCCCTAAAGTTCTCCATCCACCTGCACAATCCCCAGACCTCAATCCGATTGAGAATTTATGGGATGAGCTGGACCGGCGAATGCGCAACTACAAAATAACATCCATTGAAGACTTGAAATTGCGGCTTCAAGAAGAATGGGATCGTATTCCTGCAGCTTATACAGCTAAAATAGTAAAAAACATGTCAAACCGTCTAAGTGAAGTTATAAAACAAAAGGGTTATCCAACAAAATACTGAATTTTATATAAAACCATTTTTCTAATGTATTATTTGTTACTTTTCAAAGAAAACCGAATATTATTGACGCGCAATGTTTTATGCCACCTGAATTAATTTAGTTTTTGTTGTTATATTGTTGTTCTTTTTTTCTAAATATAAATGTGAACTTTCAAGTGTCTAAATAAACTATTAATGAAAAGAAAAAAATGTTGAAAAAGATATACATTTAGCTTAAGACGAATCAGTTAAACATATCTTTTTAATAAAACCGAATATTAATGACACTAACTGTATATGTATTGTCTTTCTCCGTTCGGTAGATTTTTGTTCTCGTTAGAAGCCCTTTTTGTTTATTTGGATATATTATTGTTTGCTTTTAGTTTATAAATAATAAAAACGATTTAAACTACATTATCCATATGTTTTTTATATAAATTTGTACATTAATAAACATCAACAATCTGATAAACGTCAACACTCGCGGTTTTCATTAGCTAACGTTATCCCGAGTGCACTGTAATTAATAAATTGCTCAATTAGTAATTAATCGCTTTATTAATTGAAAGGAATTTACAATTCAACCCTGTGTAAAGTATTCAGAAAGAGAAGTGCCAACTCGGTATGATGTGTGTTGTTCTGTGAGAATTAAAGACTATATACAGCACGCAAAATCCGTATTCATACAAATTTTCAAATACCATTCTTAAAATAATCAATTTTTAATAAAAAAAAATATTAAAAAATATTAAAAAATATTTTTTTACAGTTTTGAATAAAGAGGTTTTATTACTTAAAACAAATTAAAAATGTCACTTGAATTATATAATTTTTTTCAATAAAAATTGTCAAGTTCAAATAAATAAATTTTTGGAGTTGTAAATATGCAGATTTCCCACACTGTACAATGTTATATGAAATATATACGAGGGCGGATTGTTATTGAAACTACCTAAGTAGGAAAAAAACATTTTTTTTTTTTCAAAAACCATTCATTTCTCAACATAGTCTTCTTTTAGCTCAATACACATAGTAAGACGATTTTCCGACCTTTTTATACCATCTGAATAATACGATTTTGAGAACTCCTCAAAATACGCATTAGTTTCGCTAATCACTTCTTCGTTTGAGATGAATCTTTTTCCTGAGAGCCATTTTTTCAAGTTTTGAAACAGGAAAAAGTCACTAGGGGCTAAATGCGCACTATAAGGTGGATGATCAACCAATGCGAAGTGGATTTCTCGTAATTTTAGCATCGTATCTAATGCTGTGTGAACCGGTGCGTTGTCTTGAAAAAAGAGCAATTTTTTCTTGTTTAAATGTGGTCGTTTTTCCTTGATTGCATCAACCAATTGATCCAGTAATGCACGATAATACTCTCCTGTGATTGTGGATCCCTTTTCAAGATAATCGATGAGCATTATTCTGTGTGCATCCCAAAATACAATGGTCATAACCTTGCCAGCCGATTTCGCTGTCTTCGCCTTCTTCGGAGCACTTCCACCAGCTTCCACCCATTGCTTCGATTTTTTTTGGTTTCAGGTGTGTAGTGGTGGACTCATGTTTCATCAACAGTTATAAATCTACGTCAAAAATCAGCCGGATTATGCTTTATCATGTCCAAACACCGCTGTGAAGTGATCTGTCGAACTCGTTTTTGTTCAACACTGAGCAAACGCGGCACCCATCTTGCCGATAGCTTTTTCATATGCAAATGTTCATGCAAAATGTTGGACACACGTTCATATGATTTGTTTACCATTTCAGCAATCTCACGAATTTTGACCCGGCGATCATTCATAACGATATCGAGGATTTTCTTGATATTTTCTTCAGTAACCACCTCTTTTGGCCTTCCTGTTGATGGTATTGTTGCAGTGCTTGTTCGGCCCCGTTTAAATTCAGCAATCCAATATTTTACCATATAATCTGACGGAGCAGATTCGCCTTAATGCTTATCAAGCTTTTCTTTTGTCTTTTTCGCCGTTTTACCTTTCAAATAATAGTGTTTAATCACTACACGAAATTAACTTTTTTCCATTTTCCAAGAAACACAAAAGTTGCTTACTTCAAACGACTACAACAAATAAACTAATCGATGAATTTGGCTAAAATTTTCACAGCTGACGTTTGACAGATCGTAATTTCTAAGAAAGAAAAAGCTTTTGTGTTTGTGCTGCCATCTAGCGCTAGGTAGCTTCAATGTCAATCCGCCTTCGTATTGTCAAAATGAAAAAAGTAAATAAAAATTTTTTATATTTAATATGAGGTTTTTCTTTAAATTTTATATTCTTTTTAAGTCAAAGTTTTATTATATACGAGTATTTTAGTAGTATTTGTTTCAAAATCATAAATTTAATTTCTCACGAACACTATCTGTCTTAGCATTTTGAACTATCAAATGCTAATTAAGTCAACTTAGTTGCGCTATGTGTGAACAGCAAAGTCGATAGTTAAATTTAAAAATAAATGGACTCAATTTAACCGGTTTTCAAATTATTCGAATAATATTTTAAAAAAGCAGTTACAAAAGGGAGTCCTTTCAAAGAAAAACACTTTGCTTAAAAAAGTCTTGATCGTATAGAAGAGAGGGGAAAGAAGAAAAAGGTTAAGCTTAGACTTTCTTCGACCTGCAAGTTGATTACTTTGTAGATAAAGAAGATACCAAAAATATGGTTCAAGCAATATTTAAAACCTACTTTCTCCGTCTAAGAATGAGAAAAAGTTTAGAAGAAACCTCAACAAAGTCCTTGCATCTTTGCACGGTTATTAAAAGCAATATACTCTAAATAAAACATACTTTTTATCTGTAGGTAAAATATGGACCTGCGTCAGCTTTCAGGAGGACATCAATAGACTTGTGCATTTTTGCCGAATCATTTTTATTTGAGATATGCTTTTTCAGAGCTTTGTGATTTTGGATTTGAATTTTCTGAGCAGATAGGGACTACATGCGTCTGGCATTTAACAAATTAATTTCAGATATGGGCAAATAATGTAGCTAATATTGTCGCAAACGGTTAGATAGTCCTCAACCTCTGTGCAAACTGTGCTCGGGACACCTATGTATGTATGTTTAAATTCATACTGTGTTTACAGCTAGCTCAGAGAGCCTTTAATTCTACACTGTTCTTTCAGTGTACACCTGGAATGCTCTAAAATACAAATAAAATTTATAAAAGATCAACAACTTTCCTACTGTAAGTTGGAAACAATTTTTATTTTGTTTGTTTCGTTTTTGTTAATTTCAATTATTGCAACATTAGTTACTCTTCTTGATTCTACAATCAGTAGCACAAATTGAATTTTTTTCGCATTTAACGACAAACTAAATCAACAAAAGGTAACCAACTAACCAACCAACCAACAGCATTGACATCATGGAAGAGAACTTTCTGATGATGCGATGCTATTGCTGCTGCTATTACTGATGTTGATGATGATGGAAAACATGAGAACAGAATGGAAAAAAATGGTCGTTAATAGATAGAAGAAGAAGTTGAAGTTGTAGAAATCGGATTTTAAACACGACATTAACATTTAAAAAATGCTACTGAAAAAATAAATATTTTTTTCTTTTCGTTTCCTTACAAAAAATTTTCGACTGGTCTCATAACTAATTGTGGTGGATTTCGTATTGCATGTGCCCGCTGTTATTGTATATGGGATGGATCATAATACTCGTACTTATAGAAAAGGTAAGTGCCCAGTATCATTTTCACGGACCATTGTCTCATTAGGCTTTTATAGTTAATCATATTAATCTGTAAAATAACACAACAATAACATGAAAGAATATTTAAAGGGCTTCCAATTTTTGGTTTTTTTTTTGCTTAATAGTATTTTCTTGTTATTATTAAAAAAAATATAAATATTTTTTGTCTTTTATGATTTTGTCTTTTATGGTTCAAGGAAGAACAAAAAAAAGAAAAAGGAAACGTGAACGTAATTTTGATTAGTTCAAGTCGTCTACGAGATACACTCTGTCCATATTTTGTATTAATTTCCAAAGCAAAAGACACGAGTTGAAATTCAGATTCTCATGAAGTCCGGATACTAAAGTCCTTTGTAACCTTTGAAATTAAAACAATTAAGGCCAATTAGGAACTTTTGTGGTATGAAGAAGAAATTCGAAAGTGACCTAGGAAAATATACAAACAAGGAAGGGATTTTATTCGCTAATTAAAATTTTAATTGTTTAGTTATGTAGCTGATTTGCGGCGACCAATATTAGACGTAGTGGCAAGATGGGTGGCAGTATCTAATAAAGGGTCCGTCAAATAATTTTTTTAAAAATGCTATAAAAAAAACTACTGAATATTTTCTCAAATTTCTTTTTTTTATTTGAAAGTAAAATCTTTCCGGTTAATAATGGAAAATAATTTCATTCAAATGGCTGCCTCCGCTGGCCATGCAGTAGCCTACACGATCGGTCCAATTTTTAAGCACATTATCGATTGTGTGCAGCTGCATTTCACCAATGGCTTTACGAATATTGTTCTTTAAAGCGTCAATTGTCTCTGGCTTGTTGGCGTAACACTTATCTTTGACGGCACCCCAGAAATAATAGTCCAACGGTGTCAAATCGCAGCTCCGAGGTGGCCAAACGACATCTGCTCTGCGGCTGATAATGCGATCTTCCAAAACAGGGCGCAAAACATCGAGTGTAGCTTCGGCTGTGTGGCACGTAGCGCCGTCCTGTTGAAACCAAATGTTGCTCATATCCTCCTCTTCAATTTTTGTGAACAAAAATTCGTTCAACATGGCCCGATAACGGTCGTCAATGACTGTAACGGCCACTCCCTGCCCATTTTCGAAGATAAATGGCCCAATTATGCCTCTGAACCAAAATCCGCACCAAACAGTGATTCGTCTAGAGTGTATCGGCTTTTCAATGTATGCGTGCGGTTTTCTGTGCCCCAAATCCGACAATTTTGCTTGTTTACATACCCGCCAAGATCAAAATGAACTTCATTTGAACAGATGATTTTTTTGGCAAAATCGGCATCTTCTGTAAGTCGATCGATCAAAGTAATGTCGCAATATTTCCCAGCGTTGTTCAAGCGTAAACACAACCATATTCGTTCAGCGGAAGGATAAAACTAATTATCTGTCAAATCAGACATGAGCTAAGTGTTACCATTCACGAAATAAGCAAAAAAAAAAAAAACGTTAAATGGCGGGCCCTTTAATTTTGCATTAATAATTTAAAAGATAATAATGAACTTAGGCCGATTGCTTAATGACTCAGGCTTTAAACTAACGCCATATTATTAGTTTCTTATCGATATCAAGATGAGAAAATATTAAATATAACATATTCATTTTGCAACACTAAACCCTGTAAGGCCAAAGTATTGGTTGCGATGTTTGCCAGACGCCGAATGAATGATGTGTAACCAATCAAAATCAATCAAAAATTCGGTTCAATAACTTTATTATTTTTAATAAAATTATCCTGTAAGTTATGTCCTTACCTCACACCTTCTGATAGACCCTTTTAATTCTTAATTACTACTCGTACATATGTTTTAATACATGCATATTTTGTTTGTTTATAATTTTTGATTATATGAAAGAGAATGGATCTTATATTGATAAACGTTTTATTCAATGTCTTCAATTATGTATGGAATACAATATCAGATAAATGCCCGCCTCTGTTAGCCTCACAAATGCGAGCCTTTTTTTCATTACATTCTCACACATCTCACGTGGTATCTCATTAATTTCATCACGAATATTGAGTTGCTCCAGCGTTTCTGGCTTTTTGGCATAAACCTTGCTTTCAAGATATCCCCGCAAAAAGAAGTTCGGAGCAGTCCAATCAGGCGACCGTAGAGGCCAATCAACATCACCATTCCTTGAAATAATTTATTGTGGAAAGAGGTTTCGCAGTAATTCCATTGTAATCCTGTATGCGACGTGCAACGCCTTGTTGAAACCACATGTTAGTCAAGCCCAAAGCATGCAGTTGTGGCGTTAAAAAGTTTCAATCATAGCACCATATCGCTCCCCATTGCCAGTTACCGTTACGCCCTTTTCAGTTTCAAAGAAGAAAGGTCCAATGATTCCTCCTGACCAAATTACACACCAGACTGTCACTTTTAATGGGTGCAAAGGTGACTGATGAATAATTTGAGGGTTTTCCATTGCCCAGAACAGACTATTCTGTTTATTCACATAACCATTCAAATGAAAATGTGCCTCGTCAATCGATGATTGATTTTGATAAAATGTATTAATAATTAAAATACGTTGGTTTGCTGAATATTTTTCCATAATAAATTTGCCACGTCTCTACTTCACGACTGCCAAATATGAGCTGTCAAGACTAATGTTTAACAAAATGGCGGCAAAACAAAGTAGTATACCTTCACGGTGGACACCCTGTACTTTATAAATACAAGATTTTTCTCAACTACGACAAAAAGTTACATTTTTTCTTTGCTATAATTACAGTATGCAAAATCAACATTCTAACATGTTTTCAGAAAGAATGTTTTTTAAGCCCCTTTTTCTAACAAAATAAATAATTAAAATAATCTTTTTTGTTCCATTTTAGATAAAAAAGTTCTCTTTTTTAAAGATAAAGGCGAAAAGCATTTAAAACATGATTGTTTAGAAAAAGAAAAAAAATTCAAGTAAATAAAATTTCCAGGTTGTATGAATTTGTATTTTTCATATTGT
This sequence comes from Wohlfahrtia magnifica, assembly GCA_023159175.1. Taxonomy (NCBI): domain Eukaryota; kingdom Metazoa; phylum Arthropoda; class Insecta; order Diptera; family Sarcophagidae; genus Wohlfahrtia; species Wohlfahrtia magnifica. The sequence goes on from JAKWBJ010000528.1 coordinate 1,385,974, forward strand.
AAGTGAGAAATAAAATAATATAGTATTGCCAGTTTCAAATTAAAAAAAAAACTTTAAAATATGTTTTAGTTAAAATACTGATTATGAATACGAATTAAAAAAAAATCTTTTAAGCCTTAAAATGTATTTTAACTAATTTGTATTTTAAACTTGAAATAAGAAATTTCTATGAATACAGCCTTTAGTATAAAATCAGAAAAATTGTCCGTCTTGTTGTTGTTGTTGTTTTTAAGGCATTATATTGGACAAAACATTGCTATGTAACATTAGTGTACGTCTTTGTTCTAAGGTTAGGTTAGGGTAGGTCTGTAGTAGGTCCATCCTAAGTTTGCACGCTCCCGTGATACTGATAAAAACAAAACTTCATTCAGCGAGAAAACGAAAGTACGCTATTCAAGCAGAGCGTGTGCAGAGAAAGTGTTGGAAAGTCTTGATATGCCTCCACGCATGCCCATTATTAGATCTATAATGACCTAACACTTGTCATTATAGATGTGTTCTCAATCCAAAGTGAGTTGTCAAAATGTACACCACTCTCCTACTGGGATCTACTCAGTCTGAGAAGTTAACCCATCCTGCTGCTCTCATGAGGGTTGGTTTCCACATAGAGCCCAGGTGGTCCGCTCCACTGTGTCATTTGGCCAATAAGTCGCATGAGGCCTTCTAGTCCATTGCCTTTCTGGTTTTATTGCCTCTGACGATGTCGCATTAGCCAGATTCGACTCAATTAACTCTATTTCCCTAATAGCGCGATTGTTAGTCCATTAGTAACGAAGTTAGTTAAAAAGCTTTTCATTGCTTTTCATTTCAAACAAATGTTTTCACTAAACTTGGGTAGAGTGTTTTTAAACATCTTGTAAAAGGATTATTCATAAAAATTTCGGTTGTTGTTGTTTTTTAGTAGAATCAAGAAGCGATAAAGAAAAGTGCAAAAACAAAGTTTTAAATTTCAGTTTCATTTTCATTTCATTTGTAACTCGTAAATCTGTGTTTATATGTCTAGAAACACCAACGATATCTGTCCTCTAAGCCATAATGAAAATAATAAAGCAAACAAATTTAGAGAAATACACTAAAAAGCGTTTGTTTGTCAGTCCGTTGATTCATTAGTTTGTTGTATTTCCACCCAATTCGTTCCTTTTTTTTGTTGTGCCCATTTACATTCAAATGTTTGATCGTGGCCGCATTATACCCTTTTTTCCGACTTTATGAGAGTCTTAGTTTTGAATTGTTTTTTTTTTGTTTTGTTTCTGTTGTAGCTTTTGTTTCTGTTTGCCTGTAACAGTAGCGTCTCAGAAAGCGTTGAAACAAATTGCTATCGATTTAATCTTTTTGTTCAGCTTCTACTATACTACTGCTGATTGTTTTCTTGTGTTCTGCTCGCTTTTCTTTTTCTTAATATTGGCCTGTTACCGCTTTGGCTGCCTGGCTGGGAGAGAGAGGCTGAAAACGTTGTAGTTGATGGTGGTGGTCCACATTAACATTTTGCATGTCTCTGATTATAGTGGCGTTTTTGGTTCGCTTTTTTTTCTTTCTTGTTTTGATTTTTTGTTATGTCTGGTCGATGTAATTTGAAACTTTAGTCGTTTTTTTTTTTTTGTTGGTTTTTGTTTATATATATTTGTAATTTTTTCGCTTTCAATTATTGTATATTTTTTTAATATTGTTATTATTGTTGTTGTGAGTATAATCATTACAAATTGCAGGTCTTTTTTTACACTTTCCGTTGTCGTTTTGATACTGATGTTGGTCTGCTGCCAGAGTCTGTAGTTTTTGTATTTTCTATTTTATTTGCATTTCAAATTGTAATTGGCGATTTTTAGCGTTTTGATTTGTTGGCATTTAATTGTTATTAAGCTGATATATAATAGTTTCGGTTCTAAGTTATAAATATTTTAAAAGTGATATTTTAATATAAATAATGTGTGGAATCGTGGCATACATTTTTATTTTTGAGTTTTCGACAAGTAGGACTCAAAATAAAATTATAAACTTACTTGGTTCTGTAAAAAATTTTTTCTTAAAAAATTTAAAATAAATAAACGTTACAAGGTATGGAATTTATACAAAATTTTAAAACAACAAAAAACTGCAAACTTTATCTGATACTGTGTATCAGAATTCATATCAAAGAAGGAATACCGCATTGTATTTTGTCAATTTGATAAATTTTGAGGCGTGGGCTTATTTAGAGGGTAAAATATCTCCAAAACCAACACTATGTCCACCTAACTCATCTTACGCTAAACCAGCCAACACCACCTTGTAAAACCTACTGAACCAAGTAAGGCGCTGCATAGTCTTTTGTGCTTCCCAGCAAGAGCATAGACCTTCTGCTAAAGTGTGCTGAATCCAAGGATACTCTCGTTCAGAACTCATCTGTCATTCTTACAATCAGATGTATGCCGGCATACAATCAGATGTATGCCGATATCTAATCATCCACTTTAGTTCCATGAAAGCCTGAATGATCTGGTATCCAAAATAGTCCTCTACTCCTTAACTGTAGATGTCTTTTAATTGTTGTCAAAGACTCTCATGTTTATATCCACTTCTGTCTCTGGTGTGCAGTATGGTTCGCTATTGTGAGAGAAGATAAGTATGAATTCATCTCAATCTAACAGCAGCGATCAAAGTGTCTAGTTTACCAATAAATTGTATAAAACCTTAAGGCAAAAGGTAAACTTATTAGATTTGCATAATGCCATGTATGCCACTAACCATTGTACATAGTTAAGGCTAGTTCACACGATAATACTTTACGTAAGTAAAATCAGAGAGAAATTATTATAAAATTCCATCCGTATTTTAAAAATGGGAATAAAAATCTTACAACCGATTTTTCTACGTTTACACGAGACGTTACATACCAAAAAAAGGTAAAATAAAAGCAGCTGTTTTAAAAGAGAGCAATAGTGCAAGCGAAAAAATTTGGTTTTTCTTTGTTTATTTTATTCGTTTAGTGTGATGGTTTTTAAAAAATTTTAAAAAGAAAGAGAGCCATACGACTGCTAAATTTCCATCCGTATTTTCTCTCAATGTAGTACACTCTCATTACATATTGAGTTTACGCGATACTATGCGTTTTCTTCTACACAAAAACTTGACATGTCGTACGACTTGTTTTATCGTGTAAGCCCGCCTTTAGCGGTACTGTTCTGTTTCCGTACAGTTCTGTAGTAGTTCTCTGCTTAGGTCCAAGCTTTTTGTAAAGCCAAAATTTTACTCTCCTCTAATACATAATGACAAACTTAGTCTATCCAAGTCCAGTCTAATATTCTTATCTTCGAAAACTTTAGTCCCAATTCATACTAAAGAAGAAGCATAAGGTCCTTATGCCTTTGAACCTACTTTGCACTGAAGTAGAAACTTCAAACAATCCATGTCTACTAGCGATCGGGATATCCTACACGACTATAATAGCCAATATCAAATAAGTATCTCTTCCAGCAACTACTTTCAATTGGAGAATAATCGATTTTTTGCTTAGACCTTTAAAAGTTTTAGAACAATAATACCGGACACAGACTCCAATTTCGAAACACTCTAAGGTTTATCAAAATTCCAAAAGTTTTATTGAACTACTCAAAAGTCCATCACCCACTATATCTAACACCCAAATCTGTGATTGTTATTGTCACCTCATTTAGTTGCTGTCCAAAATATTTCGCCAACTAAACTCTGGCATCGGACCACCCATTATCATTAGCGCAGTATAAGCAAAAAAATCCATCAATAAAATGTCTTTTTAATTGTTTTAACCCATAAACAAAGAATCCGATTAATGATTCACAAACACGCTATAACTTCACAAAAAAAAAAAGAAAAAAACTACACAAAACGTCACGACAAAATACAAGAAATCCAATATGAAAAAAATAATGCCACCAACGCACGAGTCTTGTTGGCAATAATTTTGAAACCATAAAAACTAGATAAACTAACAAACTATTGAATTAAAAAATAATAAATAAAAAAGAAAGAAATCTTCAAAAAGATAATCAATTTACGAGTAATGGTGGAATACTACCACCATTCGTACTACTCGTACTCGTAAAGATTTAAAACGCAACCCAAACGGACAGACAGATGATTTTATCTTAAATGCAAGGAAAACGTTTAACGCTAAAAGCGGAATACGAAACTAAAAACAAACAAAATTAAAGCAAAAGTCACCAGATTAACCGCACAATGAAGACAAACTGTAGACAACGTTGGAATGAAAAAAAAGAAAATCAAACATCATTGCCAGTGTCGTCGTCGTTGTCGTCGAAGGCTGTAAAAGACATCTGGATGCAAAACGACAAGTGAACAATAAGCAATACAATGTCGGCAGAGAGAGAGAGGTGGAAAATGAAAAAGGAATTAAAAGTGCAGCACAAATCGTGATGATTTATGACAACAATAATAAAATGTATAAACAGGAAAATGACACTAAATTCAAAGGAGGGATAGAATCTTTAAGGGAAGACATCTATATAGACATTTTATATAAATTCTAATGTGCATATAGAGACAGAGTAAAAAATTAATTTCCAATTTAATATCTCTTATACATTAAAAAATGTGTAGGAAAAATATTTAGTTTGTCTTTCTATTTGTAACACTTTGAAAATTGTCATTTACAAAAAATCCTTTAGCCGTGTGTCCACACAGCAAGTCCTTTGCGGAAGAACTTGTGCAAGTGTTTGTTGAAGTGTTCCAACTCAAGCCGAAACTTGCAGAAGTGTGCTTCCAAAAGTAGTTTGTTGAAGTTATTACGATGAACTTGCTGCAAACAATTGCAGACGTGTTTCCACACAATGTGAGTACAGCTTGCAGTATAGTTTGTAGTTCTTACCAAATTATCCTTAGTTTCTTTGGGTATATGAGATGACCTCATATATTTCATGTCATTATAAAACTCTCACTTGCTAACATATACATTTTCAGCACTTTGGCCACTTTTTTCCTTTCATTTTTACTTCTTCACCAAACTGCGTTCGGAGGTTGTGCAATTTCCTTTTGACCTCTCCTTCAGGCGTTACTATATCATTGGCTATTGCCTTTAAAACATTTTGTTTCTTAATTTTTTTCTTATAGTTTTTTAAGAATGTGTCCCATAATTCAGGATAACTTTCTTGTTTTTCAATTATCAAATGTGTTTTTTCACTACTCTAAACGAATTTATTTTTGTCCAGTTTTATAAATTTGCAGAAGAACTAAAAAAAATACATAAAACAAAATTGAAATAGAAGATAATACCACAAACCGTTTGCCCGACGTATACACAACTTCTACAAAACAGTTGCAGTTCATAGCGAGTCGTTCACGTTACTTCCAGCAAGCGACAAACGCGTATTTTCACACAATTGCTGCAACAACTTCTGTAAGCCGTGGCTTCTGGAAGTCGACTTCTATTACTTCTGGAAGCAACTTCCGCACGAAAACTTGGTACTGGACACAGGGCTTTTAACAATTGCCAAGTAAAAAAGCTCGAGCCCGACCATATGTTATCCTGCACAACAAAAAATTTTTATTCTGATGGGCAGTGTTGAATCCGCTGAGTGTAGAGAATACAGGAAGGAAATTGAGACCTCTGAACACTTCCTCTGTATATGCCCAATATGGAAGGAAGAAGGAATTTTTTGGGCCTCAATAGTTTAATATTTCGGGGTCAATCTATTTTCTTTTTTATCCTCTTCTTCAATTGCCCTGTGTGTTCCACTTTATGGCATTTCGCCATTTATGCGGTCAGTCCACCACTATATCGGTGGATATAGGCTGTTGATTAAAGATTATCTAGATTCACTAATTCTGTGTAACTTGGGTCATACATTGGGTGTTCTTTTTACAGTTGGACAAGTTTAAATCCTAATAAAACAAAGAAATATATTTTGAATGTCATTGCAATAGACTGTGTTGGATAGAAAATTTTATGACATTAATGTTCCCGCTATGTGGCACAATTTGGAACATCAACTTTCACAAACTTTTCGCAGCATACGCCAATAACTCTTCGAATGTTGATTGCCATGTGTTCAATTGTTTCTGCTTTATCTGCGTAGACAAGTAACTTTACATAACCCCGCAAAAAAAAAAAATAATTCAACGGAGTTAAATGAGACGATCTTGGTGGTCAATTAATCAAACGTTTCTTTAAATAAATCAATTGTAACACGCGCTGTGTGGGATGCCTGCAAGATTAATACCAGCTAATTGAGGTATGAAAACATATCTAATCATGTCCCCATATCGTTCACCATTGACAGTAACATTCTGACCATTCTCGTTTTTGAAGACATATGGACCAATGATTCCGCCAGACCATAAAGCGCACCAAACAGAGATTTTCTGTGGACGTAATGCTGTTTCGACAAAAGCTTGTGGATTATCCTGACTTCAAATGCGACAATTCTGTTTATTTCCATATCCGTTCAAACGGAAATGGACTTAATCGGTGAACAATATTATCAATTTTATGAAGTTTGACAAACAGAACCATTATTTTGATAAAAATTTTAACAATTTTCAAACACTGCTCTGGTGTAGGGCTATCCATAATGAAATGTCAAATCAAAATAAACAAAAAGCTTCAAATCTGTTGTCAAATAAAGCAGTGTTGCCACTGCACCTCTAGAAAAAACCCGATAGATTTCACACGCTAGTGAGGGGAAAATTATCATCAGCTAGGTACTCGTACCTGTTTTTGTTGAGATGCTTGAGCATTTAATGCATTTATTCTACCAGTATATATTTTTAGGTCCATATAATCCAGCTGATTTAGAATACCAACCAAATAATATAGGGACTACAATATCGTATTCTTACCTTTGTGTAGTGCTGTTCATAATATTGGATAGGACTGATGATATGACGTAGCTTAGCCGTTTTCCAATTTCCATCAACATTGCTCTGCTAAGCGCTTTGCCTTCAGGTAAAGGCACTTAAGATATGTTATTTTTAGTTAAACTTTCTCGATAGCAATGAAGCAAAACTAAATTAGAGGATGCCAGTCCACTGGTTATTAAATTGTCTACATGTCATTTATTCTGGTCTTAGTGCTGGTGTTATCTTATCCGGAATTCTTCTGACTATTGTCTGGGAATAACTTTGCTTTCCATGCATAAAAAACTATTATTGGAATTCGTAAGGTGTTTTTTCTTCGCTATGTTTATTACATTTTTTCTACCAGCCCGTCCATTCTTCCATTTGCAAAGATCACATGCGTGGATGGGTGAACTATGTTATCACTTGTATTTGTGTCAGTTTCTAATAACTCTTCTTCGATTCCATCTACTGTTGACAATTTCACCCATTGTTGGAAAACAGCCCATTGCCTTAGATATAATCTGTGATTGTCAGATAATGTCAGCAAGTGTGATGATTGACAGACAAAAATTGATTCTTTTTGGAAAGAAAAAGAAAAGCAAATTTAGAACCTAAACTATTTGTTAAAATTCAATATATGTAAGTCCAAGAGAGTACTGTAGGGTACTTTGCAATTAATTTTATTAAATCGTAAATATTTAAATTATTTGTTGATCGTCACTGTTTAAGGTAAACAATTCGTTGGCGATCAACAAAACAATAATTCAAATTTAGATTATTTTTACGGCCAAAAAAACAGTGTCTTTCAACAAATGCACTCGCTTAATAAATATGCAGCAGAGAAGCATTAGTAGACTTCGAATGGAACACATTACAAACTGACATGACAACGATGACGACTACGAAGAAGGACGGTGACGATCATTGGAAATGTCGTAAAAACAACATGCATGTATACAAATGAGTCTGATGACAAGAAACAAAAAAGCATTTTATCAGTTCCTACCAATTATTCAATTTTCAGAATGAAATTAAATATGTGTTCGAGGCAATTTTCATTAAACATAACGCCTAAATGATTTTCAATTTAGTAGCAGAAATAAAATTAAATGGGGTGTTTGCTGTGTAGGTACCAACAACAGCAGCAGCAACACCAACATAAATATCATGTCTGTGTTTTGTTATTATTTGTCACCTCGTTACATATTTTGTAAACAAATGACGAGGCACGAGTTGCGGCAGCAACAACAGCAGTGTACCTTGTAAAATAAACACAGCAGAGAATAGTATACGCGACACATGCAAATGATTGCATGGACGCCTAAATAGATGGTTGGGGAAAAATGGATGTAAAACATACGCATTGAACCATAATACCATAAATAAATAAACGCATTGCCTTCAGTCTCCCACTACTCGCTCCACTTCATCTCCTATGCTACTATTTGTTTTTTTTTTTTTGTTTTACGTCCTCCAATATTGTTTGCCTCCCTCTGTATTTGCCCTGAAATTATTGTCAGTCAGTTAGACTTTGTGAATTCAACGAAATTATATCGATCGAAAACGTGGGGCAAAAAAAAAAATTCTCATCAAGCAAGTGTTGATGTATTCAATTAGACAATCTATTTACAATTGCTTTATAGACGGACGCAGTGCGATGTATGGTATGTACGTATGTACGTGTATGGAGGTATTATAGACGCGCGCCTAATTTCGTTGTTGTGGGGAATCTGGAAACGTATGCTGTGCTCCAACCTTCTGCTTTGTGTGACTCTAATTCAATTAGTTGCCATCTATTGGGGGACTGATTGCATTGCTGCCAAACTCTTTTTTGTTTTTGTTTTGAGTTGATAGTTTTATGCGCCTAAAGTGCACCACACAAGATTTTTTTATGACAAACAATACAAAAATAGAAGGACAGACGACCAAAAAACGATTTTTCATTAGTATTTCATATTTTTTGTTTGAAAAAGAGGAACGAGGTATTTTTCAATCATAAAAATATCACAAAATTAAGACAGTGGGACAAAATTCGATGTTTAAGCAACCTTTTTCTTAATTATGATTGATGTAAAGTTTTCTTTTCACGGAAGCTGAAAAATTGCACTGGGCGTTCTAGTTTTAAACTGTTCTACGCATAGGTCAAAAATGTCAGTGCTGTTGTACTGAGTTACAAATCTGGCAGAATGCTAAAGGTAGGTTTCAGCGTCAAGCAAACTAATATTAATGTTTTTTACAATTGTGGTAGTAATTTGAGACCCTCTCACTCAGGCCACTTTGCACTGTATTTTCTATTTGTTTTCTCTTTACTTCTCTTTGTTTATTTTTTGCCTGTGCGTGTGAGTACGTATGTGTAAACAAAAAAGAGAAGAGCTGCTCTTTGCCCGTCGGTGCCATAAGTATAAAAAAGCTTAATATGATGTGATATGTGTAGTGGTGACTACACATTCTTTTCATAAGCTTCAAGTCGGATTTCAATCTAAACCTTATTTGGTAGGAGGTTGCTGTTAAGCTTTCTTGAAATAAAGAAATTCTCTTTTTATGACCCACTGTTACAAAAGCATGTTGTAAATTAAATTTATGACACAATAACAACATATCGTCAACATGTCGTCAGTAAAAGTTTAAAAGCCATTTTTACTTGGATGCCTGTCAATAAAATCAATTTAATATGAATATTTTCCATTAGTTGCAGTCAACAACAACAGAAAACCACTACAACAACATCAAGATGAACTACAACAACGCAATATACTATAAAAATATTGACGACAACTTCTTGTTTTTCGTCGCAAACGTTGTCCTCAACGTCAACATTGAACACATCAAACAATCAGCTAAAATGAATGAATGATCTGTGGCAGCGTCAACGTTTTACTTGCAATGAATGAATGAATGATTTATCCCTGTCGCGCGTTGTTGTTTTTGTTGTACACTTTCAAAAATGTGATCTGCATACGACATACACAATACGCTCAAGGGGTTGAAAAAAAAAAAATGTTTAAAAATTAAAATTTATTAGACAATATTTTTTTCGCTTTTTTTGTGCATCAGAAGGTAAAAAAGAAAAATATTAAGAAATGCTATAGTATAGACCGATTATGTTATACCCTACAGCAAATGTTCTCTTTATACAAAATAATGAGTGTACATGAAATTGGATATGACATTTTAAAATTACCACATTTGCAATTATGTTTAAGGGTCTGATATGATTAATCGGAATTCACTCCGATTTTTTTTTATGATAGGGACAGCAATGACCCTACGTTACGATGTAACAATTGGGATAAAATTTTTAAAAAGAATTTCTTTGGCTTGCAGACTTTTCCCTTCCATTTATGATGTGCCCCTAAAAGAAGCGTTTTGCAATTTTTGAATATATCTCTTTTCGTTTTCGCATGACAAATATTGACAAATATACACCGATTTTTTTAAATTTATGTTAGTACGGTTGTTAAGACACTTATAACTAAAGTTTCTTTCTAAATATGCGCTTGCATAAGAGGTTAATGAATTATGTTTGAGGTTGAGATTTTGATCTATTGCTATATTGATGTTGGAAATTGGGTCAGCATTAGAATCAAAAAGAAATAGTGATTTGATAAGTAAATGTAAAACTAAACCAGTTTATTTTTCTGGTGTTACAAGCATTATTAAAAACACCATATATGGCCACTACCTATAAGTAGTATAGTATATAAAGGCATAATGGTTGTTCAAAATGCTTTTTGAAAACATCTAAATGGCAATTAAATTTGCCTTTTAAAAGGCCTCTCTGCCTACAAATTTTTATATTTAAATTAGTTTCAGCGCAGATATTGTAATTAGGAAAATTACAGTTACAGAAAGTATGGCACTTTCTTTTTCTTAAGTCCTTCGGCTACCAGTGGAGCATACGGCCTCAAAAAATTTTTGCCATTTACTTCGGTCCTGCGCTAAGCACTTCTTCTCGTTAAAAGAATATCCCAGTTGTTGTATGTTCTCTCTGTTGTACAGAGAGTATGGCCTCTTCTTCTTTTTATTAAGTCCTTCGGCTCCCAGTGAAGCATGCGGCCTCAAAAAAATTTTGCCATTTACTTCGGTCCTTCGCTAAGCACTTCTTCTCGTTAAAAGAATATCCCAGTTGATGTATGTTCTCTCTATTGTACAGAAAGTATGGCCCCTTCTTCTTTTTTTTAAGTCCTTCGGCTCCCAGTGGAGCATGCGGCCTCAAAAAAATTTTGTCATTTACTTCGGTCCTTCGCTAAGCTATTCTTCTCGTTAAAAGAATATCCTATTTGTTGTATATGCTTCTCTATTGTGCGCTTCCATGTGTGTTTCGTTCTATCTCGTGCTCTGGTGTCTTGTGGGTTCCACTGGAGGGCTTGCCTGGCAATCTCGGTTGGTTTCCGTAGAGTGTGCCTAATCTAATTCCACCTTTTCTTTTTGATCTCCAGATGTATCGGTATTTGCTTACATTTGTCACACAATTTTGCGTTTGATAATATATTTGGCCACCAGATCTTGAGTATCTTTCTCAGACTCCTGTTAATAAAAGTTTGGAGTTCTGTACATAGTGTCTTTGTCACCAGCCACGTTTCTCACCCGAACATCAGTACCGGTTTTATATTCGCGTTAAATAACCGAATTTTCGGACCTGTTGATATAGAGGAAGATATATGCAAATTTTTAATAGCTGTGTATTCTGCTCAGGATATCACTGGAAACGCCGCCAAAGACTCGACATTTTCTATTATATCGTCACCGACTTTAAATATTTGGCCAGGGCCAAGCGAATTTATCTTCAGACCTTTTGTCGTCATGGAGTTAATCGTTAAACCAACTATACGTAAGGCGGTAGTGATGTCGGCTGTTTTTCTCCGCAATCGCGTATAATAGACATATGTTATCGACATATGCAAGATCTTCCAGGTGATGAAGTTCCATCGGATTCCACGATTATCAATTACCCGCATTAGAACATCATCCAGAACTATCAGGAACAAAGAAATGGTGTTAAAGTAGAAAACCATTGTAGAAAACCATACAACTAAAACCGTCGGTTTGTGTCTTTATAATTTTTATCAGCTTAGGCGCTATTTCCCTCCGCCGTAATGCATCCCAGATATAGCCTCTATCTGTGCTATCAAATGCTCTATTGTGGTCTACAAATACGAGTTGTAATGCTGTTTTCCACTTGACTGACTGCTCGATAATGATTCTCATTGTGTATATGTGGTTAACGCAAGAGCGGTTGGGATGTCTTCATATGGACGACTCAAGTTTATCGTTTATACGGTTAGGCAGAATCCTATTGAGTATCACTGATGGAATTGGCAACAATATGATACTTATGTAATTTTTGCGTTGGCTTAGATCAGGCTTTTTCGGAGTTGTTACCAAAATTCCCTCCAACCATTCTTTGGACACTTCCTCGGTGTCCCATATATTCGATAATAGCGGGAATAGCAGTGGTTCTGAGTCAGGCTTTTAGCATCTCGGCCGATAAATTCTTCATTGCCCCTACGGCTCTCGTAATTTCATCTATCTGTGGTGGTTGTGAAATTAGCGTTCGTTGTGTCCCGCCTGGCCACTCGAAGGTTGATTGTGATCAAGAGTGACCTAGATGGTAAGTTGGGGTTGTTTAAATTCACTTCTTGAATAAATTTAACTTCTTGTATGAAATACAAAAATTTAGGACTTAAAATGATTAATAAGATTATTATTGATAAGACCAATGGGAATTGGTAGCTGGATCAACATTCGAAACAAATGGTAGCCTGGCGGGACAAGATCTTAACTGTAAAGCGGGTAAGAACAGTGTTTAACTAATCTGGTAACATGTTGCTAAGCATTTTCATAGATACTACGACTAATACTACGACTAATCCGAGCTTTAAGTAACTGAGTCTAGATCTAGTTATATGCGATTGGCAGACCTGGTTTCAACAGTTCATAATAGACAGAATTCTTCTAATCCCACCAAATACAAAGCATCACTTTAGCTCCAGGTATACTTGGCTTTGACGTTGGAGCGGATGATTGGCGTGGCACTAAAACAATTGCATTTCTTTCAGATACTGTTATCTTTATCCTTATTTCATTCCCTGTACTAAATTGATACAGAAATGGCATTCAAGCAGAATTTCAAACATGCAAAATTGTCTCTTTAATGTCTCTTAGTTTTAATTCATGTGATTTCCAATTCATCATTTGGGTGGTCTTTGACTTCTTTGCCATGATATCAAAATAACTACTTCTCCTGCACAGTGAAACCAAATTGACACATTCAGGATAAGCTTTGCGGAGCTATCGATGTGTTTTATCTGCACTTTTAATTCAAATTTATTAACTTAAGCAAAATTTGCCTAAAGCGATATTCTCGAAGCAAAAGAAAAAAAACAGTTATCATATTAACAATTAGCCCCTTGTTTTTTACATAATTTTACTATGAGAGAATAAATGATATACTTATACCCTCCAACATGCCAAATAAGATATAAAAAACACAAACCATATTTAAAAGATGCACTTTATTTTGTAAATCCCGCATTTTAATTGATCAATCTGGTTGTCTGGAAAATTTTGTTTAATATCTCGGGCTTACGTAGGAGGTTAAAAACAAGGGTCAATTAAATAATTGGGACTTACCAGTGTAGCTATAGGCTTGGTATGTCTAACACCGAAGAAATATTTGCATTACGCCAGATCTTTGAGGAGACCCAATAGAAACAAATCGACACATTTCACCTCTTATTCGATTACAAAACCGCTTTTGGCAGCCCGCTACTCGTGAAAGTTTTTAATACCATGTCTGAAACCACATCATCAGTTGAAATCGATAAAGATCTATTTGAGCCGTTTACTACCAAACAACATTCTATTGCACAAAGTCGTGCGGATGCAGGGGCTAATACTGCAGACACAGGCGACTCGCGTACGGCAACAATAATGATATGAGACGCACACTGCGCGGAGTAACTTCTGTGTTTACGGATTTTAAAAAGCATTCAAAGAAAATAAGTTTGGCAGTCAAGAAATTCGAAACGGAGGTTATGGAGTCTACGAGAATTGGACAACATGTGGAAGTTGGTAACAGTTATAGCTATGAGGTTGTTGAGCAATTTATTTACTTCGTCACTGTCGTAACCAAAAACTCTGAAGCGTGAGTAAGATTTATGGACCAATCTACGACAGTGGAGAATATCGGCATTACATGAATCATGAGCTGAATGAGTTGTATGGCGATATAGTAAAACTAATTAAACAACAAACGCTGCGATGGCTAGGACGTGTCGTTCGAATGATAGAAAAGACTACAACAAGAAAGGTGTTTGAAAGCAATCTCGTATGAATTCTCAGATGGGGACGTTAAAAGCTCACGTTCAAGGGAACGTCTCGATGCTCGGTATAAGAAATTGGAGAAGATGCTCTCCAGTTCGAATCGAATGGAATTCTATCCTATGCTCGGACAATGACACAACCGTTTGATACCTAAGTATGTAGGTATTTCGGCAAAATTTAATATATTTTAGAATCAGCTGTAATTATAATATACATACATACATACATATAGTGGTGAAAGACATAATAGGAACACATCAAAATTTTCTTAAAGTAAAGATTCTTAAAATTTTCTAAATGTTCTTAAAATTTTCATGGACAAAAATCAAATAAAGAATGCATTTTAATTTAAAGAAGTTAAGTGCTAGTAATTTGGCATAAATGAAAGTGTCCCTAATATTTCTGGTATTGTAATAATCAGTACTTAGTAGCTCCCATTTACTAACTATGTACTCCGAAAGTCTTTTAGTCTTTGAAGAAGTTACTAATAAATTTACTATTTCCTCAGACATCTTAATAGGACATCAAAATGAAGCCGTTGTAGAAAACTATTATGAATCTGTAATTAAAAGACTGGAAAGATGAAAGAAAGTACAAAGAATATATCCGTGCCAGGAGCTAATAAGTCTGCGAGCTCTTCAGGACGCGGAAAGCAAATAAAGTTTTAAAAAAATGTCGGGACGACAACAATCAAAAGGATAATTGTGCAATAATCCCAACCAAAAAAAGAACTGTTTTCTTCCTTTAGGAAGATCAAGGAAGAATTAAATTTAAATGCTTTATCACGTACTATACGGAAAAGGCTTAGCCAGAGCAGTCTAAAAAGTTTTTACACAAAGAAACACCCATTATTGAGAGACGCAAATATAAAAAGCCTTTGTCCTTTGCATGTTTTCAACTGCGCCAGAATCATATTGGAATCGAGTGATTAGGTTAGGTGAGTCGGAACATAAACTAAAAACTGCAAAAGATGCTAAAAGGGTATGTTGTGAGCCTTCACACAAACTTAAATCCAAACACTTTACATATACTATAAAACATGATGATGGCTGCTTTTCTCTCTCTGGAGTGGGTCGAATAATCAGAATCGACCCAAAAATTACTGGTGAGGATTGTGCTAATAGTAGTGCTATGGTAATAGGCTTGGGGGTACTTTATTTTCCAACAAGATAATGGTCCCAAACATACGACCCAAGTTCCAAGGAACGATTTTCATGAAGATTATACCGAAATATTTGAATGATCGATTTATACTATCGATCTGAACTCAGTGGATGGCCTGTTTAACATACCAAATTAACATTAAACATTTCGCCATGAAATGAAAGGCGAATGGAGAGAGATGCCTGTACAGATTTTAGAAAACTTGAGTTCAGGTGTACCTAAAGGGCTTTGTAAAGTAATAGTTTAAAAAGGAGGAGCTCCTAAATACTTATTATCATCAAATTACTTCATATTTCTGAGGTCATCATCAATTAATATTTTACATTTGCTCTTTATTTTGTTCAATCGTAAGCAAAAAGCATTTTAAATTATGTTGTTTAGCTGGAAAAGTTTAATTAAAATATCCGAGTTTTTGTGGTTTATATTGAAATAAAGGGTCCGCCAAATAAATTATTTTTTTTTTAATGCTATAAAAAAAACTACTGAATATTTTCTCAAATTTCTTTTTTTATTTGAAAGTACAATCCTTCCGGTTAGTAATGCAAAATAATTTCATTCAAATGGCTGCCTCGGCTGGCCATGCAGTAGCCTATACGATCGCTCCAATTTTTAAGCACATTATCGATTGTGTGCAGCTGTATTTCACCAATGGCTTCACGAATATTGTCCTTTAAAGCGTCAATTGTCTCTGGCTTGTTGGCGTAACGCTTATCTTTGACGGCACCCCCCCACAAATAATAGTCCAACGATGTCAAATCGCAGCTCCGAGTTGGCTAAACGACATCAGCTCTGCGGCTGATAATGCGATCTTCAAAAACAAGGCGCAAGACATCGAATGTAGCTTCGGCTGTGTGGCACGTAGCGCCGTCCTGTTGAAACCAAATGTTGATATATCTTCAATTTTTCTGAACAAAAATTCGTTCAACATGGCCCGATAACGATCGCCATTGACTGTAACGGCAACTCTTTGCTCATTTCCGAAGAAAAATGGCCCAATTATGCCTCTGGACCGAAATCCGCACCAAACAGTGACTCGTCTTGGGTGTATTGGCTTTTCAATGTATGCATGCGGTTTTCTGTGCCCCAAATGCGATAATTTTTCTTGTTTACATACCCGCCAAGATCAAAATGAACTTCATCTGAAAAGATGATTTTTTTTTGGCAAAATCGACATCTTCTGTAAGTCGATCGCATGCCCAGATCCCCAGCGTTGTTCAAGCGTATACACAACCATATTCGTTCAGCGGAAGGATAAAACTAATTATCTGTTACCATTGACGAAATAAGCACGAGGTTAAAACAAACGTTAGATGTTGGACCCTTTATAAACGAAATTAATAAATTCAATAAATTTTTTAACAATAATATTAAGTTTGATTCTATTTTTCTTTAATGAATTATGAAAAAGGTTATTTGGACTTTATTTTGTCCAATAGTGTATATAACGATATCCCATGTGCAAGCTTTTATACAAAAGTATAAACATTCCAAGCCATTATGTGCCATATTGCCATATTGTGTATGGATAATTTGTCTCTGCCTTTTTTAATTCTTTTAAAATTTAATACCTTTTTTTAAATTGTAATATATTCGCTGCTGCATTACAAAATGTTAAATAGTTCATATAAATTCCACCAAAAATTCCATTTTAAATATACATTTTTTTCTCAACAATTTTCATTACAGCATACAAATATTTGCTATAGAAATACTATAAAACAAAAGCCGAAACAGAAAGAAATAGAAACAGAAACAGAAACAGAAAAAATCAAAACTTTTTCTTATTTTTATGAATATGAATTTCGAAAATGTTCAAATTTAATTTGAATGTCGTCCACTTGTAAAATCATAGACATGCGGAATAAGTGAATGAATAGAAGGAATACCAAATAATTTGGGCTTTTTTTTTGTTAAAGTTGCCAAAAAAAAGTGGATAAAAAAATACAGGTTCTGGCTAAAAACTTTTCTCATATAAAAATTTTTATACCTCGTAAATAAAAAAAAAAAAATGTTAAAAAAAAGCGAAAAACTACGAAAAGCAAATAAAACTTACAAGGCAGACATACGGAAATTTTATTTCAATGGGCTAACGATACTGTTTTTTCTTTTTTAATTTCATAAAATTGCCACAAATAGTCTGAAATATTTGTTAAAGGGTTTCAGAACAAAAAAACATATGAACTAATTTAACAAAAATATATAAAAATTTTCTGTGTAAAAAATAAGAGTAAACATTATGAATTTCAATACCACATACTATTTACTATTTAAATGTAAAATATTCTATGGAAAAAGGTCATTAACTCGGTTTCGGAAAAAGGAAAAAGTGATATGGTATAAACATATAAACACGTGATTTTCATCTCTGCCATGTTTGTGTAGTGGTTTGCTAAAGCCACAGGAACACCATACAATTTCAAGTGGTTTTACTGTGCGTACTAGAGACCTGATGATGGGGAATCCCTTTAAAATTAAAGAAAATATCAAGTATTTCTTATCACAGTCATAGTCATTCATTCAATTGTGTATATTTGGAAACAAAAAAGGAGTCAACATATTTATTCGGGAAAATTGTCAACTTCCTTGACGATTTAGATAAAGTTTAATGAACTTCCTCCGTCTTAGTAAACAATTAAAAATTTTAAATTATTTAGAGTTTACATTTGTACTATAAGAGGAAGTTAATGATTGATAAAATCACTTCTCCACTAAAGAGTTCAAGCAACTGTCTCTTAAATTTGTAAACAACTCCTATGTTTGTGTGTTTATAGATTTTTCCTGCCTTTTTCTTGCGTTCAGGTGTCATACTATATTGTGAACAAAACATGTTGGTTCGTTGCACTGATTCAATTTTTATTGGTTCGTTTAATGAAGAAAAAATTTTTTATAAATAAAATCAATTAAAATCATCATTGACAACTTAACTAATGGTTTGAGAGAACTTTAATAAGAAAAAATAAATAAAAATTCACTTGATCTTTGCTAGGAAGTAATAATTTTTGTTTTTGGTCATGTGCCACATCTGCTTTTATTTTCGTAAATAAAAGCTGCTGCCAACAAGGCAAAGACTTGACACATGATTTACCAGTCTGTGTATATTGAAAGTATAATGGCATTTAAATATAAAAGGAGTTCAGAAATGCAGAGGCATTGAAGAAATGTTTTAGAAAATTTTTAATTTATTTATTTTTATTAGCAAAATTCATTAATTATGTGTATTTGACATTGTAAACTTATGTAATTGTAATCATTTACCATCGATTATGAGCCGGTATTTTTGGTCAAGTTTGCAATACTGTTTGAAAACACAAATGTGGTTGTTAATTGTAAAAATATAAATTATTTCTTTATTTATGCATATTTTTGGTTTTTAATTATTTGAGAAAATGTAAGGTGACAAATTCTCCTTGAAAAATAAGACCACACTTAGGCAAGTAGTTAATCCAATAGTAACACAACATCAAATCAGGTCGTTTCATTGGAATGACTGGACACTAACACAGTAGACAAAAATAGTCTCTTCCTCCTGTTCAAAACTACAGCTCCTGCAGAAGTTTTGAGAGTGAATGTCGGGTTTATCGGCATGGCCAGCGAGAACCGCAATAGTTTGATAATGGTGATGCGATTTAAGGAAAAAAGCAGTTGGACCTACTCCTATCCATGTCGGCCCAGCAGAGTCTAGCCATACCTCACATTGCTCATGCTACCGATGAGATTGAACCTCTCTATACATTGACAGCAGGATTTCAGTTTAACCTAGAATCCACAAAAGAATTACGTTTTATTGATTACATCGTAAAATAGAGTAGGTTCCACAAAGGCTCATTAGAACCAATTAGTGATGACACTTTTAAGTCACAAATACTGCCTACCGTCCACTTACACTTACTACGGTCCATTACGTTTTCCCCCTAGAAGAGTTTGTTGCCCAGAATAACACCCTCGTGGATAAGGGGAGTTGAACGCAGACAAAGCTTAAAGCCAGGTTTCTTATAGTATTACTTCCATCATGTAAGGCCACCAAGACACCAAGACTATACGACATTTTGTGATACACTGGCAAACATGTTTGTGCAAACATTGTGTATGTATGCGTTTGCTTGTACCCAAATGTTGGAATCGGTGATATACTGTGTCAAACTTGATAATAAAATTTCACTTTAAGTGGTTTTAAAGATGGCGGAAGTGATTTGCCGCCGGGAAAAATATTCATTTATAAGCAGTTTTCAGTGAACAAACAATTTTTTTTTATTTGTAAGAAAAATATAAAGTATTGCTAATAAAAAATGATATGTATGTATGTTATCTTTGCATTGACCAACTAAACTATAACATTTTATTGTAAATATTTTTAAATTTATTTCTTTTAAAATTTCATTCAGTCCATACATTTGTAATATGGAAGTTTTGATAATAATTTTATTGGGGGTACTTTTGCTATTCTACCTGTCGATACCATTGGAAACAGCCTATAGAATTAATTGTCCAAGCGACAATATAATGGAGACCAGACAAAAGAGGTGAATAAATATTAAAAACAAAGTAACATCTTTTAATGGATGATAAATGTCACTTAGAGTACGAACAATTAAGGCCTTCTTCTCTGAAAGTAATATGATTTTTGTTTGAATATTTAGAGTCTATTCATTTTGTTTAATATCTTACATTACTTAGTAATAATAAGTACAATTATGTGTATTCATATATTAAATTAAAGTTAAAAATTATAAAAATATTTACATAATTAATATAAACATATTACTTGAAACTGGTGAAGTAACAAGATAAGCATTATTTTTTTCAAAATTTTGTATTTCATTTCTTCTGCAAATTTCTACGCTGACACAAATAAAATGTAAATCGCAAACAACGTCAGATATTTCAAACATTTGGAAAATATCAAAAGCATTTTGATATTCTTCAAACTTAACACACAACGTATGCGTGTGGCAATTTTTATACTTTTCTACCATACATACACAATATTTACGTAAACATGTTTGCCAGTGTATCACCCCTTTAAGGAAATGATGTGCGGACCAATACTTGTCACTGCAATGGCCAGATCCTCCTGAAAGCGCAAACACAGAGAGTAAAATCAAATTTGAAAATCCAAGTGGATTGTTGAATTTATATTTTTACAACTTGAATTTTTTCAACAGCAAACATCTTTGAATATATGTAAAACCACATTAAATCGACGTATTAATTTTTAAAACCAAGATAGGTTTGATAATTTGAACACGTTCAACATTGAATGAAAAATTAATATTTTTGATTTCTGGATCAATTTAATTTCAACAACGACAACTGCCAACCAAAAATGCTTCAATGTTGATTTAAAAATGCCAATATATAAATTTAAAACGTAGGTTTTTAAATTAAAAAGTACATTTTCGATTCAATGTGAATACAATTTGAAAATTGTAATGCACGTTGTTGAATATATTTTAATGGTGAAATAACATTAAATTCACGTTGATCTATGCTTAAATAAAAAACTCATTGTTGATTTGATGTTATTTAACAACATTTTAAAATAAAACTGCACGAAGCCGTCAAATAAAAGTTGTATGTATATTTTTGTGAAAAATAAGAAGTTAAATTAATGAAAAAAAGAAAAATTGAATTTAATTTACTAAACTGTTGCCGATATTACAAGGTAAGTAAATAAATTTGAATATGTATACCATACCAGGCAATATGCTTACATGTGTCATTTGTTCTCTTCACACATCCTACAGAAGTCCGGAGTATTGCTTCCACATAGAAAGTTCCTCGTAAGAGACTGTATCAAGTTATTATCTAAACACTCTCATAGGTATTCTAATAATTAATTACACGAGTAAATGCATTTTATACTCTGGATTTTACTGAGTCCCTTGTCGTTCTTAAGAGATGGCCTATTGGTTGTCTTACCAAACGTTTTAGAGTTTAAGATGTGTTCTCTGAACCTGGTATAGACAGTTCACTAAAAACTTTATTGCCGCTGCTACCGTGACCCGGTACCCAACACAATCTGACCACATAATGTTCTAAAATCCACGTAGGGGCCATCCTACAGTCACTGATTAACTTATTTTTTAGCGTGTGTACGATTAGGGCCCTTTGTCGCCTGGCTGTCAATATAAATAACTGTCAATATTTCAATCTATAAGCTGATTTGTTATAAGAACAACAAGTAATTTAGCTTGGATGACATTGCAGTAGTCCGGCAATCTGTACTAATGCCTATCAGAAATATAGGCCCCCGCTTCAGTCCGTCTATCCATGTTGACTGCTCAAACATCAAACAGCCGCGCCGATCCTATCCACCTGTCCTTCGCAGGTATAATCGCCTTTGGCATTCCTCTAAAATTAGCGCTGGAGATCTCATAACCCATCGAGCTCTGCCGCCCGAAAATCTTGATAACACTAGATCATATATATGTTCTTGTTAAATAATTTTTAAATCAATTTCTTTTTCAGCAGAAGTACTCTCATTGCAAGACTGTTTATGTGCATCTCTAAGACATACGGATGCTGGTTGCAATTATGCGAAAAGTTTATGTACATATTTTATATCTGACCAAAAAAGTTATTGTAAATTTGGTTTGAATAAAATTCATAAAAAATAAAGTGCATTTTGAATTAAAACCGTTTAAGAATAATGTTTTGAAAGAAAATATAATCAAAATGGCCCACTGTACTATTAGAGTGAAGCCATACAATGTTGCTTCGAACATTTTCAAGTATGATTTAAAACTGTTTCTATTTTGAAATAAAGCAGAAAATGTTTAATTTAACATTGCACATTTTTGAATTAAATATTCCAAATTTTTAATTTAAGTTTGGTCAATGTAGAACCAAGTACCAGCAATTTCAAATCAAAGATGTTTCTACATTGATTTTGAAAATAAGTTGTTTTCAAAATAAACGTTGTTGAATTTACGATTTTCTACCTTGGCTAGCTTTCAAAGTTGTTTTTTGCTGATTTAAGTTTGTTTTTGTTGAATTTCTGTCATTTTACTCTGGGTGAAGGCCTTAAAACGACATCGTTAAAACTCCTCCCACAATAGCTCCACAACGATGTTCCACAGCAAGGGAGAGAAAACTCCTTGCAGGGTGCCACTATTTATTCTCTTCACCTGATGAGTCTCGGCAATTAAGGCAGTTGTAACCCTGTCGGTTAAAAGTTTCCCCACAAACCTCACTAAAATCCTCTCCAAAGTTTTGAGAAGGAATGAGGTCAGTCTTATAGGCTTGAGGTCCTTCACGGTGAAGATTTTAATTTTAATATTTTGCTTCCACATGTTTTGTGAAATAAAGTATTGCAAGCACGCTCAGGACAAAAAAAACTGCCTTTTTAAGTATAGTATATTTACAAGGCATAGCAAGTGCAAATGTATATATTTTGTTGCTATATAGTAAAAATATACTACGTAAGTTTGCAAATGCTACGATGCAAGCCCACATACACAAGATCGTGAATTGGGCCATTGCATTAAAATACGATATTGTGTATTAAAAACCTATGTAAATGCTAGGAATGACCTTGGATTAACCAGAATCACAGATACATACAAATCTACTTTTAAAAATTTCTATGACAGAGTCAATGTCATAACAAGCTTAGCTGACCTAAATTAGAGAATGAACTTACTTTTTATGGCATCAAAACAGGTGTGTTACAAAGTTTGACATTTTTTCACCAAATTTAGCGCAGACTACAAAAACCTTTGGCCTAAATTTTGTTCAAGAAATGATTGTTCCGATTTTATTGGAGAACAGGTTGTAGGTCAGCTAAAGAAAGTTTTGAAGCCAAAATATTTGCAAAATAGGACTTACTCATGTTTCGAAATGCATTAGAAATTTTTTAGGGATATATGATATGATTTTTATCGTTTAGGTTTTGAAAATCAAAAAACACAGAAAATGTGCACAAGTAAATTTATTTGGAGCGAAAAATTACTGCCTTACATTTTAAAGAATATTAAATGTAAATAATGCCTGCAGCTACGCTGCATACTTTTTCCAACATAACGGTTGGTATCTTTCTAATAGCAGTTGTAATGTTGTCTTCCATGGCTGTATAAATAAGACTGCACGTAGCCTCACAAAATAATTTTTAGGGGTCAATGGACTGTTCCAAAACGTGCTCACCGAGCTTGCTTCTCATTAGGTTCATGTTATCGTCTGCCGTGTGCCATGCAGCACCATCTTGTTGAAAGCACACATCAACCAAGTGAAATTCTTCAATTTTGGGCAAAAAAATTTCTATAATCAGTGCACGTTGCCTTGATACATTGATGGTAATGTAACGATTATTATCATTCTTAAAGAAGTACGATTCATTGAAGCCTGCGGCCCAGAAAATGCACTAAACGTGCATCTTTCAGGGGGCATTTGTTGCCCTTGAACTGCCTCTGGCTGCTCTTCACACCAAATTCAACAAATTCTATTGTTGGCATGCTTATTCGGCCAAAAATGAGCTTTGTCTCTGACAAAAATTATACTATAAAAACGCATTACTCACACAGCACGAATTTTTATAAAAAAAATTGAATAATTTAAAAGCGTTGTTCATTTGTTAGTCTATTCCAGGGATGCGCACAACGAGTAAAACACTTAAAACGATGAACTTATGATGCCGTAAAAAATAAGTACTCATGCATACATTTGTGTAGATAAGAGGTGAAACGGAATTGGGGTTTGACGATTTTTTCCATACAAAATGACATAAAAAATCGTTGACAGCATTTTTTCTTACTCTTCAATGGTCCTCTCACAGTCTATATGTGGTGTTGCCGTTCTTTCACTAAATTTTATGCATTTTGTAAACAAATAACATATGTTTTTGGTTTGGAGCGAAACAAATAAAAACAAAAAGCAAAACAAACATAAAAACCAAAAGGGCAATTGATAGTATTTACACTTGCGGCTGTCGATTTTATTATGGATCATCTTTTTTTGACAGCGTTTTTGCTTGAAGTTGCGGACGTATTCTGTTTCATCACTTTTTATTAATATTTCTCGGTGTACTAATCAAAATTTGAGCTCGTTTGAAAATCTCTTTGAAATTAAAAAGAAGAAAACATGCGCTCCACCCCTTCTTCGTTGAGGACTAACAAGCAATTGAATAAAATTTGTGTGACACACACATGTTTTTTGTTGTAAATAGGGTTGCCATTTGGAATAATGTAAACACGGCGTAGGAATTTTTTTTGGTAGTAATAAATAAGCCAATGATTTGACATGAAGAGTAGCAAAGCTACACTCTTGATCTTACACGGTTGCTTCTGATTACAGAACCCGCCTTCATTAGCTCCGTTGGTCTCGCACAAATAAAAATAAAATAAAGCTTATTATGGCTTTGGACCAGAGTCAGGCAAAGAGCTGCAAGTGGAAAAATACAGTGTAAAGTGGCCTGAGTGGGAGCTCTGAAATTACTACCACAATTGTGAAATGCGTTTGTATATTTTGCCGGACTCTGCTTTGAACAAAGTTAAGACTTGTGTTCTCTTTCTTTTGGTTTTGATTATACTGTGGAATTTTCGGATTATTGTATAGGAAGTTAATAATTCTAAGATCTAGGCCAGCATAGTAAAATCTTCAAAGTGTTTGGCGTTCTCTGCCAAAGCTTTAAAATTTTTTTTCTTATCTTGATGTTCGTTTGCTTAGTTTTTCAGTTATAACTCAATAATCATTGACGTTTTCTCATTACATTCTTTGACAATATCGTAGCCAAATTTTTATAAATACATCAAGTTGGAGTGAAATGAATTTTTAAAAAGTTTGTCAATAACTCCGAATTTCTGAACATAAACGATTGATAAATTTGTAAATCAAAGAAAATTGTATTTTATTGTTCCATTAGAACTGAGCTCCAATATTGTTACTAAGCAGTGATCGAATATGACGTCAAACGCCACATGACGGCTAAATCAGTCCTATATTCTTAACATTTTAAAACAATTGAAACAAGAAAGAAGTTTTTGAGAGCCCAATCTTATTTTAAGCAGAGTTTTAACTTGCTAATAATCAACTTCTCCGAAAATAACCTGTTTTCTAACATATTTCAAATATACAAAGTAGAATCGATAGTTTGAAAAAACTTTGTAGTCCCTCATATTTTAAGACTCTTATTACCAAATTGGAATAGATTTGTTGTATTATTTATAGGTAATCAGCACAGTTTTTTCTATTACTTAAAGTGCATGCACACTTATTTATACGAATAAATTTTAGGCCATCAAATATTACCCTTAAGTCCAATAATAATTTTGCTATTTATTTTAGCACTTAATGGTCAACATAAAATACCGAATTTTATTTTTTTTATTACGAATTTGGCCGCATAAAAAGGATTCATTATCATAAAACACTTATTTTTATGAATTAAAAACAACAAAGGTGTGGGGTGGCATTCGTTTACATGGACGTTACGGTATAAAAGGGTTAAATGATTTAGAAAAAAAAACAAAAACAAAAAAACAAACGTGTAATATATTGTCACCCTTGTATAACAAGACAAGCAATCAGGCATGCTGTGTTTACTAAGATCTGTAAAGGGATTTAAATGGTACAGCTAAGTGAGGCAGGTGGTGTGGGGATACTTTTCTTCGAAATTGAAAAATAAGAAAAAGGTAGAAAAAAAATAGAAAGAAAAGGGACATGATTTGTCGCCTTTTAGGCAAACGATTACCACATTATAAGATATTGGCAAAGAAAAATAAGAATTTTTTATTTTGTAACATTTTAATGCACTTCACTCATGGAGGCACGTTCCAAGGATTGTGAATTATTGCTACTTGGAATTGGTTTCGTTAGTTGCTCCCTTTTTTCTCAATACTTTTTCAATTCTCGGTTATTTGCTAATTCACTGCACAAGCGTCTAAAAACAGTGTTTGTAAGGAAACTTCATGCATAAGAGTTGTGACATATTTTTAGCATTCCCTAATGGCACATAAATAATCTTGATGTAAAAAAAGAACATAAGACGCTCCCCCTTTAAGTTACAGATTCAAAGAAAATCTATGAAATCCTGTGCGTATATGAAATTTAATATTTAATTTTTCTTTTTATGCCACCAGTCCAATAAGAGAGAAAAAGGGTGCAGAATATGATTAGTAATGCATCCATCAGCTAATAGATGATTTGAGAGCAATTCAAGTAAAATTAGTTTTTTTCCGTTCTACCCTACAATCACTAGTGGTATAGAGTATATGTTACCATTAGAAAAATTAAGTAAAATAAAATTCTAACGCTGCTAGTGAATAGAAATTTAGAACAATTAAGCCTAAATACCTCAACATAGTCCGATTAAATAGAAATACAACTTAGAACTTTCAATCAAGTACCGTAAAAATCAAAGAGTTTCATGCACTTTAACTTTTAACTTGCATTATCCAGAAAATTCCAAAGTGATAACATTTTTATGCTGCAGAATGGATCCGTGGTAATGACGCTCCTACCGACCTCTGTTTTGATATCCAGGCGGTGCTCAGATCTCTTTCGGGTGAGAGTAAGCTGGTCAGGAACTTGCTTGTGGCATTATCACCACAGTTTTGTGTACATCCCAACTGGGTTCGTGGTTCACAGGGACATCCCGGGTAACTGTGCTGCTGATGGACTCTCTAAGGCAGCAAACTTCTTCCGGACATTCATCTTCACGTGGGTGGGTGTGCCTCTTACCTCCGTCAAACTGGCGATCAAGCGGAAGTATATGTTGGACGCTGAAAGAGCCTGGACGGAATGTGAATCTTGTTTTATCGCCAGACTCACCTGGTCTAGGTTGGATATGAAGCGTACTAATCAGCTGTTCACACTGAACCGTCGGAGCCTCTCCTCTGTTATATCTATCCTCATGGGTCATTACGTCATGAATAGGCAAGCACAAAGGCTGCGGATTGAAAGAGGTGGAGGAGACCGCGGTCAACTTTATATGCCAAAGTCCGTTTCTCGCACGGTGGAAACTTCGCACACTGGGCTCTCCCTTTCTTATCGGGCTGGTTTCCGATCTAATCCAGGGAAGTGCATCTATTCGGTGCATCTATTTGATCATCAGGACTCTAGTGAATAGAACGGAGACAACACGTTATGTGGTATCACAACTGGCCGTTATGCGTGTTCAAGTGTGCCATGTTTAGCCAGGCTGCTACTGCCTCCTATCCTATCCAGAATATCACACCAACATTCTGCAGAGTTTCATCAGTTCGAAGTAAGTGTCTCTCCTTTTCTGCCTTCTGACTGATGACTGCTTCTATTGATGGTGTGATCCAGCTATTGGAACTGTATAAACAAACCGTCCACAGCATTTTGGGTCAGCCCACTACATATTTGAATATTAGTCTCGACGTAACCAAATAGAAAATTTTGTCAAAAACTTGACTTCAAGGTTACACTGAATCAGGGCTTGTACGTCAATAAACTGAGTTTTGTTAAGATCAGTCTTAAAGCAATTTCACTTTGACGCTTATAGTGCTTAATAGTTAACTGCGATTAAGATAAAATTCCTGCCTTAAGTGACCTAGATGAGATGAAATTAGATGTAACCTCGAATTACATTCCTTGTACGAAGAATAGCAATATGGGTTCAGTTTTCGTTAACACTGTTATGGTGGTCTTGACACATATGTACATCAATCAATTTATTTTTTTAATTTTATCCTTTTTAGTATCATACCTATGCTGTAGGTAGAGCGGCTTTTACCATTACTACGTAATTTAAATTCAGTTGCATTAAACGGCTACCTACTCGTCCCGAGGGGTTAATGATTATTTTGGATACTTGGACAGTGAGGCGTTCTGGAAATTTCAGATCTATATACCCGAAGAGAATTTATTAATTGCGTTAGAGAATTTCTGAGCAGCAAATTGAAGAATTTGAGTATTTCAAAGCTTATTTCGTTTCCTCTCCGTTAGATACAAGAGACTTTTTCTGTTTAATAAGAGCGAGCTCAGGGTACTCTTTCGGTACCTCCGAAAGAGATATTTCTTCTCTCACTAAATATGATTACTAACTTTATTTGTAAGCACAATCTGATGCGGTGAACTTATTGGGCTGCACAAAAGATCCTTTGGGTTGCAGTACATTTCAGCCCTTACCAATAGATCATAACAAGTTCTGTTTTGATTTTTTACTAAACTTAACTACAAAATTGACAGCTTTTAGAATTTAATTATGTCCAAAGCCAGTACACCACAGCAGAAGGACTTTAGAGCAGTAATGCTCGACATGATTTCACCAGAAATGTAGTTTCTTATAGCATATCTTTATTATTATTGTTTACAAAACTCTTGCAACCAATAGATCAAATTTTTACTTAACACTTGTTATATTGCTGAATATAGAGTATCAAGCAGTTGGACTTGGCTGATTAAAATTTTCTTATTGTTTTATTGAGATAAATACATAAATATTTTAAAAATTGCATTTCGAATTTTTGTTTCCCCTTTATAGCATAAGTTTCATATTTTGCAGATTTGTTTATGGTTTAATGTTTAAGAATCAAGAAGTTCTATTTAGATTTTGTTCTACGAAATTTTATAAATAGTAAAATTGTGCGTGCCTCTTATTGAGTTTCTTTTATGTATTTTTGATCGAGTGGTGTCAATGCGTGAAATATAATTGAGTCGCATTATACGATTTACTTAAAAGCACGTTCCACACACCAAATTGCAAGGCAAATATTTTGCTATAAATTGATTTTAAAATTCTATTCCAATAGTAATTTTTAATAAATTCATTGCAAAAAATATATAAAAATTATGTTGCCACAGGAAGCGGCGCATAATTATGTGTCTGCTGAAATCAAAAGTCTTTCGCTTCTTTCTAAATGTTAAGTTTAAATGGAACAGTTTTTTTTTTTTAATTAGATTTTATCTTAAATCATATTTATTTATTTATTTATTTTTTTTTTTTTTGTAAATAACCTCTTTAATTTCATTACATTACTACTCGATCAGAGTCCTTATGAAAACATCCAGTAACAAGATTATTCCGTAGAGAGGAATAATATATTGTCCCACATACCCATCTACGGACACTTCCATCAGCGCATACAATAGTACGAGGACCCTGGCACGAAAAAAGTAACCTCCTCTCCCATTTCCTAAGCCTCTCCATCTGACTTGAGGAGATTTTAAACCAATTTGGAAAGGCATAGGACATAAGGGGCCCGACAATCTGGCGGTATATCAGCAGCCTGATTGTGGTACTAAGGCCCACTCTGCGTCCAAGTAATTCTTGGTACATGTGGCAGACACCCTTCGCCTTCTCAAGCACAAAACTCGAAGTTTTAATGGTACAGTACACCAAAGTTCGTCAATCTCTCCCCATCAATAGTTAGACGGGGAACATGCGACCTGCAGTTTTTATAAAGGAAACCACGTCTGCCTTCTTTGATAAAATATTCGTACATGACACCCAAATATTGATTTATTCTGTTATCCAACCGCTTGCCCCAGGGCTATTTTTCGCAACCAGTATGTCATCAGCATACATCAGAAGGAGGTCCCCATCTGAGTGCTGGGGTAAATCTCAAATAAAAATATACGAAGCGACTGCGATTAACGATTCCTACTGTATTCCGGCAGCAAATAGTCTCGAGTGAGAGACCTCCCTTCGCACTTTCAGCCTGAAGGCTCGAGACCTCAGGAAGTCAGCAACCATCGTGGTTATCAAGCAATTAAAAACCAATTTCAACATCTTTTATAAGATCCCCTCTTGCCAGATAGTGTCGAAACTCATGGCCAGCGTAGGGCACTTCCTCTTCAGCCCTCTGACCACATAGTCGCCAAACACCATGAGTGCATGCAAATTTGAGTGTCCACCTCTAAGCTCAAACTGGTTGTCCTTGATAATTCCACCTTCCATTATCCTTTCTTGTATCCTCCTCAGGACAAATGGCTCCAAAAGCTTGACAGCATGTAGATAGGTCTGCAGTTCCCTATTTGTTTCAGGTCCGATCTTTGTTTCAATAGGGGGATTAACAGAGTATCTTTCTATAGTTCTGGAAAGTAACCCATATTCACGCAATGGTTAAACTACATCACTATGAAGCGCCATGCAACCACATTAGTCCTCCTAAGAACAAAGTCCGGGATGCCGTCATTTCTACTCGAATTTTTTTTTCTTGCCCTTAAGACGTTTCCTGTATCATCTGGTGCGATAATATCGCTCGTAGACGTGCGCGTTCTAGTACTAATAGTACCGTCTGCCATCGCCCCTCGTCCAAAATATAGGAACGGTTCATCTCCAACCAGAGTTGAGGTAAATAATCTTCCGCAAAGTATTCGTTTTTACACTTTAAATAAATTATTATTAAAACTTTACATTTTTTTACCTTTTACTTTAACTTATTGAATCTTTTGGACTTTCGTTTTAGGTGTTTCTAACTTAATTTTTTAAGTAACATGTGTCAACACTATACACTTTGATAATTTTTCAGAATTTTTCATGTAAATTTTTCTCAAATCATGCATACTTTTATGATAATTTTCTTTTACGAAACATTATGTTGACAAAGATATACGAGTTTGAAAACTTTTTACTCCCACACTCAACACTTTTAGTTTCATCACCCCATTACTCTGAACTCATGCCATCATCCCTCCCTGTTTCTGCTTTGACAGCTTAAGTATGAAATTGAAAAAATTAGAGGAAAATATAATATAATGAAAGGATAAGTTCATGATATTGACGTACATAGACGGCGGAAAAACTACTGTATGAGTGTCTGCACAAAATAAGTGTCTTTTTCGAAATTTTGATTTCCTTAAGGATATTAGAAGCGCAAACAATATGGGCAGCTAAAGTGGAATATAAATGGCATTACAGCTATACAGCAATATTGTTTTCACAACCTAGTTTTAATAAAAAAAAGTAGTAACTAATCACGGCTTTTCAAATAATTTTTTTTAGAAGATTTTCTTAAAATATTATTAAAATATACGAGATACCTACAGTATTGGTTTTAGCTCATCTATTGGAATTGAGCATTTTTTGATGATTTCAAAGTAAAATATCAAAGGAAATGTTATCGAACGAGGAAATTTAAGTTTAAATGTTAAAAGTTGAAATACCTCTTTCAGGAAATTCGATGAGTGATAAAATTTATATGATCGAAACAGCACAGGAAGTGTTTACCAGAACCTGTTTTTTCTTAATTGCTACAAGAACTTAAGCGGTAGCATAGGCTAGGACCACACATGGTACTTGCCAAGTAATTTATGTAACTTCGTATGTATCTTCTTAATATGATTTGTGGCGTTGAAAATGTATTTCAAAATTGTGAGCCACTTTTTATCAAAATTAAAAGGGATTATCCTTCTCTAAGTTCATATTGACTTTCACATTGCTGCGTTAATTCAATTAACGGGAAGCTGATGATAATCTTTCTAACTTAAAAATTGTTTCTAAATCGATATACATATTGGCTGCACCCTGCTAAACTTAATTATATACGTATGGTTGGGTTTTTTAGCAGCTGCATCAGCTTGGCTTATAAAAATTAAGTTTCGCTATTGTTGAAAAGTCTTTATAGCTCCTGACCAATTTTTGTCAGCTACATGACTGCTACTGTCATTTATTCTTTTAGGACTAAGACAGACCAGCTTTCAGCCCCCTTGGCATCTTTATCTGAGATGATGGTCCAATATTGCTACTTCCTGGATATCGAGAATGCTCTGGTCTTCTGTAACAGTGGAAAGGAGTGTATGCTTGGACGTATGTCTGAGGGTATAGGTTACTCATGTTATGGCTATTTTAGGAGCTGCCAGGATGGAGAAAAAAAGAATCGGTACAACACCTTCTTTCTGACTGTCCCTACGGGAACTTATACTGAGGCGTCTAAGTGCCCGTTTCTTCCATGATCTGCACTGTCTAAGGGCTATATAAACGACGAGTCTGGTGAAGTCTCTCAGAATTGTCCGGTTGGCTATCGCAAGGATAAAGTTGTTTGTACATCCAGTTTAGGGGAGGGCTTGACACGATCTCTCTTATCTCTGACTTTGGGTTCTTGAATACGTGGCCAATGTAACCTAACCCAACCTAAGAAGTGTAACAGGTGAGTTCAGTTACTCATGGTTTATCTGCTCTCTGCAGTTTCAATAGTTCTCCTATATCCAAAAACCCACTTAAGGGTAACACCAGAAGTCTTTTTATATCTTCCAGAGACATTCGGCATAATAAACAATTTTTAACTTGCTATGCACACTATCTAAGTATCTTACGGGCTTTATACTTTCATATTCAAAGTCCCGTAATTGTGATATAGTGCGCAACAATATTTTTGGACACGGCTTCAGCTCGAGACTTTAGATAATACAGTATGAAACCTAGCAGGTCCGAGAAAACTCCATAGCCTACATTTCTACGTCTTAATGCTATCGGCAGTAAATATAAAAATAGCATTTTTGGAGAGGGGCAGACTAAAAAATAAGAACAAATAGACCTTTGTCACGGAAGCCTATATTAAAAATTTTACTCTGAGGCTGCTGTTGATTGAAGATTTGTTGCGATCGATCCATGCAAGTTACAAAACATTAAGGAAACGAAGAAGAAATCGAGTCACAAGATAAACTGTGATATCTGGCATCATTTAAACGGGCTTAAGTGACAGTGATTGAGTGAAGTTTATATATTGAAAGAAAATTCATAAAAATCCTGCCTAAAAGTCTTACTTACCGTAGAGTAGAGCATTCAAATAGAAACAAACTTCATTAGCAAGCAATTTTAGGCTCAAAACTGACAACAGCCCTATGACAGGCATAAATTGTAAAAAGAAAGAAAAATATCAACCAAAAAGGGTGTGGTGGCAATTGTAGGAAAAATTTTCATATGAAAAATAAGTGACAGAGAAAGTTGTTTAAGCTGTCAAGTTTGACACTTTGATAGCATGCTAGTTTTTCATTTGTGCTTAAGGGATGGTGATTCTCAAAGAAAACGCTCTATTAAGTGTAGCTTGCTGTTAGTGGGATGGGGGTTACTTTGCCATGTTTTATTACAAAAATATTAATTTGTTTGAATTTATAAGTATATTTTTTTGATATTTAAAGTATTTTAAGGCTTTGTTGACATGTTTCCGTTTCTTTTGTACTTTTCTTTCTTCGTTTTATTTCTCTTATCAGTTGCTTAAGTCCTTCTATGTGAAATTCATATGCAAATTGTCTCTCAAGTGACGTTTTTCTTTTTCGCCATATTTTTTTTACATTTTTATTCTGCCTTCTCGTTTACTTGGTTTGGTTGCGTGTCTTGATTGATGGATTTTTTATGATGGCATTTTTGTTTTTGTTGTTGTAGCTGTCGTTGCCTTTAGATCTTGACAGGCGATGTTGATTAAAAAACTTCACTGCCCACATGGGACTTGATGGAATCATTTAACCATTCGACACAATACCGCTTTGAGTTTTCTTTTAAATGTGAACCTCCTGTTAAATGAAACAAATTTATCCTTGTAACTGGTGCTGGTACTTGTTTTGTTGATGTCTTTGTCCTGCAACACAATTTGTTTGCTTTGAATGTCGTCAACATATTGTTGCTGTTGCGTGCATCAATTATCGTGTGGGTGTTTCACTTTTTTTTTTTTTTGTTCATTCAATTCAATCTCTCATTCCTTTACTCATTCCTTTCATAAAAAAATTAAATTTTCGTGTTGTCACAATTGGGATTTGCCACCATGAATATTTCGCTGAGGAGAATTGTTATTTTTTTTCGAATTGTTCACGTTGATTTCGGTTTTGATTGTGTGTTAAACATGCAAATTACACACCATCGGTAATAAAATCATTCAGTGCAAGTATTACACAATGGGTTTTATTCACTTTATTCCCGATTTTTTTTTATTAGATTTTCCCTGGCTGATAATGTCAAGTGCTATATAATATTTTTTTATTGGTGTTGTCGTTGTCTTTTGTTATGAAGAAAGTTGTTGATGGTCTCTTGTCTGACAATTGTCAGATAAGTTTTTGATTGGAGTTAAAAAACAAACCCGCCATAAAAAAATAGAAATTAAATATTTTTAAAAACAAATCCATTAATTGTAACGTAAATTATATCTGTCAAAATAGTTAATTTTTTTATTTTACTGACAGCCAGGGGAGGGTAAAAGGAGGATTGAATAGAAAATATATTTATTTGGGAATTACTTAACCCCCCTAGCCGGCTATCCTGGCTTTAGATGAGGTACTTTATACATGTAAGTTGCTTGTCGCTTTATTCTTCTGAAGTTTCATAGCAAATATTTATGTAGTGTAGAAATGCACTACAAATAACGACATGGATTTTCCTTTTAGTTGTCATGTGATAATCGTTATAGTCATATTTGTAGAAAAAATGTGTTTAAAATTTGCCGACTGGAAGTTTAACTGGCTACATCAAACTAAAATCAAATTCCGAGAGTTGTTTCTTTAGTGTCCCAAGTTTAGAGAGATCATCTGCATCTTCTAGTGGATGCATTTTAGAAAGCTCTCTTGGTCGTGACCACGACTTATCTTAGTTAAAGAAGTTCTGATTTTTATGCATCTAAATTCATCGGTTCACGATGCTCATACAGTCCATGATTTTTGCGATGGCTGTAAGTACTTGTCGATGCAAACCGACTTATATCTTTTACGAAGTATTAGTATTTCTTAAACGCTAACAGCAGTTTTATTTGTTTGCGAAAGTATCCTTGTTTCTGCCACATATAGCAGTATGTAGTACAATCGTCGTATGATATTTGTTTGACAAGAGAGAGGAATATAATCTAGTTTATAAACTGAGTGCTTAGTCTGTAACATCAACTATTTCTTCCGTCACTCCTCTAGGAAGCATATAGGTTTTCCACAAAGCATCTATCGTTTGTTTCAGTTTCATTAATCAAGTTGATTCTAAAGCCAAGTAGATTATTAATCCACTGAAGATCCCCTCCATATGATTATGTAGGGGTGAAGATCCTTGCTAAGTGCTGATGGCGATCTTTACTTTAGCATTATAATTGTTTTCCCAGTATGTGGCGTCTTTTTCCTTACCATTACTTATTTTTTTTTTTTTAGTCTGTCATCCTCGCTAGAGGTTACCTTGGTAGTTTAAGGGGCTTCTTCTTTATTTTTTAGATGAAGTTATCTGGAAGGAAGTTGAAGCCTATGTATTAAACACTCGACATTACAATTAAATTTTTTCGTCATGTTCTCTGCTGGGACTCGAATCTGGGTCGCCTGTGTTGTTATGCGTACGCTCTAATCACCAGACCACACCACCCCCATTCGAATGTCATCATTATCCAGTTTTATTTCTCATGTTTTCGAAATCTACCATAACAAGATAGATAAATTGCTTTACCATCTCAAGACTGTTGTTACCAGCGTTTATATGTTGACCTAATCTTGTGAGTTTTTAAACATAGTTTACCGAAAGACACAATTCGCCGATTTCATTTCGGTATTTGCTAAGGCAGCAGTTGTGTCTTACAAAGCAAATTTGTTACCTGCTGCGTCGAACAAGAATAAAATAAAGGGTAATCCAACCATAATGCTTGATGTTAATTGTGAGTCAAACCTTAACGTCAAGTTTTTTGCCCAACTTAATTTGAAATTTCTTTGCTTCAGTGTTTGGCAAATTCAACCATGAAGAGGTACACAATTGAGCAGCGCGTTAAGATTGTTGAAGTCTTTTACGAAAATGGGCGTGCACTTCGCGCTTTTTTTTGTCAGCATAATCGACTAAATGTACCTACAATCGGGAGAATTGTGCGTAAGTTGCAGCAAACCGGAGCTGTAGAAAATGCGGAAACAGCTGTGTTCGCCCAGTTCATTCTACGAAAAACATTACTGTTGTTCGCGATAGTGTAGCAGAAGAGCCGTCAACCTCGAATGGTGAATGGTGTTCGGTATCGTGAGATGATAACCTTCAGAAATTGAGAATATGGTCCTAGACTATATGTGATTCTAACAAGATGGTGCCACTTGCCACACAGCCAACGAAACAATAGCTCTTTTGTGCGTGAAATTAAATGGCCGTATTATATCATCTCATGGCGATTTTAATGTGATGTGATGACACCATTGGACTTCTTTCTTTGGAGATATTTTACAAAAAAGTGTACGTTAATAAGTCAAATCAATTCTATTGCTAAAGGATAAGATAATTTGGCAAATAACCGACATTGAATCTCAATTATGTCTCAGAGTCATTGAAAATATGGACCGACGGATAGAGGTATGCCACAGAAGCCGTAGCGGGCATTTAGCCGATATTTTGTTTCAAACATAATTTTCATAAATCTTTCTATCATAATAAAGAATATTAAGATATTTCTTTGAAATCTTTTTGTTTTATTTACAACTAACATTGTTCGTTTTGGTTCGACTACCCTTTAGATTATTAACTGCGTATCACGTTTGGTATTAAAGGGTTCGAAGCGGTAATTTCCTAGTTAACCGTTATTTTCGTGCTAAGATTGTTTATCTAATTATTATCATACTTGCAGAACTATTAACATTTTAGGCCAACAAATAGGATTTGGTGTACTCTACACATCTGGTCGGTGGTAGGAACAAATTGTCTGTCAACTTCACATATATGTTCGATATTATACTTGATAAAGCTATGGATGCGATGGGAAGGAGACCAGAACGTCGTTAATTGGCCTTTTTTATGTAAAGAGCTTATGACAGTGATGTTCCAATCAGTTATAGGTCATGTGTTTCTTTAACCAAGTTGTCAACTGTTGATGGTACACATTTAATACCATAGCCTGTGATTATATATCTTCTTAGCCACTAATATCAGATACCAACAGTTTGGAAAAATGATTCTTTATGCAAGAGGAAAAATCTGTATCAGACAAGACAATAAGACTTTACTTGTGCAGTTAAAATAGTGAAGATAATTTTAACAAAACAAAACAAAAATAAAAATCAAGTGACATACGCACATAAATAGGTATAATAGGTAACTCTCGTGACTTCATAAGTGGAGCAAGGGTAACCTTTCATAATGAATGGTCAGCACCTGCAATTCCAAGCTGGATCCGAAAGGCAAATGCATTAGTTAGCGTAAATACTCATAATCAGTCGCTTTGTTATGAGGTAATATCGCTGTTGAAAAATCTCAGATGATCTGGTCAGCGATTGGACGGAGGACCTCTTGGCTGGTAGGTGGGTGTTTTACCTACCGTAGACTGCAGGTAGCTCACGGAATTCAAAACTTCATCTTATTTTTTCCGCAATGCAATTAGTTGCACATAGAGTGGAGGACTTTTTAGCTTCTAACCCCTTTACAGAATTTGTGTGCATTTTTTGGGTGCGTTTTGATAAAGCTTTGTGAAATACCATACTCGTTTAGTAAATTTTTTGTTAATCTTCCTCATTTTAGCCGATTTCGATTATAAAAAACTCAATATTCTTCTATGAACACTTTTACTTATAATCTGAATATCCTCATAATTAAAGTAAAGGGTGTAAAAACGCTTGCCGCCACTTTGTTGCAACAAAAATTGTGCATATTTGATTTTTATTACTACTGTGGCATGCCTATTGTTGTGCTAAACAGTTGAACTTGCAGAAGCCCAAATAATAAGAAAAACAACCGGGCACATGGTTAAATATCAACTATGGTCAGTCAGTCAGGTCTAAATGAAATTGTAAAACTAAACACAAAATGGTTGGAAGCGATGAAAATCATCGTAGAGAAACATTAGTATTTGCCAAGTGCCACCAACATCAATGATTTTTTCTTTACATACGTCTTTCCTTGACTTAAGCTCATCATTATTGTGCCACCACCAACGACCGACCTCGTCGTCAATGCAATCGTCATAATCATCAACATCGTCATCATAGCATAACGTCAAAAATATTAATATGCTCACAACACATACATACAAACGTATCCCCACTATAAATTCCGCCAATAAAATAGCATCGATCACACCCCAAAACGTGACCAAAGATCACGAACTAGAATCAGGTTCCATTTTTTTTTTTTTTTTTTTTGTATGAAGGAGGCAAAGAAAAACTACACCATCGCTTAGGAAACCAAACTGCAAGAGAAGAGAAATACCAAAACTACAGAGATTTTTTGGTTGGCTCAGTGGTTTTCTTGGTGGTTTATAGTGAATATTTAGTTGTTTGGTTGGCCAATTGACTGACTGGTTAAATGCTTGTTGTATTTATTAAACTTTAAATAATTTTGTTGGTTCAGCTTCCTGTTATTTCTGAAGTATTTTTTTTCTTTTTTTTTCAAATAAAATTAAATGCTTTTTTTCAAATAATTTTTTGCTTGTTTTCTGAGCGTTTTTTTTTTCTAATCCATTCATCTACAATTGGCATTGGCATTGATTTGTTTGTGAGTTTGTTTTGTGTGTTCAATACCATGAAAAAGTCACTTCGAGTCCGTTTTTTGCCATCAATTTTAAAGCCCGCATTAAAAAATCAGCGCAAAAAACAGTAATTTTGCAGTTTAATCACCCGTGTTAATATTTTAATAACATCTTATTACGATTTATTTGATTTGTCATTAGATGTATATTGCAATACAAGCAACAACAACAATAACAACAGCAACTGCAATCGTAATTAAGCTAAAACTTGATTTTCTAATTTATGGTTTTGTACTGCTTTGTTTTTTTATTTTTCACTCATTTGCATCTGACTGGATATGACAGTTGTCATTTCAATAGATCCAAATGTCAATGTTACAATAAAACAAGTTTTTTTTCATGCGATTTTTTTCTTCTATAAACGCCTGAAACACATTAAAAATAAAAATATTAGGGGAGTTCATGTTTAGAAATATTTTCGGATTGTGGTTATACTCGTGCTAGTAATTTTTTCAAATCTCGAAACCATTTTAATTAATAAACACTTTTTAGTCTAAACATGAGTTCTTTCAGCGATTCAATTTTTAACAATTTTTAAGTTTTTTATATTGAAATGTAAACGAATTTAATAAATTCGAATTAATTTTTAACAATAATATTGATTTCAACCCTTTCTTTCTTGGATAAAATATAAAAAACGTAATTTGCACTTTATTTTGTCCAATAGTGTATGTGTGCGGAGACTTGGGTACC
Organism: Wohlfahrtia magnifica; assembly: GCA_023159175.1. NCBI lineage: Eukaryota > Metazoa > Arthropoda > Insecta > Diptera > Sarcophagidae > Wohlfahrtia > Wohlfahrtia magnifica. Next base: position 1,425,309 of record JAKWBJ010000528.1, read on the forward strand.
ATTGATGTACACAGGTAATGCATTTAAGCCGGACTGAAGAACCTACTTGCACAGATCAAGAGTTTGAGGAATGTGTTCCTTATTAGAGCTAATGGGTGGTTCTCGCAGTCATGGGCTGATGCTTAATATGGCCTCTTTTTTTTACATTCCTTCCTTTATCTACCTACTTCTTTCTATTCTTTATCGTTTTATCTTCTCAGTTCAATATGATTATTATATATTGGTCCCAAGTGAACTCCACTCTTTTTCTTCCGATTTTCTTAAGTGATCCCTGGACTTAACACAATTTTATTCACTCTTGTGTTAAAGAAATAACATCAGAGTAAAAAGTGTTCAAAAATTCTGTTCATTGATTTCTTATTGATTTATTATAAATTAATTTACGGACGCTTTCGTATGTCATCTTTATGTGCATATTTTTCTAATGTTCAAACAGATGTCTAACTACTGGGAATAAGTTTGCCTATCAATTCTGCAGATTTAACTATAACGAAGTACACGATTAAACATCTAAGAGAACTAAAAGATTCAATATCGATGTGTTTGTGACATCGATAACAAAGACAACAAACGTAAAGAGATAAGTTTATTTTACTAATTTTATAACAAAAATTGGCCAAGAAATTAAAATTTTCTGGTACACCCCTAATAACTTGAATCTTAATAATACGTTTATTATTCCATTATTCCTAGAAACTAAAAACGAGCAAAAAATGTGTAATGAGAAATACCTAAAGAATGTTATAATCAACCAGGTTCGACTATTTAATACCATACTCCTTTGAAATTCAAAAGAAATTCTATCAAATTCGAGCTTAATAATAAACGAAAAAGTGATCAAAAGTGGACTGATTTTAACCGAAATCAAAACAGTGATATAAAGAACGTTGTAGTTTTTTTAAACCTGCTTAACTTTAAAATATGAACTTTAAGAAGGAAAAAGAACAATAATGGGAAACATAATTCTGTCTATGATAAGTAAAATAAATTGTATTGTAATCATATTAACATCGCATTACAATTCGACCACAGCCAGTTCCCACTGGCTAGTAACTAGTGAAACTTTAACCAAATTGGTCCATTTGCTTTATTTAAATTTTTCAAGGGAATATTTTTCTCTAAATATGTTTTAAATGCTACCTTTAGTCTGATTTCATACTTTGCTTGGTCAAAAGCGCACGATCTTATATGATGTAACATTTGATAAATAGTATTTCAATACCAAGTCATTCCATATTATTGAATTTGAGCGTAGAGAGTGTAGGGTATGAAGAGCAAAAATTATGTTGTCAAGCTTTTTTAAATATCATGTAAATATGCATTTTAAGATTTCATTTTTAATTATGTTTTCTAAACAATTATTCTGTTGTTCCTTTACTGTGGTACACTGCTACTGCGCTGCTTGGTGCTACTCAATAATTTGCTTGGCATAGCGCGCTGCTATTAATTACCTGTGCCCATGTGACACCTGTAGCATTGACTTTGAAATGTCAAAGTAAATCTAATCAGAGTTTTGTTTTTGTGCTTTTTAATGAGATTTATTAGTAGAAAAATTAAAAAAATAAATAAATAAATAAAAATCAAGTAAATAAATTTCAGATTACTCGTACATATAATTATAACACCAGTCTGACAAACCTGTAATTTATCGCATGGAAAATTCATACTTATAATTTGGAGGCGTCAGCAAAATAGACTTAAAAGAGTCGGTCAAGATCAGCAGGGTTAAGAATTAAACAAAAGTAATTTTAATTTAGAGGTTAAAAATTGATCAATTTTTATAAAATTTTTTTATTTTTTATTTTTTTGCAGATTACGAATATGATATACCCATGATATTGGTGATGATAAGAGGTATGTACAATAAACTTGGAAAAATGAATTCTTTGTTTTTGCTCCTTAGAAGTCAGTTAGTGGAAACATACTGTGGTGGGAATTGGGATGCTATGTTGAAAAGCGTATATTTTTTGTAGGCATTAAAATTGAGGAAAGTATTTACCTGCAGTGTTGTCAATGGTGTGCTCAGTATGTACCATAATATCTTTTTATTTTCTTTCGCGATTTTAATTTTTATGTTTAATTTATTTAAAAAAATATGTAATTTGCACTGGACAGCAATCTAACATACCACCGTGATCAAAAAGTTCCCGGAATTTATTCAGAAAATTAAAAATACAAGTTTATTCAAAATAATCCCCATCGACTGAAACACACTTATGCCAGCGCTCGATCCAATCCATCAGTGCTTCCTGTGAATTTTCCATTATTTCCTCTAGGCTGCTAAAACGCGTTGCCCTTAATAGTTTTTCAATTCCATTTAATAAAACGAATTCACAGGGAGCCGAATCAGGTGAATTCGTTGGTTGTTGGATGGTATTTGTTGCATTTTCCGTCAAAAAATTCGGAATAACTGCGCGTCGGTGCGTTATCATGGTGAAAAATCCACGAGGTTTCTGCCCACAATTATGGTATCTTTCGGCGAATTGCTTCACGCAAACGTCTATTAACTCCCAAATAATACTTTTGTTTACTGTCTGGCCTTCTGTCAAAAATTCATAATGCACTACACCGTTGTAATCCATCAACACCATGAGCTCTGCCTTTTTTTGACTAAAAACGACGTTTTTCGGTCTCGGCTCAATTGGTGAGCGTCATTCACTTGCCTGATGACTGGATCGTGTGTCGTACTCAAAAACCCACGTCTCATCTTCAGTGATGATCCTTTTGATTAATGTGGGATCGGATTCAGCTTCGCAAATTACGTCTCTTGCGACTTTAATAACGGAAACCCAAATTATTAACCAAAATGTCTTGGTTGAATCCATAGGCAATGTTCAAGTCCTCCGCTATCTCTCTGATGGTTAATTTGCGGCTATTGACCAACATTTCTTGTATTTTATCAGTGTTTTCGTAGGTTTTCGATGTTTATGGTCTGCCACTGCGTTCATTATCTTCGATTGGGAGTATCGTTGCCGAAGCACTTTTCCAACATTTCCAACGTTCGCGCACCATTAAATCCGTTTTTTACGCACAATTTAATACAAGTTCGTTGTTACAAATTTAAATCCATTTCTAAAATGGTAAAAAATCACATATAGAGATACGTAGCTTTTGCAAATGTCGAGCTATGATGCTAAGATTTAGCGGGAATATCAACAACAGATGTACCAAATTAACAACTTTTTGATCAAGGTAGTATTTAACAAATTCTAATATTCTTCACTAAATTTTTGTTTAAAATCTTAAATTGGTAAATGTTGTGAATGTTTAATTTAAAAGTTTTAATAAAAACAATTAAACAATAAATACAAATGTGGCAAGGCAGTAAACTGCTACAAAAAGGCTGTGTACAACATGTTAGCTCACATTTCAGCCCATGGGACAAATGAAAGTAATACATAGCGCGCTAATCCTAGAAAAACAACTCAAAAGAGACTCCTTTATTTAAGGAACAACTCAAAAGAGACTCCTTTATTTAAGGAACCTCAGCTCCAAGCCGCTTTTAATCCTGAACTCAAATTCAAAAGGAGTTTTCAACAAAATTTGGTTTGAAGGAGATGAAGGAAAAATGAAAAAAAAAAATTGCTTGGACGTATTGTACAATATAAGCCACACGTATCAAGAAAAAGCTTGAAGTCCGGAATTTTATTTTGCTTGAGCATACAGTAAAGCATACGGTAAAAAATCCTCTGGAGTGACGAATCCAAATTTTTTCAATTTGGACTGATTGAAAGTATTATATATGGCATTTGTCGAGCTCGCAACATAACCTCAGGTACACATAAATGACAGTAAGGTATGGTGCGGGAAATGTGATGGCTTAGGACGCATTTCTGGATACAGTATAATCTGGGTATAATCAAAATAGATACACAAATGGATCATTACGCTTAGAAGGAATACTTTTGAACCCGCTGACTCCATTTGCAGAGGGAAACATGTTACTTAGATGGCGTTTAAAGCATAACAAGTATTCAAAACACATTTCAAGTACAGTGGAGTGTTGTTTAGAGCACAATAGAATCGATATTCTTAATTGGCCAACTCAATCACCAGATCTCAGTCCTGTAGTGAACCGATGACATGATATAAGGCAACTCATTATTGATGTTAAACCTAAAAATTTTAGTCATGGACAGAAATCTGAAAGAAATTGAAAGCAATACGTTGCGTGGGACATATAAACAGTATGCTATGTGAATATGCCATACAGAAAAAGGGTTATCCTACCAAGTACTTAGTTTTATATAAAATAAATAAGTAGTTTTTGTTATTTTTTTCATGCTGAAATTATTTTTTTTATTTTTAAAATTACTGCTAAATTACTGTCCAGCCTTTTTTGGGTTTTGCTCTGTTTTAACACAAAATTAATGAATTGAAACGAACAAAACTGAAGTAAACTAATGCTATGTATTCCTTGGACCACGAGTGAAACATTAGGACATAGAAATGTTTAAAATAATAAACTCGTAAAAATTTTAGTTCTAAAAAGTACACACACGTATGCACCACTATATCTAATGAGTCAATAAATAAGTTATTGTTTTTTCAAACCTATATATGAAATGTCATATATACTCAATCGCTAATTTGAGTATAGAATTTGAAGATATTTTATATTAACATTTTTTAAATTACTGAAAAGGTGCTTCCAAATGCTTAAGTATTAAACTAAGCATTCAAATACAAATGAAAACTTGAGTTTAAAAAATTCGTTTTGGAGTTTGAAATTTTCACTTTTATTTCCGTCTTTTTTACTTTAATGCTTAACAGAGTTAAAAAAAATATATTGTTCGCTCTGGATCTAAGAAAACTTAATCGTTTCTTGGTATTTGTATTTTTCGATTTACTAAACGAATGTTTATTGATGGACAAATAGCAAAATTGTAAAACAGTATTAAAAAAAAAAATTAAACTTTAACCACAATATTCTAACGCCCGTATCATGACAAACATATCGCACTCCATAAACTATAATTTTAAGACAGTGCTAAAGATACCAGGAGAGAGAAAGAGTCAAATATGGTAAAAGCCTGGGAAGATTTTAAGCCAAATCACATAATCTCTTATAGTTTTTTTCAAATACAAATGCGACTTCAATGATAGTGCTGTTGTGGAGTGGACTTCTTTAAAAGATGGTCAATTGATTGCCAAGTGCCGGTCGTTTGTAGGAAACTAAAAGTAAAATGATGACGATAGTGATGGTGGCGGCAAGAAAAAAAATTGCAACCAACTGCCACAAAACTGTGCTGTGGAAAATGGAAAAGCAGAAATAGTATTTTAGCGAGAACACAAAGTTTGTCGCTGTTTTAATGCCACCACAACCATCAAGAGCAACGTTTGCTAAGCTCTGTCTTTGAACATCTTTTAATCGGACAATCGTACTAACTAGGAATACAACAACAACAGCAAAATACACTCAGAAAAAACCTCAAAGTTAAGATAAGAAAACAATTTTTTTTTTGCTACTCAAGCTCACCGATATATGGCTGTAGTTGAGGCTGTTGACGACGATGGTAGTAGTGTTGGTGTTTATGATGTTGATGGCTATTGCTACAACAGTTGCAAATTGTCTTTCCTTTTGCGCTCCTATTAAATTGTTGTTGCTTTTGGCCTTGTTGTGGTTATATTGCAGCATTACTTTTTTATTTTGTTTTTTGTTTTTAATGTTGAGCTGATTGCGCTTTTAGATCTCTCGCTGGCAAAACAAAGCGATAATGCGAAAGTCATGTAATCCATTAGCGTGGTACTTTTTGCAAATTTGTGACAATGACAATATTAAGATAACACACACACCAACAAAATCAACAACATCAACTACAAAAACCAACATCATTTCAATATCATTGAGTTTGCCTGCCCCAGCACTTGCAACTGCTACTGCATTAGCAGTCGTTAAGCGGCAGACAGTTAGGAGTTTTGTGTATTTTGAATATTCCAAAACGATTTCCACAAAAGATGGCATTCTTTTTCTTCTTTTTTTTTTTCTTTTGGTTGCGGTTATGTTCTTAGCAAGTCAGCAAAAATATTCCAACAATTGATCAGATTTTCAAGATATCGCTTCCAATGCACACATTGAAATTGAAAAAAAAAAACGAAAAAAAGATTTTTATTTGAATTAAGCTGAATGACTTTTTGTCTCTCTGTAAAAAAAAAAACAGCAACTGAATTAATTTGTTGTCACCCTTGGTTGCATAAATCTGTGGCACAACTTATTCTACTTAAAGGAAAACGAAACATACCATTTAAGTGGTGGTCCTCATGGTTGATATTGTAATGGACTTAAATGCTCTTTTTTTTCTTCTTTCACTCTCACTCTTCGCTTTTCTTCTGTTCACATATAAAGGGTGGTCCAACCAAAACGCACAATGTTAATTGTAAATAAAACAAAAAGTTTTCAGAGAATTATCTTAATATTTTTTATTGTGATAGAAGTGTATGAAACAAAATATCGGCCAAATGCTCGCCACGGCTTCGGTGGCATAACTCTATCCCTCGGTAAATATTTTCATTGACTTTGACACATAATTGAGGTTCAATGTCGGTTATTTGCAGAATTATCTCATCGTTTAGCTATTGAATTGTTTTGACTTACTTATTGACTTATATATTTTTTTTTTATATCTCCAAAGAAAGAAGTTCAAGTCATATGATCGTGGCGGCCAATTAACATCGGCACGACATGAGATAACACGCTCATTGTTACGCTGGCTGTGTGGCAAGCGGCACCATCCTGTTGGAACCACATATCGCCCAGGTCCACATCCTCAATCTCTGGCAATAAGAAGTCCGTTTTCATCACGCGAACACCATTCACCGATCTCATTTTCGAAGAAGTACGGTCCGATAACGCAGCCAACCCATAAACGAACTGGGCTAGCATGCACAGGTGTTTCCACATTTCCTACAGACCCGGTTTGCTAAAATTAGTGCACAATTCTCTCTGCTCAATTGTGTACCTCTCCAAGGTTGAATTTGTCAAACACTGAAACAAAGAATTGTCAAATTAAGTTGGGTCAAAAACTTGACGTTACGATGTGACTCTTAATTAACATTGTGCATTATGGTTGGACCACCCTTTACTTCGGTGCAATGGATCGCTTGCAGCCATAAGTAAAAGACACTCTCTGTTGTTTTACTTGTAAAGTGTAAAGCTTATGTTGTTGTTGTTGCCTTTAATGTTACTGCTAGAGTCTATACGGGGAAGACTACTAAGATTAGCTTTGATAGAGAAGTTGATAGTTTAGTGTTGGATATGGTTTTTCTTATTATTTTGCGTTTATAATCGTTGCACAATGGGAATAATAAGCTTTAACACAAAAAGCTTTTATGAAATCATACCATACACACCATCAATTTTGGCAAACTTCCGTTTGCCGTTACCTTTTGTGTCCCCATGTTAATTGTAATTGCTATCTCCCCCAAAGGCATCCGACATTCATGAACAATTTTTGACATTCAGTGTACTTTCCCTAACGATCTTATAGCCGTTTTACTATCTATCTGGATATTCTAGTTGCATAATCCGTAATACTCTCGGATATTACCACACTACTGCACTCTAGTATCTTCTGTGACAATCTGAAACTTAGCTACTCTTAGAAAACTTTACAGCAAACATTACGATGTCTCATTAGCTGTTATGTCAATATCACCCTCAAGGAAGAGAACATCATTGTTTTCTTTTATCTATCTGCTATGTCATCTCATTTGTGTTTAAATCACAACAACTGCTATAAGTCAGTGGCCCATAATTACAATACTGCTAGAGTTGCTATTCGTTTTAGTAGCATATTTGAAGGTAGTTAATCCAAAATGGTGATTTGTTTTCTGAAATATGTAGTTCTCATGGCTCTGTCATCCGGCATCGTTTTCACTTTTTTCAAAGGTTATTTTTCTCAAGCATTGGTCAGCAAATAAACGATTAGTGAAAAGGAATCGGTTTCATGGTGCATTCATACAGAGTGTTTTTTTTTTTTTAATTAGTACCACAGCTTGAACCAAATGTAACTTTTGCAGCATTGCTTTTGTCGCTGCTTTCGTGATTCTTCAAGTCTTACTTCAAAATATTTGATAATGGTTAATGATGTGACCGAAACAGTTTTAAATTCTTTATTGGATAAATGAGCATGTCAACACAATTCTGAAGGTATTTTGCTGTAATTATAATCCCAGGATTGCACTTCAAGCCAAAATTGTAGAAGATAATGAAATTTGCTGAGATTGATTATAAAATGCTTAGAAGTTTCCTATATCTTTGTTCATTTTCATCCCATAGTGCTATGGATCTTCTCAATAGTGCTATCATCGTCATCATCATCGTTATTATCTTTATACCATTGCTTTGCATTGCATTGCAGTTTTGTGGTATTCTTTTGAGAGAGTTTAGTTGATTTTTATTGTTTTCAATTGCCGCTGCAGTTATTGTCATTTGTTGTTGTTGTTTTTGTTGTATTTACGATTGTAATATTATGATGCTGTTGCTGCCTGATGCATCTGCATTTAATTGAAAATGCGTGCGCATGCTCAATCGTGCGCTAACAACACTTTGATCTTAAAAAAAAGTGACGTTTAGTGGCAATTTTGTGCTGATAACGATCTTTGCGTTGATGGGACAATGTTGTCATTGATTGTACTCGTTCGTACACATACGTACTACGCTACGTAGTTAAAGTTCTTTGCAGACTCAAACTCAACTGCCTTGAATGCGTTTTGTATTTAAGTCTCTAGAATTGCACTAAGAACGACAGAGCAATAGCAACAGTAACAGTAACAGCAACAGCCAACATAAAACAGATTTATTTTCATATCAAAGTTGTATGAGAGAATGATTGTGATTTTGTTTTGCATTTACGAGAATAGCGGGTTCTTTCTTTCTTAAAATTGCAACAACGACAACAACACTTGCTGTAGCAAAGAATTATTGCTTTTATTACTGATTTTCATGTGAGGACTTTATAGACTGATGATGATCATGCTGCAAATAGCGTCTTTATAATTCCCTTTTTTCCATTTTTATTTCGTCATCTGATGATTGTCTTTAGTTGCTTGCAACTTGAATGTTTTGTTTTGTTTTTTATTAACATACGAGTATATGGGAGATGTGATATATGTCAGTATGTGTGTTACTGTTGTCGTTGTTTGCTGTTAATGTTGATGCTAATGGTGTTGCAGGCATGCGTACTAATGTCGTTAAATGGATAACATGATTTTGATTATAATAAACCAGATAAATTGTCGGTTACTGCTCGTGGATGGTTGGGTTTTTTTCGTTCTTTTTGTAATGTTGTTGTTGTTTCCTTTTTTTTAATTCAAATTTACTGTTTTTGCTGTTGTCGTTATTACTGATATGGTCACATTGAAGGGTTAAAACTGAAAAGAATTGAATTGAAAAAAGTAATTAAATTGAAGTCAAAAAGAATGAAAAGTTTTCATTCCGTAAATTACAATATAATCTTAATGGATTTGTACATTAACCATTGCAATTGATGGATAATAGGCAAGGAAACATAGTGGCCCATATCCGACCGTTTGATGACCTAAATCATAAAAAAATGCAACAATTTCTTTTTTGTTAGTGCAAAAGTAAAATATAGCCCAGGTTTATCCCTTTACGAAAAGCTAACAATGGAATAACATCATCTGTTTAAAAGTTAAAATGATGTTTGACTTCTCCTGGTATTTTGTTTGCAGTTATTTATGTCAGGCAAAGCCAATGAAATTGGGTTAAGCAATACTAGCGGTTTTTTATACGGTTTTAACCGGTTTTATTTCTGATAAAATTTCAACAAAAAATTTCTCTTATAAAATTATTAAAAAAATAAATCAGATATAATTTTAAACTACGGCTGGTGTTAATAAGACTTCTTTCAATACTTTTTTCACAACACGGACTTTTGGACACGGAAAGTTAACTTTAAATGTCTGGAGTTTATATGAGAGAGAGGGAAAGCTTTCTCAATTTTAAAAAATCAACACATAAAATGTTCAAAAAATTTTCAAAAAATAATGAAAAGTTTTCCCTGTCTGAGCACGAAAGAAATTTACATATAGGATAACAAAAACCAGAAACAAATTCATCAGCTCGTCTCTAAATGGGGCGGAATCCACTGTGATGGTGTTAAAAGAGTGCCCTCAGGGCGGAGTACTTTCGCCACTGTTTGGACTATTGTAGTTGATGGCTGGCTTACCATGTTAGCACATTGGGTTGTCTGTGTAATTGGTTAGAATGATGTCCTCATTATAACAGCACGTGGGAAATATGAGAGTACATTATGTGATCTCATGAAGACAACCCTGGGCGGTATTTTGAATAGGTGCACCCAGGAAGTTCTCTCGGTGAATCCCTTAAAAACAGTTGTCGTACCTTTTACAAAGAGAAATAATTTATCATGTGTCTGTATTTCTTTTACGGGTACTATCATAACTTTTTCAGTAGTAAGTACCTGGGACACTGTTGAACATATGGTAATGAAATAGTGGATGCATTGACCATGATACCCTATATCGGTCCGGAACTTTGCTGCGCAGCATCACTCCCTACCATCCTCAATCTGATGAAGGATTGGGAAATTGGCAGATGCTTGGAACCAGTGTTTAAATTGCTTGCATTAGATTAGCAATAGTACTAACATTTTAGCTTTGTTTCAGTTTTTTGTTTCAAAATAAACAACTGTTTTCCTGAATGCTTACTGAAAACTTTAGAAAATAAGCAAAAGTAAAAAGCAAAAGTAAAAAGCAAAAGTAAAACGCAAAAGCAAATAAGTAAAATAGTAAATAACTTGCTTAGTATTACTATGAGTATGTTATCTGCTTAAGCAGTCAACAAACCAACTATTTTATGAAGCATTGCTCTTGCTGTAAGCAATAAGTTGTTGTTTACTTTATGTTTGCTTTTGCTTAACTGTTTACTACTTGCTGTTGCTTAAATTTCGTGATCGTTTGTCGTTTCATGGAGGGAAATGGTCAAATTGTTTTTCTCCTATTTCAATTCTGGCTCTTTGATTTCTTAACTTTTGTTTTCATGTTATTGGTGACAGAGTCGCAAAATAAGCCCACATCATAGCAAACAGTTAAGTAAAAATAAAATAAACAATAACTTATTGCCAAGCAATTTTTGATTACATAGTTGCTTTGCTGACTAAGCAAGTTATTTACTATTTTACTTTTTGTTTTTTTTTTTAACTTTTGCTGTTTACTATTGCTTATTATTTTTCAGTTTTCAGTAATCATTCATTGCTGTGTAGTTTTCTTTAAGTTTAGTTAAGCAATTACAAATGCATTGAAAATAGTCAAGCATTTGTAACGCTGCTGGAATGCTCAAAGGGGATTTCGCCACTCTAGGGCTGCAATCAATAAGACCAGCACTCAGGGAATAACCCCTACTCATACAGTGCATTGTGCTGGTACTAGGAAAATAGGTTGTGGGAAGGAGGATAGATAGAGTAGTGTCGGTGGACGTTCGATTTAAATTTGCTCATGTCGTAAGTGGCAGGAAAAACATTCGCAGGAAGATTGTTCTACAAACGAATAGTGCGACCAAAGAACGAATTCTCCCTATAATTCATTGTGCGAGTTACTGGACAATCAACTACAAAGGGATGAGCTCTACGAGAAATACGAGTACAACGTAAAAATATATGATTACTAGGAATAAGTTCCCTAATTTCGTCAGAACACATTCCGTTATAGCACCGATAGAACAATGAAACACACGCCACATTGCATCGATGCTCTAATGAATCGATAGAATTGGCTATCATACCGTCATTAATAAGAACCTTGGCCCTCTCCTGTACGCGGTCGAGAAGCTCCAGCCCATACATGAGAGTTGTATTCCAATTTGGGTCGGATATAGATCTTGTAAATATTAAGGAGATCAGATGGAGTGAAGTAATTCTTACACCGTCTTAAGAAGCCCAGACACTTGAATGCTTCTTTCGACAATCGAAATATGTGCTCGATACAAAGAACCTCATTATGAATTCTCATGCCCAGAACATCAAGAGCATCTGATTCCTCAATATCTACATCACTCATAGATACAAATGACAACACACCACCATGTTGTGTGTCAGAAAGCAAAATTGGGTCATGCGCGCATTAAAGTCGACCCTGTTCACGCGACCCCACTCAGAGATTTTCGACAGGTCGTTTGTAAGTGTGTCATTCATATTCCGCCTTTTCGCCCCAATCTCCAAAAGGCTCGGCCTACGATTAAAAGAATATGAATGACAAATGTTGCTGTCATCTGCAAAAGAGTAGATAGGATTAGAAGTGAGAAAAAGAAAGTCATTAAGAAATATTAGAAAATGAGCCTTGCAGTGCCCCTGAATTTATCCTGAACTCGTCGGATGAAATCCCGTCTATAACCACTCTTATAATGCGATTTCTGAGAAAGCTCGATATGAATCGAGAGAAGTGACCACCGACACCAAAGGTAATAAGTTTGGGTATGAGAGCCTCGTGCCAGACTCTGTCAAACGCCTTAGAAATATCCAGGGCCACAACCTTACTCTCACCAAATCCATGAATGGACCTGTTCCACCGTTCGGGGAGTAATGCCCACAGATCACCAGTAGAGCGACCTTTACGGAAACCATATTGGCGATCGCTCAGTAAATTGCTGGACTCTGAATATTTCACAAGGTGATGATTAATCATACTCTCCATAACTTTGGAAAGTGCCGATTAGCCAATGGACGCGCAAGCGTCAAAGAGCACTACTTCAGGACCAGGGCTGGAATGCCATCCAGCCCAGAAGACTTATTAACGTCGAGGTTTGATTTCTTAACAAACTATAGAGCGAAAGGGGAACATTAGACCCTATGGGTCGCAGTGTCTTGCAATAGTGCCTGGTCAATATGATTAAAAAAACCAAAAAGATTTTATTTCAATATATTTTATATATCCAACGTGGGTACTATTGGATATTTGAAGTTATTCAAAATCTATAATAATATTTATTGATCTTATTGATACACGCATTGGCTTGTTTTTCGCTTTTTACGGTTTAGAAAATATGTATTTAGATTTGCGCTAAAAATGATGGTGGCAAAATGATAATGGCGGTTGACTTTTAAAAAATAAATTTAAACGCAAATAAAATTTGTTGTCAGTTCGATAAAAATCTAAAAAAAAAAATGTTTAAATCAACACGAGTACAAGCATGCGGTCATTTTGAAGAAAAAAAATTTTTTTAATCTAATAAATTAAATTTATGATTTTTAAGAAATTAAAATAAAAAAAAAAAACACGGACACAAAAGCTACGACAAGACAAAAAACAGAAATTCACAGCAACACTTGTATCAGAACAAATTATGATAAAAAAATAATTAAATTTTAAAGTTCATGTCGGTCTAGTCGCCTATATTATACCTTATTTCTTAGTTCTGGTAGTAGTAGTAGTTGTTATGTTAAAATGTTACAAACTACGGCACAAACTCAATATACCCCTCAATGCTGTTGTTGTTGTTGTTGGGTACATCAGCCACACAAAAAATCTAATGAATTTTGTTCACACGCTTAATCTTGGCTTTTTTACTTTTTTTTCGCTTATTTCTTTATTTGACACTTCTCGTATAAAATCGAATACCAAAAGCCAGTGAGAAACGTTTTTAATTAATTTTATAAAAAAATACACACACACACACACATACGCACAAACGCTGTTCTTATAAAAAATCTTAGACGAGAGACAAAGTTGAACCTCTTTTATGGGCTTTTGGGTGTTTAAAATGCGATTTAAACGCTTGTGACGTACTTTTGACTTGATTACGATTAATGGAAATAAAAATAAAAAACAAATTTAATTATTTAATTAATTGCTACAAGAGATATTGTATTTTGTGTTTAGTAGCAGTAGCAGCAACAGCAGCAATAGTTGACCACTTATTTGATTAGAGTAGACTCGGCCTGATCACTTTTATGTTTGTTTTTTTTCTTTCAAGTGCTGATAATTTTAATTTTAATTTAATGAATAAATACCAATTATCAATTACGTGTTGTGAGTACCAACAGAAAATTTTACTTTTTGTGTATTTATAATGCGCAGCTTAGCTTACACTTACTGACTTACTTATATGGTAGGGAGAAAACTTATTTCCAATTTTTGTTTTTTTTTTTTTACTTTATTTTAGTAAGAATTGTATTTTTGGTATTTTTTGATATTTAGATAAAAGTCTATTGTTTCAAGAGTAGAAAAAGGCACTAAAACGTCGTGTTTTTAAGGCTACATTCTCTTGGTTATTGATATGAAAAAAATCTTTCGATTCGTACGTTCTATACGTCTATATTGCTGGCATGTACCTCATTTAAAAAAGTATCGAGGTTTTTTGTCAGATTGTGTTGATACCCATGTATTGGAAACGTGTTCACGTGAAACGCGACATTACAGTTAACAATTTTGATTATTTAATGTGTTGCTTGCGAAAAAAATGCTTATTTTGATTTAAAAATGACGAAAACCACAAGTGGTTTGCTAGATTCTGCTTCAGAAACTTCAAAGTCAGAGATTTTGGTAGCATTGAAAAGGAATTAACTACTATAAGTTATCACAGGCTGGCGAAGCGATTAATTTTGACTTCTAGTGCTTGCAACTTAACCGTTTGAAAGACGCAATTAATGTGTTATCACTACAAAGCCCTTACACACACATTTTTTTAATCTTCCAAAAAATTATTGCACTTGTCTAGAAAATTTTGATGCATCCACCGTATAGCTCGGAACCTATCAGACAATCGAAAAACCGCTAAAACAAAACCTTGAATTCCTTGCGTTTTTGACAATAAATATGGCAAAAAGGTTGAAGTTATATTATGTTATGCTGGTCAGAGCCAAAGTGCTCCGCAACCCTAAGAATCTTTTGGGCAGCCCCATAAGCTAATTCAGTAATCTAATCTATTTGCTGAGAGAAAAGAAATTAGGAACCTTATCCTTTGAGCCGAAATAGCTGGGCAGTCACATAGTACGTGTTCAGATATTTGGGCATAAGTCGTGCAGACACTAAACTGATCATTCTCAACATTTCCCAAAATACATTGATGACGTCTCAGACCACAATATCGGGTAAGCATTCCCGTTAGAACCTGAACTCGCTCTTACTAAACAGCACTTACCTTCTGGATCTACCGGAAGAAAGCGAAATAAACCTCCTCGCCTGCCCATACTGGAGGCACTCCTCTTAAACCGATTGAATTCTTCCTCCAGGATGAAAATCTATCCCTTATGACAGTCAGCTTTTTTGTCCCAGGATGGCACTACTGACCAGAGAGCCAACACAGAATAACCCTATTATGAACGCCAAGTTCATTAAAAAAGACAAGCAGTCCACCACAATCCCCGACCTAACCTCACAGTATGAGAAAATCCTCAACGCTTTAAACTACATTTTTTATATTAAATTTGTATATTCATAAACATCAACAATCTGATAAACGTCAATGCCCTCGGTTTTAATTATTTGACGTTATGCCGAGTGCACTTTGTAAGGCAAACTCTATTGTAGGCGGATGCGGCACGCCTTCTACAGATGCAATCTGCCTAAAATTTTCCATAACGCATTTTCGGAGAACATTTTTAATATACAGCATCACTTATAACTTGTTGGTTGAGACCTCAAAAATCAAAGCATTAAATTACATAGCGGTGACAAATTTATTTATTATTGATTAATTTACGGACCGACCTCGTACGTGTTACAAGCTTCTACCATATATTTGTTTAAGAAAATAATTTTTCCCCTACCTAATATAAAATAATTTCGTTTATATAAATTTATGATCATCATACTCAGAAGAGTTTGAACTGCGGTAAAAGCGAGAGTTTGGTGTTTTGTGTGACTATTTTTCTGGTGATTGCTGAAGCGCGAGCTGGCCGAGTTGGCTATTGTTTAAAGTGACTTTTAAATTCTACTGAACTGATAAAAAGCAAATAATCAAATTGATGGTATCAGAAGTAAATTAAATTTAGTTTGAATGAAGAATAAAAAAAACTATTAAATTTGTTGTACAGTGTATGTACAGCACCCAACAACAAACATGGTATCTTTGTATTGATGGCTATTGCTTATATCTCTGTCTGTCTGTTCATTCTTGTGCTCATTTTCTTTATGGAGGTGCCAAAAATCGTAATTTAATGACTTTCAAAGTGTGATGATGCCACCATACGTATACGAGTATGAGAGATGTTGTTTGTTTATTTGTTTCTATCACTGACGATTTATTTAGAGGGAAAAAAGCATTAAAAACAAAAAAGAATCGGAAAGACTGGAACTTTGTTCTTATGGAGATGTATATACAGGTTCAAGCATAAGATACCACCGGCATGGAATTGTTTAGTTTGAATCTAACAAAACAGAAAAGGGAAAAACAAAAATTAATTCGATTTGTTATTTTAATGCGTGTATTTCTCTCAATCTCAATGTTTTATAGAATTTTAGAGGAAAACAATTTTTTTAATTCGATTTCGTTCTTTAATACCATATTTCTTTTCTTTTTTCCTATAGGAGTAGATATACAAAATTCTTTAAATCTTTTGTAATCTTGAATCTGGTTTGTTCACATTGAAAATGAAAAGTTGACGTTTACGGCTAAAGTTGTAAATTTTCTTATTGTTGTTGTTTATCTAAAATTCTTAACAAAATCCTTTTGGCTTCTGTTCGTTCGTTTTATTAACACCATCACTTTTTTGTCCATGTAAATCATTAAAAATTAAAAAAAAAATTCTTCACCGGGTATCTGTCTTACTTTTGTCATATATTTGGACTCCACTCATTCTCCCCTGCCCTGCCTCGATTAATCCTTTTCATTTATTGTCTGTTTAGTTTCTATTGTTTATTTGCTTTTGTTTTTTAATTTTATTGCTATTTTTGTTGTTGTTTCTTTTAGATTTTATATTTTTGTTGTTTTAAAAGTTTTATGCATATTTTTGTAAGAGAAGTGCGTTAAGACAATTGATTTCTTACGATCGTTTTCATTGAAATGCCATTAAAAAAATAATCATAAGAAGACATAAAAAATTGATTATAAATTTTTGGAAGAAATAAAACATCACTCATATATATCTATCATATGTAACAATTTCGATATTATATTTTATTTTGTATATAGAACAACGAATTTATGACATTTTCCTGGGAATTGTCAATGCTAAAGAAAATTCTTTATTTTTTATTTTTTATAGATTTAAAAAAAGAACTTAACATATACTGATCGAATATTTTTAATTGTTACTAAAAATATTCGAAATCACTAAATTTGTTTTTTTTTTTTTTTTTGTTTCAAAGCTTTTTCCATAAAAGCTTTGACTTGTTTTATTGGCATTTTAGAGTGTAGATGTTTGTAATTCATTTTAACTTAATCATCGGAGGAAGTAGGGTAAAACAGAGTTTTGTTTTTGCTTCGAAAATAGTCAATTCTGTGCCAACAACACATTATGTGAGAGAAGTCATTCAAAAAAGATCCCAATGATTGAGTTAGTCAATGAAATTTGTTGTCAAACTCAAGGAGGCCTTGCAAAATCATTGAAAAACACTTATCCCATTACGTGACATGAGTATCATATGGCATTCAAATGAATCCATTTTATAATAGCTTTTAACATGAACTGAGAGAATTATATTATTGCTTTTCATGTACCGTTATAGTTATATTTGTTAACAGTCGAGTCACATGTTAATGGGTCAATCACAGCTTAGAAAATATGCGACAAAACGAACTGAAGCCGTTAGACGTTAAAACACAATTTCGCATGACCGAAATACTGCTTAAATATCGCAAAAAATCATGTAAAACCCGGCCAACCAGGCGAATTAAAGTCAAAGCTATATTAGATATGTTTTAACTGAAAAATGCATCAAATATTTTACCGGACCTGAAGCAGTAATATTCCATTATGAAAACGTTCTGGCAGATGATGTAAAATCATTTAAAAACTATTAATCAAATAGTCTAGACCTTGCGCTTTTGTTTCGATCGATATATTACGCTTCACTCCAGAAGAGAATATTCGAAATTAGCTTGATTTCTTCTTGGCCTCATTTTTTATTACTAACGAATGTGAATAAAATATAATCCCGTCGTTCCTATAAGAAGCATATGGCCTCAACAAATTTTCTTCTATCGCATCTATCAATTAAAATATTTCTGTCTTCACCTTCTTCTTTTTTTGCATTTTGCTGACATCGTTTTGCCATGTATGAGCTGGTCTACATGGTCTGCTGATTCCATTCAACAGGATTTCTGACAATATATGATGGCTCTAAACTGACAGTATGTTCAATCCAATTCCATTTCCGCCTTCGTATCTCTTTAGATATTTGAGTTTGCCGGGATTCATTCCACAAATTTTGATTTGAGATAGTTTATGGCTAAAAGATGCTTAATATTCTACGCAAGCACCTATTCACGAACACTTGAATGGCTTGGATGTCCTTAACACTTGCATTTCATGACTCGCATCCATACAACACTGTCGATTTCACATTGGAATTGAAAACATTGATTTTAATAAGTCTCAAAATCCAAACTTTTCTGGGCTGTCTAAACGATTGAGTGGCTTTTTTATGAGGCAAGAGTCTCCAGTTTACGTTATGCAAGCGCCAAAAAAGCAGAAAGTATTTACAGCCTCCACAACAAATCCTCATGCTGATACTGATTTTCAGTCCG
Source organism: Wohlfahrtia magnifica (assembly GCA_023159175.1). Classification (NCBI taxonomy): domain Eukaryota; kingdom Metazoa; phylum Arthropoda; class Insecta; order Diptera; family Sarcophagidae; genus Wohlfahrtia; species Wohlfahrtia magnifica. The sequence goes on from JAKWBJ010000528.1 coordinate 1,443,976, forward strand.
GCCTTATTCGAAATTCCTATCAACCTCTGTAGCTTAATAGAAGGCATATATTGTCCTCATACTCTAAATCCTTCAGTCGTTCCTACATGCTGCGATTTTCTACAATTGTGGGATTTACTACAATGTCAATCATGATATTGAAAAGTAATGGTGGCAAAATACATTCCTGTCAGAACCCTGTGCCAATTTCAATCTTTCGGAAGAATGAGTCAACATGTAGAAGGCCAATACTTTGAATAAATTTGTAGTTTATAAAAACGCTCAAAATTTGCCCCTCAAAATTTATCCCTCATTTTTAAGCTATACACCCGATATTTTCAACGACTCTTATGAGATACTAAGCCAAAAACTTTTATTTTATTCAAGGAAGGCCACATTAAAAATCTAACTTATATTGCCTGTCTCATAACTTATAGAAGTCATTTAGTAATTTATTTATTAAATATATGCAAAGAAATAACCAATTAAATATAAATACAAACAAAATCAGTATCTGAATGCCAACAAATTATTTAAAATGTTAATATAATTAAAATACGTTTGTAATTTCAGTATAAAATTAATTACAATGTAACTTTATGAATACACGTACATACATACATATACCTGTCCGTATATCCTTTAAAAAATCAACAACAAAATTTTAATAATTTTCCCCAAAGTAAAATATTTATTAATTTTTAAAACAAATACAAATAGAAGGCAACAAACAGGCAAACAAACAAATAAATATTGTATGTAAATAAACAAATAAATATTTTCTCAAATTTATTGTTAAATGACAATGCAACAGAAGCTGATAAAGAACGAACAAACTTTTATATTTCAGATATCAGTTCTTTTATTCATATACTATATGTCATAGCCATATATATACTCGTACTCCTCCCTCGTACATGAATTTTCATAAAATGCAAATATGTAATGAAATGTATGAGCAACAGCAGCAGCACAAGCAGCAAGAACAAATATTTTACATTCAACAATAATTCCCGTGTGTGTACGAATATATTTATCAATACATATATCAAGTGGCATAAATGTACCTGCCAGCCAGCCTGCATGAAAAGTAAATATTTACATATAAAATATGAAAATGCGTAACGCCTGTTGTCAACACATTGAGTGAAGCGACAATGAAGATTATCATGTTGTTTCTCTTGCCAAATGAATAATTATCAACAATTACTACCCAATGATAGCAAAAAAGTACTGCTCCAATAATACCCTGCTCTAAATCTATTGACCACCGCATTTACACATGTACGCGAGTTGGTTAAAAATTTCATTATTAATCCGTGTGCCCTATAGTCAGTAAAATTTAAGAAAACTCAAGACTAAAAGCCAATTTTGAAAATAAATTCCCATTCGAGTGTTGACAACATACAAGTTGTGAGTCTGGCATAAACCCTCACAAAAATGTGTTACAAATTGGCCAAATCAACGTTAAGCAGTAACGAGGTTAATCTGTCAATTGAGGTTTCCTCCTCCGCATCACATAAAATTTTACAAAAGTCATTTTCTAAACAACCATTCAACATAAAATAATTATTAAGATGACCAATTTAAAGATGGAAGGTCTTTACTTTTGCTCCTTTTACGGAGTAACTACCAATGCACATTCAACTTATTTCTTAAGTGAAATTAGTGGAATGCCAACTGGCCAATTAGGATGTCGTACAAAAACTTGTAATAGTTAACTATTGGCACAAATTCGAATATCCGATGATAATCTGTTTACAGTCTTTCCCTGCAGCGAATTCCATAGTGAATCATTCTGACAGACGCTGACAATGGTAAATCATCGATGAGAGACAATGAATTTTCTTTGGTATCATACACGACTTTTCAAAATTGTTCGAATTATCAAAGATGACAGAAGTTGGTTTTGTCTTGCAAACGTCCGTGAATTAACGAGTCCTTACTGATATCATTATTATTGTGCTCTATTCGTTTAGGTGTAGCAGACAAAATCCTGCAACATTCAGCAAGAAGTCGACTCATAAAAGACAATGTCGCTAAATTTCAGGAAAAAGACAACTTATAACAGAAAATGCCTTAAAATCAATGATTTGTATTGACCACCAAGTCATTAAGGCTAAGTTCATGATCTGCCATTCTAAACCTTAACTAAATATATAGTTAGTTAGTTAGTTACGACGGGTGGCCAGACACGTCCAGTCCACCTGGGTCCAATATTGATCCCACTGTAATACCCATCAGTAATTCAGAAAATGAACAACCTACATGTCCGTGTCCCGGTCCAATCCGAACTAAACAGACACATGTACAAAAGAAGAAATCCTGCCGATATTCACATCGGCCGGATCCGACAAGTCATCCAAAAACGGACTGCCAAGAAAAGCGGTCTTAATGTCTCAAAGACTCGAGCACTGGCACAGGAAGTACTCGACAGTCTGCTCTTCCTTCTCATCCTGAGAATCCATACAGTACTCATTGAACGGCAGACCCAATCTCCTAGCGTGCGCAACAGCTACCCAGTGCCCAGTAATCACAGCCACAAGAGTTCGCAGCCTAAGTCGCGGCATTCAACCTTCCACTATTGCCGTTCCAAAGATATACAAAAATCAGTATTTACTTTGCTTTGTAGGTGACACTACTAGTTATCCCATTCTGCCCCCTTTTTGACTGATGATTTATATTGACCATTATTTGGGCCAAATTAAGAAACTCTTACTACTACCGTTTTAAAGACAGAGACATACAAATAAAAACTATATAGGCGTGTCACCGCCCAGTTGAACCATAACCTTCAGTGAAAGTATACTTTCCGACGCATAATTGGTATAAAATGACGAACATAGGAAAACTTATTTTATATACATACATATAAAATAACTTTTAGCTTGAATTTATTGCAAGTAATAAACTAGTAATGTAATAAATAATGTATGTAGTTTACAGTAAAAAAGTTAACACATTTTTACCCATTTTTTATTTTACCCTTTCATACCTCCTTTAAGAGACTTAACTTTGTTCCAGCTTAAAATTTCCTTTTGTACTCTGGGAATTTCTATTTAAAACCCTCTGATGCTCTACTGTTCTCGTTATCTAATAATGCTTATAAAACTTGTTCCTTATTGCCATTATTCTCTATTGAACCTCTTGGTTTGCCAAATGTTTTAACGCTAGAAACGCCTTCTATATACAGCTGCTTCAATTCCTGCAGCTGAAATACTTTGTGCTTCTGATGAAGATAAAAGCATTTCTCCCAGTTTTACAATTGAAGTGCTTGTTAAAGGAAAGTTTCTTTTAAACGTTGTATTTTAAATTTGAAGCATATTTGACAGGTGGTTCGTACGAGTTCAATTGGTTTGAAAGTTCTCCCATAATCTTTTTGTCGCCGTTTTTCCTTGACCACAGTTTTAAAGTTCTTGCCAAGCTGTTGATTTTAAGTATTTAAATATTATTAGGAAAGCTCTAAGCCTATCAAACGACATTTCGACCAAAGTCATTCGATCACGAATACGAGGATTTGGCCCTAGGTCCTGGTATGTATTTGTTTTTTCTCCGTCATTCCTCTATTGCTTAGTTTTATTTTCATTAATCAAGTTGATTTTTTCAAGCTAAGTAGATGATTAATCTATTGTATTGTATATGATTGTGTATTGTTGAATATCCTTGTTAATTAGCATTGTATTTTTTCCCAGTGGATCTTTGTCATCATCGCCAGAAGTAAACTGATAGGTCAGAGGGCTTCTTTTAAATGCATTTATTTGGAGGGAAGTTGTTATCTCTTTATTAAACACCAGAAATGCAACTAAATATTTTCGTCATGTCCACATTGCTGGGGACTCGAACCTTGGCTGCTTGTGTTGAATGCGTGCGCTCTAACTGCTATATCACGCCTCCAAACAAAAAAAAATACTGTTTTTCTCACCTTTATTACCATCAAATGACTATTTATGAAATGATGGGACCCAAAATTCTTGTTGCAAATAAAGTCTTCTTTTGTAAATCAAATTTAAATCATAAAAAAAACTACCGACTCTGTTCAGAGTTTTAATAACATTTTCAGCCTTGTAGCAGTGGGCAGGTAGCCTTGAAACGCTATAATGCGAAGGAATGTAGGGACCTAAAGCTGTCGTATCGTTTTACACTCTACATTGAGAAAACTTGGCTAGAAGTTTAAGAAATCCAAAATGTAGTTGAGGTACCAAAAGCAAAGAATTTTTTTTCCAACCAGGTATGAGTGAGATTTTAGTTTAGATCAGATTCCCGCAAGTTGCAGTTCTTCTCTTCTGTTTTCACACGTACGTACTCACATGTATAGGCGAAAAATAAGCAAAAAATGAAAAAAGAGAACTAAAGAGAAAACAAATGGAAAAATACGGTGTAAAATGGCATGAGCGAGAGCTCTCAAATTACTACCACAATTGTAAAATGCATTAATATTATTTTGCCGGACGCTGGTTTAGATCTTAATCACAGAAGATAGTTCGTTGTTTTACAGAATCCCATCAGAAAGAACACAAAACATCAGCACAAAATCCGAATTTTTACAGAAAACTAACTAAAGGTAGCTCGCTATCTCGAAAAATCGGTGAATTAAAATCGGTTTAATCGGTGAATCTTACCCAAAACACACATTTTAGACATTATATATATATAAGCGTCATTGTCATCAACGTGAAAATATTATTTTAAATACAACCTTGCCAGTAGCTTGTAAATATTTAATGGTGCACTCAAAAGTAAGGTAACGCTTTCTTTTAGCCTGTACTAGTTTCATTACAACAACAGATATCAGAATTTCAAATTTACCAAATATATACCGCAAATCTAAGTCGCTGTTTCCATAATTATCTGGCTTCCCTTGTTAATGCTCAGCTCTACTAAAGTAATGGATGAACATCATAATTTACAAAAGCCATACCCCACATACATACATATGATAATACGCAGAGTATAAATATGAGTATGAGAACTCGTATATCATCACCAAATACTGAAGCAACAACTTATACAATATAATGCAACATACAACAATATTTTAAATTTACATACTGCCACAGACACACATATACATTTTATTGAATGTTTGTTATGTGCATATGCCACAGAGCATTTTTGCATATTTATTTCGCTATTAATTAAATTACATCGTGCAAATTGCATGTGCCCAAGGATGCTAAAGGATATATGCTATGGGACTCATACTTGTATTGTACGTGCACATAAACATATGTATTCAGTAAGAAGGTATGTCTATTGCAGTAACATATGTAAGCTCTGAAGATGACTATCATCAGAATTCGATACGAGAAAGAGTCAGTATCTGAGTGAAATTGTTTAATATGTATGTACGAGTATATGACAATAAAGTAATATTAACTACAGATCTTAATTGAACATACCACTCCCTCTCATGTACAAAGTGTATATGATGTGAGTGCTATGTAAATATCCATACATATGAAATATACACACAAAACTGTATGTACTTGTGTACATATGTACATATGTTTGTTTAAGTTTATTCAGAATTGTGCATTACATACGGTATAGAGCACTAAGCTGTGTTGTAATTCATTTTAAATGCTTTTTGGCAATTCTATTAGGAGAGACAATTTTCAATTTTAGCTTTTACTTGTAGTTGTTTATTAAACATTTGATTTTCCTAATGGTATATGACAACCAGTAAAAAAAAAGAATGAAACAGTCTTGTCAATAACGTTAAAAATACAAAAAAAGCTTCAGTTAAAGGATTTTTATTTGGTTTTAAATAATTCAAAGAAATTGTTTTTTCCTTCGGAATATAAAATATTCCTGTTTTTTTTTTTTTTTGAAAAATTTTTACTTAAAATTTTCTTTATTGAGAATCAAGTTAATATTTGTAAGTTTTACTATTATGGACCTCTTGCAATTTTGCGGATAATTTTTTTTTTTTTATATAAGACCAGCACCCAGGGGATGGCCCCTACTCATGCAGTGCATTGTGCTGGTACTAGGAAAATAGGTTATTGGAAGGAGGACAGAGGGAGTAGTGTTTATAGACGTTAGATTTGAATTTACTCATGTCGTAAGTGGCAGGAAATACTTTCGCTGGAAGATTATTCCACAACCGAACAGTGCGACCAAAGAACGAATTCTCCCTATAATGCGTTGAGCGATTTACTGGACAATCAACTACAAAATGCGATAGAGTTGGCTACCCTACCGTCATTGATGAGCATCTTCGCCCTCTCCTGTACGCGGTCGAAAAGCTCCAAAATAGACTTTGAAGCACCGGCCCATACATGAGAGTTGTATTCCATTTTGGGACGGATATAGGTCTTGCAAATATTAAGGAGATTAGATGGGGTGAAGTATTTCTTGCACCGTCTCAAAAAACCAAGGCACTTGAATGCTTCTTTCGACACTTGAAATATGTGATCATTCCAACGAACGTCACAGTGAATTTTCATGCCCAGAACATCAAGAGCATCTAACTCCTCAATATCCACATTACCCATTGAAACAGATGACAGCACACCACCACGCCTGTGTGTTAAAAAACAACATTGAGTTTTACGTGCATTAAAATCGACCCTGTTCGCACGACCCCACTCGGAGACCTTCACCAGATCACTTGTGAGTGTGACGTTCATATTCATCCTTCCCAACCAAAAAATATTTTTCCCATTTTAGATTTACTATAGTGTTGATAACCCCAACCTCCAAAAGGCTCGGTCTACGATCAAAGGAATATGAGTGACAAATGTTGCTGTCATCCGCAAAAGAGTAGATAGGATTAGAAGTGAGAAGAAGAAAGTCGTTAAGAAATATTAGAAAAAGAGTAGGAGAAAGAACAGAGCCTTGTGGTACCCCTGAGTTTACCCTGAACTCGTCAGATGAGACCCCATCTATAACCACTCTTATAGAGCGATCTCTGAGAAAACTCGATATAAATCGAGAGAAGTGACTTCCGACACCAAAAGCATTAAGTTTCGAAATGAGAGCCTCGTGCCAAACTCTATCAAACGCCTTTGAGATATCCAGAGCCGCAACCTTACTCTCGCCAAAACCATGAATGGACTTGTTCCACTTCTCCGAGAGTAACGCCAGCAGGTCACCAGTAGAACGGCCCTTTCGGAAACCGTACTGACGATCGCTAAGTAAATCGTTAGACTCCAGATAATCCACAAGGTGGTGATTAATCATACTCTCCATAACCTTGGAGAGTGTGGAACAATCTGCTATTGGACGGTAGTTCTCAGGGTTACTAGCTTCGCCCTTTTTGGGGATTGGCGTTACATTAGCAACCTTCCAGCAAGATGGAAAAATAGCGGCGCGATATGACGCACTGAAAAGGTTAGCTAATGGACGTGCAAGCGTCGAAGAGCACTGCTTCAGGACCAGTGCTGGTATGCCATCCGGCCCAGAAGACTTGTTGACGTTGAGATTTGCAAGAACCCTTTTTACAGCACGAGCTCGAAAGAATATACATATTAGGATCTATATATACAGTTTCGTCGTAATTTGTACTCTCGAATGTCTCCTCAGCTGCATTCGCTCACTGGCCCATCTGAAGCGATATCAAGTCAGGCGGGTATCCGATGAAATAAATTTGATTTTGTTAGATAAATGCGCACTAAGCAGGATCGAAGATGGGTGGACCAATATCACCACTTGCAGAATATCTAGAATGCTTTGGCCTTCTCTTTCTATGGAAAGGACTAGGTCTTTTCTTAGGTTTGGAAGGGGGTCGATCGGGCTTCTTTCGGGCATAAGTACCGGAAATTGTATGATAGGCGGCATAAAGAAAGAGATATCGGTGCAAGACCTTCTCAGCGACTGTCGTGCTTTATGGGAGCTTAGACTAAAGCACTTGGAGTCATGTCATTTCTATGATCTTGACTGTTTTAGCGATGTGTCACTGTCGAAGTTGGTTAATTTTCTCAACGGTACCGGTTGGCTCAAATGAGGAAACTGGTATTTTTGGGTCTTAAGGTGGGGATCCTTTCTGGGACTCTCCCATGTCCGGCCTTTCGGCCTCTTCAATGGGCCTGTACTTGTTGAGGGTGTCACAATATGCCATAGGTCCACCGAGTGAACTCGCGAAATGTGAGCGATCTATATAACCTAACCTATAACTTATGCGGCACCTGGTTTGATTGAGTCACAATAGAAGAAGTAATTCATTTTGCTATTTTGGTAGTACTACAGATGACCGATCAGAGGTTAGCACATCAATGATCGAATTAATAAAACCCATTCGGATTTTCAAAATCTGGAGAGCTAACAATATTCCCAGGGCTACAAAAACTCGGATTTTTAACAGTAGTACTACGAGCATACTCCTTTGCGGGTGCAACACTTGGATCCTGACATAAACTAGCTGAAGGAAACTTTAAACATTTACCAACCGATAATTGTAGCAGGTTTTTGGCTTATTCTGGCAGTATTCGGTTATTAACGAACAACTGCTTAATTTCGCAAATCTCAATCCATCTAGAGTGAAATTAAAAATACAATTGGAGCTGGATAGGCTACACACTCACTGAAATTACCGACAGAAATTTGCCGTGCAATCTTAAAATGGAACGGCAAGGCCGCCCATGTTCTACAAGTATTACAAGAACAAAGAGAGAATATGAAGAATTTGGAATGACATGAAATTAAGTCAAAATCTTAGCAAATCATAGTGTCAGATGGTGAAAGTTCGCTACCGCTTTTAGTTCACACTGAGCGTTTTATCAAACTGTTCAGTTATGCAAATTGATCAAATTAAGGGAAGGAAAAAAATGAGCCGCTTAAAAATGTATACGATTTTACGATTAATGCAAAAAGTCAAGTAGTCTAGGCTTAGTTTCTCTGCCATAACTGGTCTACCAGAATGTATTACATCTTTGACATCGAAATTTTTGGAGTGATATCGAGCAATACACTCCTGTTAGGTGTTTACACCAAAGTTACATTACCTTATTATGTAACTGAATTACCAAAACATAATACATTTTACTGTGGTATAAGCCAAGTTTTCCAAAATCTCAGAATTTTATTTCTTTAAGTTCATTTTATTCAAAAACGACTAAATTAAACAAATCTTATTATCAACACTTTTCCAAGCAATATTTGCAAATGCACAGCCATACCAATGCACTTGGCTTAGTATGATTATATTAACCAGCCACTCATACTCAACGAAACAAAAATATATTCCACTAGAGGATTAAATTTGCACGGAAGCACGCAAGTGACTAAAATTCTCATTTAGACAAGGTTCTCTAAACTTGGGTGGGAGGGAATCAGAAAAGACTTTAAAAGTAAACACTTACTCATACCTTTTGGATGCTGAGGGAGAATTTATTCATTGATTGGTTTGTTAAAACAAAATGACGATATTAGAAAATTCCTGTGGTCACATCATCAGTATCAATATACAATGGCAGTCAGTGTGATATTGAAAGGTGGGTAGATTGAAAAGAAAATAAATGAAAAGGCCAAAAATACTTTTACTTTTAGTAAAGGATATTTTAGTTTTTTGCTAAAGCAGGTGACAATAAAGACCGATACATTTAACAACAGCGATTTGCGAAAACAGACTGATGCCAAACTTCACCAATTTGAGCCCAGTGGTAAAAAGTTAAGGAAATCGTAGTTGCAGCTTATTTTATCGAACTAAAACCCTTTTTGGGTGTGGCGTGGTGTAGTGATTAGAGTGCGTGCTAACACAAGCAGACCAGGTTCGAATCTACAGCAGAGGACTCGACGAGTAAAATTTAATTTTGGTTTCGAACAAATCCATCCAGACAAATCCATCTAAAAGAAACCCCCTAAACTTCAAGCGATGATGACAAACATCAGGCGAACGATCAAGAGTAGACGCCATCTACTGGAAAAAATTTTACAATGCCAGTTAAAGATCCCCACCACCACTTAGCAAGGATCTTCACCGTTATACAATCATATGGAGACGAGCAACAACAGTAAACTAATCATCTAATTAGCTTGAAAATCAACTTGATTAATAAAACTGAAACAAATCCATGAATGCTTTGTGCAAAGCCAATATATCGAGTGGGCCATCTATCGGTTTAAATTTGAACTAGCGGTTATTTCGAATTTGGCAATACTATTCTGTGACAAAATACAGTACATTATCTCCACTGAATGAAATTAATCAACAATTGGTCGGAAATTTCCAAAAAAAAAAAAACAAAAAAAAATTGCAAAAATTATTTTATCGAATGAAGCTCATTTTCGTCTTGGTGGGTACGTTATTAAGCAAAATTGCCATATTTGGAGCTTAGAAAAGATAAACGTTGTCTTACAGAAGCCAATGTACCCATTAGGTGTGACTGTCTGATGCGACTTGTGGAGCGGGGACATCATTGGCCCATATTTCTTTGAAAATGAGGACTGCGCAACCATTACGCTCAATGAAGACAACTATCGCACTATGATAACCGTTTTTTTGCGCCCGCTCTTCATGGTATTGATGTGAACGATGTTTGGTTTCAACAGGATGGTGCAACTTGCCACAAATCTCATGCCATAATCAACTTATTGCGTCAAACGTTTGATAGCCGTTTAATTAGGCGATATGGTGATGTCAGTTGGCCGCCAAGAAGCTGAGATTTGACACCGTTGGACAATTTTCTGTGTGGCGCCGTTAAAGACAAATGTTATGCCGACAAACCAGAGACAATTGAGCATTTGTAGGCCAGAATTCGTGATAGCATTGCTCGGAAATTGGTCCGATCGAATGGGGTTCGTTTTCGTTTTATTGCATTTTTCATTTATACTTTTAAATGGCCCACCCGATATTTCCTAAGGGAGTGACGGAGGAAAAAGAGGCCTTTTTCAGGATACCTAATAGCATTAGCGAATAATTTGAAAACCGATTTCTACATATTTCCGATTTTTGGAATAGACTATATTGTGTATAATTGGAATCGTCACTCCAGCCCACATTTATTAGTGTGACCCTTATAGGGAAATTGTTTGTACTTTTTTAATTTCAGCCATAAACATTTAAAAGTACTTACCAATTGCTCCACATACTGCTAACATTTGCATACTTTCACAGAAATGCTGTCGTTTGTATTTCATATAAAATCTAATGTTGAACCATCTACACAATAATAATAAAACAAAAAAGAACAAAATTGTTGAGGTTTTCAAATCAATTTTCAATTTCAATTAAAAAGTTTTCAAGTCTGTCTCTTTTCTCTTTTTTTAAAAAATTAATTAAAATTGAATTTAAATGCTTTTAAAATTGTAAACTTTTTCCTCTTGGTTCTAAGAGAGAGACCTGAATAAACAACTTTCAAAAGAATGCCGAAAACCATATGTTATTGAAAAGAGTAATAAATTTTTATGTCACTTTAGTGATCATCACTTGTTGCTGCAACAAACGATTTTATATCTTTTCTTTTTCAGAACACATCTTCCTGTGTTTGGCTTTTCGTATTGAATTTTCTCGACGATTTAAAAGTATTACATTGAGTATTGCCAACAATAACATCATGTTGGAGTAAACATCAATCTAAACACCGCAATCACAAATTGTGACTCTCCGAGAAGAAACATTAGCTCATGCAGCGTACGACACCATTAGAATCACCGCCCATTCATGTTGGCAATAACAAACCACAGATGTTAAGTGTTTTCCAAGTACTTTTTTTAAAAACACAACTTTTTCACTTTTGGAAGTGAAGCCGTTTCATGCATTTTGTTACGGTTTTGTTTGTTTATCAAACATTAAAAACTTTTAAAATAATCAAGACAACAAACCATGGATGATAGTGGATGATAGTGTTATGATCAACATAAGGTTCGACTCATGGCAAAGAATTTATAGTGAGAAAAGGGGTGGCGGTAGTGGGTGATGATAACTCCGTGACTGAATGATTGTTATCTGTCTTCATTACCTTTTCGTTCAATGAATTATTGTTTTATTCATCTTTCATTTGTTGCACAGCTTCATTTTTAATATACTTTTTTCTCTCTATTTTGAATGATCAACTATTAATCGATAATGTTGGTATTTCCCTTGCATTTGCTGCAGAATATTTGAAATTATTTTTGGGCACTTAAATTTCTTGATCTATTTGAAATATGTGGTGATTCTTGAAGTTGTAAACGTTTCTTGTGATCTGTCATTTCCGTTCAAGTGTTAAAATATGCTGCAGACCTTAAAGGTTTAAATAAAATTAATAGTCTAATGAAATGTGCGATGGAGAAAATATTGAAATACGAGTATATTTTAATGAAAGCGTTAAAACAATGAAAACGGGTTTGATTTCGGTTTATTTTTTTGAGAATTTTTTTTACTGCAATTTTCGTCTGTGATTTGTCGAAGAAATAACTCGGCCAAATGGTTTCCAGCGGCTCTTTGGTTTGTTAATTTTTTGCAGATACCAATACAAGTGATATGCCGCTGTGGGACACCCGCCTACCAACCAAGAGGTCCTCGATTCAATCCCAGTTCAGACCATCTGACAATTTTCAACAGCGTTATCATCTCTTAACATTAGCTAGCGACTGGTTATGAGTATTACGTTATGAAAAACTTTTCTAACTATTGAATCTGCCTTTACGCTGTATGTCCCATTCAATGAGTCGAAATATAGAATGGAGTATGCTCATTGTTTAAGAGCATTCCCCCTTGTACCACTTGTAATGTAGCGGGAATTAGGTGTGTATGCATGTGAAACAAGCGGTAGTTAGACGATGCAAGGTCGCTTGTATAGGGTGCATGTATCAAAACTTTCAGCCAGTTGCAGTAATTTCTTTTTATCATTATCAGCGCATTATAGAATATTCGCCATCAAGCGAACAGCATTCTTGTCATCACTATTTTCAGAAGCGAATTAAGCAAACCACTCCTGATGGGTTCAACGTTCACTTGAAGTATTATGTAACATTTTTCTTTGCATTTTTAAATCAATACAATTTTTTACATGAGAGACTAGCAACTTTTCACCAAAAAACTTATCTGAAATATCACATTCAGCTCCTTTGGCAGCATGAGCGATGCTCTATATATTATAAGTTAATAATAAAAAGTATTCCTTTTATATGATTCAATATAAAAAGCTCGGGGCGCTTCATCTCTTCAGCAACTGATAACAAGAAGCAACAAAAGTGGTGTTTGGTAATATTGAAATCACCATTATCATATTAACCCTCAAATGCACGAGCAAAAAAATATTTTTCCAATTTTAAATTTACTATAGAGTTGATAAGGTCATCAACACAGTTGGGCCGTGCCATATATTTTTATGTTCTGGTCATATTGATATCAAACTACCTACATTACAGGAATTTTTAAACGGCTTCTCTAATAAACCTGATTTGCTCAGAAGTGCTATAACTATTGAGAACTCACTGGCATATAGTTCTGACATCGAGATCAAGGCTCAATTGTGGCAATGGCATAGCTAAAAATCTATGACCTGTAAAAGTACGTCAAATTTGATTCAACATTAAAGTTCTGCTCACTATTTTCTTCGACTTTTCTGGGCGTAGTCCATTCAAAAAATAAAAAAATTTAACGACTTATCGCAAAAGATCTTCTATTCAAATCGCTGTTATAACTTAGGTTCGATCATGAATTTTTCAACCAGAGTTTGTCCACTCTAAACTCTCTTCGCTTAATACTTATGACAATGAGTTTACCCAATAAAATCTGTTCACGCTGAGCTTATATCTAATAAACTCTACTCGCTGAGTTTACACCAAATAAACTAACTGCTCTCCGCATCGATATGGGTAAACAATACTTCGAAACTTCTCGAACCTTTCAATATTTCAGGTAGATTGCATTTCTTTACATTTCTTATTCTTTAATTATTATCCAGCGATCTGTTCGTAAACATCTTACTTGTTTCAGTGCTTATTGTGTTGTTGTTGTTTGTTATTTGTTTCGTTGTCCGCTTACTTTGTTGCTGTAGTTTATTTTTATTTGTAAGCTAGCACGTAGCTGTTTTTTGTGGCTTTTGTTTACTTTTCTCAGCAATGTAACAAACGACAATTATTTGATTTTTGTAACAATAGATATGTATTTTGGTGAATATTAGTAAACATTTTTAACATATGTACATGCATAGGTAATTTTTTGTTATAACAATTACTTTTATATAACACATATTGGCCCTTTTGCGTGAAATTATCGTAAGTGGTAAATTTTAACGAAATTGACATTTTAATGCAAATGTATTCTAAAGCCACATACTTACCACATAGTAAAAGATTATATCCATATTCGCTATACTTATGAATGCATTACTGACAACAATGCCACATATGATAAAGTTTTGTTCTTACTGTAAACGAATTAATCGTATGTGTATCTACATACAAATATCATATCGTACAAATAAAAATGTATAATTTTGTTCCATATTAAAATATGGGAGTAATTTTTTAAATAATTTTACTGAAAATTTATGAATTAATAATAATAATAGGAAATCATCTTCTACCTGGCCTAAGTACAATTTATGACTCTCCGTTTAGTATTTCCTACTAACTGCAGACATTTTCTCTATACTAGGAAATTAATTTTTGGTTTTTTAAGTTCGTTGTAGCTTCTAAAAAGTTTTACCCAAAGCTAAGTATGTATGGTTTACAAAAATTAATAGTTTAAAATTATTTTTCGTTAATTCACAAGAGCAGATAGTCTAAGTAGCTTGAGTTCTTTGAATTGTAATATTATATTTGTGTTATTTACTAATAATAATTCTTGGATGCAGAGCAAAAAATAAATAAATAAATAAATAAATAAATAAATAAATAAATAAATAAATAAATAAATAAATAACTCATCAATACAAAAGAATTTAAGATGTACATTAGGGCCAACGATGAGAGCAAAACCCTGTTTTTGAAATACCAAGTAGAAATCAAGAAAACATCAAACGTTTTATGTGCTAGTTTTGATGTGTAAAGGTCTTGAACACCAAGTACGAAAAAAATATTAGATAGTTTTACTATCGTAACTATGCCTATCGTAATTTTAGTGGTTACTACTTCATGTGCGGTGAAGGCGAGTGTAAGCGTATCTCTAATGAAGTATGCTCAGCCCTTTATTGTATTTATTAATCATAAATATAAGTCTAAGGCTGTTACAAACATGTCTGCATACTTTTTAAACTTTATCAATATGTAGAATTAAGATTATTTTTTACTTCCGGATCATACTATGACACTAGTAGATTACGTGCATAACATTACTGAATATTTTGTGGGACTAGAACTGTTTGGGCGTCTGGTGAATGGCGCCTTGTGCATCAGGTTACACGTGCATCGAAATGCAACACACTGACTTTGAATATTATATAGAATATTATATGGAGATTCGTTACTACCTCAATAAATTAAGTTTAAGTTGAATAAACTTCGTATCGTCAAATTTCAAAAAAATTCAGCTTCATTTAAACTGCTGTATGGTAGCTCTATGAACAAAAATATAAGAAACCTAAATTTTAATTATAAACTTGTATCATTAAAAAACAAAACCGACAAAAAATTAAAAATTAACAAAATCTTTGTTTAAATAGTATACCTGTAAAATATTAAAATAAAAGCACTCTTTAAAATTAAGAAACTTGCTTTAATGAAACAGATGACGAAGAATAAATGATTAATTATATTTCTTAGCGTTTTTAATTTAAAACCAATCTTATGCTGAAATCTATTTTATGTATGTTTTGTTGTTTTGTTATTTACTTAAAGATATTTACTAAAATAAAATTTCTAAATATCTAAATCTTTCAAAGTTCTATCATCGATAAGCTTGTATTAAATTTAGGACGATATTGCTTTGGTAATTATCGTAAGTACCTCACTTAACAAAAACACTCATAAAAAGTTGTGGACAAAAGTATCGTATGCGCCAAAAACGTGAATATTTCTAAAGTTTGCAATTTTGGTTAACATATCGGTTATTGTACCAGATTTAAAAGCATAGAAATCTAGAAAAAACGCTCTTCTGTAAAATTTAGTTTTTGTAACATATGATAAATTTGCGCAAATGGGTTAATATGGAAAAGATACTTATATTACAAAATTTTATACATTTTTAAAAAAATACAGTTTCAAAGTAATAAAAAACGCCAGTTTGCTAAAAATTTTATGATTTTTTCATGAGTTGTATTACGAAAAAGTTTAATAACTCCGTCAATCTCCAACATGAGACCGTAAGTCTCATCTTATTCATACTTAATACTACTTAATACAACTTAATACAATTCCTTAATTAATTCATCAATATTACGGTTCCTGTATAAAATAGTGCGCAAAAACGCTTCCAAGCTTAAAAAATTAAAAAAAATTGATGAAAAATGTGTTTGCTTGAGAAATACATCTAGATTCCTCAAGGCTACTTAAACGACATATATATTATTTAAAAGGTCTGTTTCTTTTCCCTCCAAATCTGAAAAGAAACTTAAATTCGGGTAATATCCAGCTAAGTTATTAGCTTATAAGTACATAAAGCTCCGAAAAAACGGTTTTTGGAGGTGTTTTGAAAATTCCAAAAACAGATCCTTGTTCTACTCGGCAGCGCCTATCAGAAAAGTTTCCCAAGTATTTCCCAAGTATTTCAACTTCGTTTCCTTTTGTCGCACCGTGTTATGATGCACCCTTTCGAAAAACGTGTTCTCAAGAATTTTTACATTTCCACGATTAAAAACAAAGTTCTTATCAAAAACATTCTAAGCTTAACCTAAACAGTTAATTTTCCATTTTAGAAAGTTCTTTGCATCTCGTGTAAAATTTTTTAAATGTAATTTAGGGTTTTTTAAATATCATATGACGATATGTATTTTCTAATCCAATTTAATGAAATAATGCTAATCCTTATATCCGTCTTCTAAGACGTTTTTCAATTTATATGGTAGTTTGCACAAGTGTCTGCCTGTTAAATATTAAAACACACAATTGAAATTGTCAATTTTTAAAACCCTTTCTTTTCCATACCAATCAAACTGACTCAAAATCGCAGCGCTTAGAAAATTAAAAATTCTGAAAAAAATTTACAATTTCCTCTGCCACTCAAAGATGTCATATTAAAAGGAACAAAAATATCATCATTATTATCATGGTTATTACCAACATTGTCATGATTATACCCAATTGGTGTAGAAGCAACTACGAGTATATAGGAAAAAAGACACTTTCAAGTGCTTGAAAAAAAATACATATATTTTTTGAAATTCAAAATTTTAAACGGTTTATAAAAAATTTAAATATCAAACAGGCATAGAGAATGATAACACAACCTAAGAGATAAAAAAATAGTCTCATAAAAAATTTGTGTATATTAAATAGATCCCAAGAGTTCATATGGGAATAACAAATAAGATGTCCGGACGGAATACAATTGAAAATGTCTCATATGACAGACATAAAAGGATAATTTGATGAGAATTATTTTTTTTTTTTTTTGACTGTTCTATTGTAGCAGTGGTGGTTAACAAGAGAATAAATACATTTTAGCCTTAAAAAATTTCTACCCACTCTCGTACATTAAAATGTCATTCTTTGCCATTTTTGCGGTGAAACACTACTTTGTGGTGTCATCATATCAAATAAAATATAATAAAAATATTTTAAATTGAAATGTTTCTCAAATACGAGTACAGTTCTAATATTTAGCAAATATCTTCCTCTGTCTTGTTGTCTAATATCCCTTTTATTCTTTGTACGTTTTGGTAGCATTTTGGTTTTTTTACTTTTGCCACAAACATTTTTAGTTACTCTACGGTTGCCGCCACCACTTGGATTCCTTCCATGTGTGGCTGACTGGCGGCATAAAAAATTGGATTATAAAATTCAATGTGAAAACAGTTTGTGGCTTATTTTTTTTCTTCTTTGTTTTGGAAATGTATCCAAATATTGTCTTTCTTCTCAATAATTCAAGGACTTTTCTTTCTCATACAGTTAAAAAAAAGCGAAAATAAAAACCTCTTGTTGTACCGTTGTTTAACACCGTTTATTTACGGTTACGTGTGGTTTTCCTTAGAAAATAAAATATTCGTTTTTTAAATAGCATTTTGATTGCTTTTTGTTTTATTCAGATATTCAAAGTTGACTTTCTGACAGTGTTTTTTACGAGCATAATGTGATGAGAGAGTGTCGGCAGAAAAATGTCAAATTACTGTGATCAGTAGCTAACATGACAGCATTTCAGTAATTTTGACAGAAATTTTTACTCTTTTTGTATTTTGTATTTTGTATTTTTGTCAATTTTATATGATTGTCAATCAAAATTTTTAGCTTAGCTTGTAAAGAATTAAATTTGCATTAAAATTGCTTCTTTGAATTTGGAGTTTTTTTAAGGCAGTTAAGAAGAATAAAATTTAACAGAAAAAATATAATTTCTACGAATTTTTTCGTTTCGTTAAAGAAAGAGCGAATCTAGCTTAAGCTTTAAGAAGTAAAAGTTCTAAATTAACAATTATTATAATTAAGATTCATATAATACTAGAGTAACCTACCGGCGTTGCTGGGAGCCTTTTTGATGTATACCTTTAAAATGTATTTCTCATTATTATTATTTTTATGGTACGTACCATCTTGATCAAAAAGTTCCGGGAATAACCCCCTGGTTGCGGACCCATGGTTCCGATTTGAGTTTTTTTTTTTTTTATCAAGCTGGTACATCTGTTGTTGATATTCCCGCAAAATCTTAGCGTCGTAGTTTGACATTTGCAAAAGCTACGTAGCCAAGAGTGTATCTATCTCTATGTGTGCTGGCGATTTTTTACAGTTTTGAAGTGGATTTAAATTTGCAACAACGAACTTGTTGCACGAACGTTGGAAATGTTGAAAAAGTGTTTCGGCAACGATTCTCTAAAGAAAATGGTCGTTTGCCAGTGGCACGAGCGGTTAAAAACTGGTGAGTCAATCAAAGATGATGAACGCAGTTGCTGACCATCGACATCAAAAACCGGCGGAAACATTGATAAAGAAAAATAAATGTTGTTAATAAACGTAAATTAACCAACAGAGAGATAGTGAAGGCCTTGAACATTGCCTATGGATCCGTCCAAGACATTTTGGTCAATGATTTCGGCTTCCGTCGTGCAGCAGCAAGGGTGGTGCCAAAAGACCTCAATTCCATGTTCAGGTCGCAAAAGAGATGATTTGCGAGGCTAGATCCGATCCCACACTCATCAAAATGATCATTACTGGAGACGAGACGTGGGCAATCCAGAAATCAGGTAAGAGAATGGCGTTCACCAAATGAGCCGAGACCAAAAAAATTACTTCGTTTTCAGTCAAAAAAGAAGACAATGCTCACGGTTTTAATGGATTACAACGGTGTAGTGCATTATAGATTTTTGACAGACGGCCAGACAGTAAACAAAGAGTATTATTTGGGCGTTATGAGATGTTTGCGTGAAGCAATTCGCCGAAAGAGACCAGAATTATGGGCACAAAACTCGTGGATTTTGCACCATGATAATGCACCGTCTCACAGTGCCATCATTATTTTAAATTTTTTGACAAAAAAATGCAACAAATACCATCCAACAGCCACCGAATTCGCCTGATTTGGCTCCCTGTGACTTTTTTCTGTTCAATCGAGTTAAAAAACCATTACGTGGAACGCGTTTCAGCAGCCGAAAGGAAATTATGGAAAAATCGCAAGAAGCACCGAAGGACATACTGAAAACAGAATAACAAAATGTTTCGAGGATGGCATCAAGCGCTGGCATAAGTGTGTTGCAGTTGATGAAGATTAGTTTGAAGGCGCAATATAGATTTATATAAATAAACTTTTATTTCTAATTTTCTGAATAAATTCCGAGAACTTTTTGATCAAGGTGATATATATAAAGCTAAGAATACATACCTATATAAATAACTTTTACTCGATATGCTGTGTGCAATACCTGCTTATCCAATCTTTCCCATTTCTTGAGTGATGTGAATAGATAATAAAGCTTTAACTGTTACCATATTTAATATGAATAGGAGCTGCCAAGCCTACTTATGTAAACTTGTCCAGTTATTGACCGATGATGTGTGCTGTTCATGAAACTAAACTAAACTTAGAAACTTTTGCTATTACCGTTCTCAATATATATAAATATTAATAGTTACTATGGATAGGAGATGCCACGCCCAATTTAAGATTGATCACTTGGAGCAGAGATAAAGGAATGACCGCTGACAGCGCCACCTGTTGGCAACTTTTCGAATTTTATTTTTTCCTAAGCCTTCGCGTGGAAATTACGAACAAAATCACAGAAGAAACTACTCAATTTGGTCCAGACGAGTTTTAGGCATCCGAACAAACCACAATTCATTTTCATACATATAATACAAAGGTACTTTGGTAAAAAAAAGTAAGTTAGAGGAAGCGTAGTTATATTGAGTTGCTTTACATGGAATAGAATGCCTATCCTGTAAACGAAAACATATTTCAATAGAATGCCTACACAAAGATAACATCCAAAAGAAAGGAAGAGCTCACCTATCAAATTAAAAATAGTGTGCCTAGTAGTGCTTTCAACACAAAAACCTGACATTAATATTGAGAAAAGGCGACTAGGACAATTCTGAACAATACCAACGAAGCTAAACGAGTTTTTATAGCGTCTACATTAAAAATGCTAGAGTATATTGAGTGAAACTATTCAGAAATTGGTGGAGGTTTGCTTGCCTACGAAAACCATTCCTTTCTAAACCAATTAGGAAGGTGGCGTGTGAACAGTAATTCAAACATCGAAAAAAGTAATTTGAAGTAAACATAGCATAATACCATATTCTCAGTGTAGTGTAATTAGTATAATAAACCAGAGTTTTTATTGATAGGATTGGAACTCATGAGTCTCTCACTAGCAAATAAGCACACTATTCACTAGTATATAGGAGCTCACCACGACAATTATTATTTTTGTGTATTTTTACGCAAAGATTGCATAGTAGTGAAGATCTTTGCTAAGTGGTAGTGTTGATCCTTACTTAGCATTGTAGGTGGCGTTTTTTAGAGGTAATCTGGATGGTAAGGTGTGGTTCCTTTTTTAGAGGGATTTGTTTGGAGGGTGATTAAAGTCGTCTCTTCATTAAATTTTCGAAACCGCAACTAATTTTTTTTCGTTCTGCCCTCTGCTAGGGACTCGAACCTGGGCCGCTTCTGTTGTATTCGTGCGCTCTTACCACTACACCACGCCACAAATTTCAAAATAAGAAAATAATTGGATTACCCATACTGCACATGGTATATCCATATCCATTGGTTATCCATATAGTGGTTTCAAAACCGCCGGCTTGTCAAAGCTGTCAGCTGTTAATTATCTATCATCTGAAGTGTCATTTATTTAGTGAAAGGTTTGCCATTTGCGAATATAGATCGCTTAACAACCGAAGAACGCCTAAAAATAGTTAGAACTTACAACAAACGTGGTAATTAAAACGTGGAAAAAAGATATTCTTTAGTGATGAAGCTCATTCTTCACTAAATTGTGGCATATGGAGCTGAGGGAACACAGAAGTGATTGTAGAAAAGCCATTGCATGTACAAAAGTGACTGTTTGGTGCGCTGTATAGTCTGGAGCTGTCATTCGGCCGTATTTTTGAGAAATTGATGCCGGAAGAACCGTTATTGTTAATTCAGAGCGCTTTGACCACGCTACGATATGTGGTTTCAACAAGCCAAACAACATGAACGACCGATTTTGGCTTTATTGTATGAAATTTTCCGCTCGCATAATTTCTCAATTTGACGGCTTTAATTGAACACAACGATCATGCGATTTAATGCCCTTGGGTTTTTTTTGTAAGACTACGTCAGAGACCATGTCTACGCGGGTTATTTCCTACTGTTGGAGAATTTGAAAACTAACATTCGTGAAGTTATCACCGAGATACAGCCGTAAATTGGCGAGAATTTGGCACTCAAAAGGATCATCTGCAACATGGCAAAGTCCAAGCATTGTACTGAAATGAAAGTGTTATCGTAATCATAGCTTTATATGTGTTTTGTTTAGTTTATCGTTTGAAAATGGAACCCTGTATATTAGTAGGAAAATTAACTGTTGCTTTCTCCTTTTGGGTGATTTATTAACAAAGTCTTAAGTAGTAGAAGAAATTTGGAAATTGAATTGGAACATTATTCTGTTATGATCATTAAAATCACGGTCTCATGAGTAAAGAGCCTGAAAAAAATCTTTAAAAAATGCGACTCAATTACTTCAAAGGAATTTTTTCCCAAACTCACAAAATAAGCCAAGAAAAAAAGACACATAAAAAGATAAACAGTTGCAGTAGCATTTTAAAATGTTTGTTAACTTATTAACCTTTTAACACTTTAATGCAAATGGCTTTAACAAATTTAAAGACTTTAGAGAAGAGAAAAAACAGCCAAAAACACTTACACACATGCACAGCTAAATATAATACAAAATGCTAACAAAAGATTAATAATAAGAATGAAGACTTTAAAGCAGGAAAAAAACATTTAAAACCACATCTATCCCAGCAGCAACATAATCTGCATTAACCCCTCAGCCTCATGAGCATCATCATGAGGTACTGGATTTACAGAGTGCCATATGAAAAAATCGGTTAGCGGCTGGAAAAGGTTTGTTTGTTGGTTGGTTGGATGATTGGTTGGCGTAGGTGTTGCATGAAAAATGCACTTTGAATACCGAAATGATTGTTGTTTTAACGTGTAAATCGCTTAAGAATGTATGATTTTCTTCTTCTTCTTCTTATGCTTAGTTGTTGTTGATGTTGCCATTTTTAATTCAACTTAAAAATTTTGTACGTGTGAGTATCTTTAAAATTATTGGCATTATATTCGTCTTTTTTTTTCTATTTTTTTATTTTTTTTTTTGTTGCATTTGTTTTATAAACTAATGTTGCAGATTTACATGCAGCATCCAGTATGTATGAAAGCAGCAAGCATGTGATTATTGAGTTATGAGCAGTTGAAAGATATATTAACGATCATAAAAGTTTCCTTTTTTCTCGTTAAAGGTATGAAGAGGGGCATGTAGGTGTAGACAGGTGATTGTTGTAATGTTAAAGGAATAGGTTGTAAGTAAATATAATTTATTATATTCGTATTTCAAAAAAAAAAAAAATAAAAAAATATTGAAATTTATTTGTCTGCATTTACCTCCGCCAAGGACAACTTTGCCATTTTCATTTGTAATTTAAAAATTAACACTCAAATTGCTTTAAAACAGAGCTTATTTTGCAGCCTTTGTTTAGCTGTTTTAGGAGCCTTTATTTATTATTTAAAACTTTAAAAAAGTTAAGAATGACAATAAATTCATTAAAACTTTTGTATGTATACGGAATGATCGTAAGCCGTTTTGTAGGAGAAGTAATCGCAGCGTTTTTATCGCCAGATGGTTTCGATGCCCATATATCGAACACACACTAGTTGGATAGCATCCAACGGACATGTGTTCGCAAGCTGACATATCAGAACACATTGTTTCTGAAGACAGTTCTTTTATACGTCGCTAGTGTAAAGTGTTATATTAAAGTAAAAGCGTTAAATAGCTGAATATAATTTTTTTTTTTATAAGAGAAAACACTGGAAAAATATGAGAAAAAAAATTGTAATCTTTGCATAGAAAGTACTCAAAGTAAAAGACTGATGCTTTAAAAATGTTCGTTGAAGCACCTCGCTTTGGTTCGCAAGTCACCGAAATATTTTATAAATTTTGCAACTGTGGGATATACAAACTGTCATGAGATTGTAAGACGCACTAAATATCAGCTACATGACTCATAGAAGCCCAATGTACCATATTATTTAACGCAAGAAACTTCATTGATAGAAATACTATCAATAAAACGCATCTTAAATGCAACGCAATCAAACTTTCTTAAATGAAAAGAAAAAAATTGTTAGTTAGTTACGACGGCTAGCCAGACATCGGTCCAGTTCAATTGGGTCCAATACCAGACTCATGCACAAAGGAAGAAAGCCTGCTGTCATTTACATCAATTATGTCCGATATGACATACAGAAACGGACTGCAAAGGAAAGTAGTTCTAATATACGAAAGATTCTGGTATTGACATAGAAAATACTCGAAAGTCTCTTCTTCTTTCTCATTCTGACAACTTCTACACTAATCATTGAGCGGTAGACCTAGTCTTCCTGCTTGCGCACCGCTACCGAGTACCTAGTAATAACAGCCACCAGGATTCGCAGCCTATGTCATGGCAACCTTAAGATAGTCTCCAAACGAGCCCGATCGTATAGGGGCCAGGTCTGTCTTAATACAGAGCACGTGGGCTCATTCTCACACTATATCTGTGTCCTGCCCAGCATGTATCGCTGAACAAAAAGTCTGCAAGCTCATCCGCCACACAATTCTGCAGGGTGTCAGAGTGACCCGTAACCCAGATAACCTCTAGATATGAATGTCTCGCCCATGGTACCATTCGCAATGTCGAGTAGACACCGGACATTGGCTCTATTACATGTATACAGCGCAGCGTTAGCCCTTGCCGCCCTCGCCCATGTGTTCTGGAGCCAGGACAGCTTGGTGTCCAAGATTACCCCCACGTACTACTCGTACAAAAGAACACATAGGTTAACTCTTAGACCACGGTCTGTGCTTTAACGAATAAGAAGGCCCAGATAAATAGTTTAATACAAAAATAAAAAGCAAAGGTCGGTGACCGTTCACAGCTATTGCAAATCCTGGACTTACGAAAAACAAGATTGTGATATGTGTTTAAAAGCATTAAAAAGGATTTATGCATTATGAGCTTCTACAGCTCTTCCCTTCTGATTCCTGCTTCTCACAACTTTGTTCAACCAAAGCAATTAATAATGAACAACTGGAATTAACCAAATGAGAGGCTGGGACGTTTTTATGTAACGCGCCTTGCATTATTTGTTTGTTTTGGGTTCTGAAAATCTCTTGAAGGTAAAAAAAATTGGCACCTCAAGGGAGAAACAAATCCTTAAATCGTTAATAAGTCCCTATGTATAGTGATGGTACTGTGAAAAAAAATTTAAATGCTTCTATTCCTCAGGATGGTGCCTGATGAGTTTTTGCCATTAGATTAAACCGCAAATAAAGAATTTTTGCTTAAAGTAGCGAGAAGAAGTACGAAAACTCTTATTATGAATTAATGGAGTGTGCTAAACTCGTTTCAATTCCAGACCCAACCATCTCAAAAGAAAAAAATATTTTCAGCGGTATCGCCTTATAAAATTACTGGTTATGAGTATTACTAAAGGGTGGTCCAACTAAAATGCACGGTGTTAATCTATAAAAATGGATTTTGGGGTGTTTAGATCCTTAAAACTTGAAATCGAATGAACCGAATTGGATACTTCCTTCTGCGATTTTGTTGGTAATTGCTAAGCTAAAGCTTGGGAAGAAAGAAACAGATGGCGCTGTAGGTGGTAATTCCTTTAAAGGTATTTGAATAAGATTTGGCACGTAGATTCAGTGAACGTATTCTAACTTGTACAGCAAATATGAACGGAATTGGATAAGTGAGCATAGTAGGACGTCTAATACAAAATAAATATTGATTTTTGTATATGTTGAGAACGATAAAAGTGGAATTTGGTAAAAATGTCTTCGTAGTTAATATAAATCATCAGCTAATAAGTTGGCGCATAATAATCGGTTAATTGGGTATTGATATTTTTTATATCTTCAGAAGAATTTTCTGGATTTGTTCTAAGCGATTTGGCAGTCAATACGAATCATCAGCTTAAAAGTGGGCGAAAAAGGAAAGTGAGCGTGAAAATAAGTCATTGTTTTTTATTGAGACTTTAAACCAATAAATAATCACCTGAGAAAGTATATAAACAATTTGTTGTCCCTAAATAACTGTCCACTATTGAACATTTCTGGGTAAAGCTAGTCCTAAATAAAACAAAAAGTTGTTAGAGAATTATCTTAATTTTTTTAATTTGATAGAAAGAGTTACGTCAGTGATGTGTGAAACAAAATATCGGCCAAATGTTTGCCACGGCTTCGGTGGCATACCTCTATCCCCCGGTTCATATTTTTAATGACCCTGAGACATAATTGATGTTCAAGGTCGTTAATGTGTCAAATAATCTCATCATTTAGGAGTTGAATTGTTCTTGGATTATTGACGCACACTTTTTCTTATAAATACTCCCAAAGAAAGAAGTCCAACGGTGTCAAATCACATGATCGTGGCGACCAATTAACATCGCGGCAACAAGAGATAACATAATCATTGAATTTCTAGATACAAGAAGTCCGTTATCAATGCGTGACGTCGTCGAGTCGAGGTTGAGGGCTCTTCTGCCCCACTATAGCGAACAACAGCAATGTTTTCCGCAGAACGAACTGGGCGATCTTGCACATTTCCTACAGACCCGGTTTGCTGAAATTTGTGCACAATTCTTCCGATTGTGGACACATTTGGACGATTATGCTGACCAAAAAATCACGAAGTGCACGAAACTCATTTTGATTTGAACGCCCTATTCATAAAAGGCTTTAACAATCTTATTGCTCTGCTCAATCGTGTACCTCCCATGGCTGAATTTGTCAAACACTAAAGCAAAAAATGTCAAATTAAGTTGGGCAAAACACTTGCCGTGGAGGTGTGACTCACAATTAACATCGTGTTTTATGGTTGGAAAACTCATTACTATTGAGAACTTCTCTAATACATATGCTGTTCGGAGCCGGCGTTAAATGTATAGTTAGATACAGTAAACTACCAACTCGATCAAGTAATAGGTGGTAAATACACTATATACGAATACAATCGCAGTTCACCCTACTCTTGGTCACTTTCAACGAGTCTAAAAATAGAATCGAGTGGTGCAGCTCATTTACTGAGAGAAGTCCCCGTAGAATGTTGTGGGAATTATTTACGTACTTCACGAATTTTTCTGCAGTCTACAACGGACC
Organism: Wohlfahrtia magnifica; assembly: GCA_023159175.1. Lineage (NCBI taxonomy): Eukaryota > Metazoa > Arthropoda > Insecta > Diptera > Sarcophagidae > Wohlfahrtia > Wohlfahrtia magnifica. The sequence goes on from JAKWBJ010000528.1 coordinate 1,470,825, forward strand.
TTGATTTTCCTGAATTTTTAATTTAAAATCTTTAATAACTTTAATAAGAGGCGTCTCAAACCGGGGCTGTCTTTTATATTTGCGGTGTTCTTAGACATTTTTATGCATCTGTAGACGAACATCCTAATAATCATTTCAAAAGCGCTATTAAAGTTACGTAGTCCTTATTATGTGACCCACTCTAATTTGGAATTTCCTTTATTGCCTTACGATATTGAGAATAGCTTTCATAAGCAGGGTTGGCAACCAGGTTGAGTTTTTTTACTTAAAGGTTTTCGTAGTTTATTTACAACAAAATTAAGTGTAATTGGGACTACAAATTAATTTGATCCGTTTTTGAGCTTGAAAAAGATAATGAAATAACAAATTTATCAAATCACTGCCAATTTCTAAATCCCGTGTCTGAAAAACTACTCGTCTTTTACGGCGCTCCAACTTTGAAGCCGATTTTGTATTTCTTCAAAGAAAGTGATTCAGTGACATGCTAAAGGATAAACTCATACCTCTTCATACGGCCTAGAAAGTTTTTGAAAATGTAGGCCGTAAATCGAAATGCCTTTAAACGAGATGATTATATGTTGCGCTTGCTTCCTTTACGCTTTAGTTAAAAAACGGAGAATCTATGGCTTTTTTCGCCGTGGAACGAAGTAATTGACTCTTAAAGCGAATGCATTCCATAATTCAAACAGGTCGTTATAGTGAAATGCCGTGTGAAGAAAGCCTGTATAAAGAGGTGTGTGCAATGTTCGGAGAATACGGCAGATGATGTCATGCAAAAATTTTCTAACAATGCATGATTCAAACGAATTATTTGCAGTCTGCTCCGATCACTGAGGGTTAGCAGCTCATATCACACAATGCCGTCTTGATCCCACTAACAGTACAAAATTTGGAGTGCAATTTGGAAGCAGTTATAAAACCCAATAAAACTCGGTTTTTGCGAACCTTGTTCATAAACCACATAGTAATAAAACGGTGAACATGGGGCTAAATTTAGCGGATAGAATTACTACATTTAAGGCGATTCATGTTACGTAAAGCTGGTCTTAAACTGTTTTTGTAATGTCTTGAGAACATCAGCACAAACAAAATATATTTTCACCGCTTTTTTCTGGGGTATAGAGAACAATTAATTATTTACGTAAATGATCTACCATTCTATGCTTAAGTTAACCTAACTTTAATAATGACACAAAATTTATTTTGAAATTAAACGAAATAATACAACAAAGTGTAGTAATAATTTTTAATATTTTATATGCAACGAGAGAAGAGAAAAAAAGAAGAAAAACAAATTTACGCCTCTTTAACTCGTTAACTTGGCCAACAAATAAGATGCGTTTTTTTTGTTTTGTTTAAACAAAAACATGTACTGCCATTGTGTAGACAACATTAACCAAAGCCGGAAAGAGAGGGAGGTTAACAAAAGTCCCAATACAACAAATGACACGATGCCAAAATGCACAACAAAAACTAATTAGCATTGTCTGGAAGACAAAAGTAACGATGAATGGTTAAATGAATTGATGGGATGAATGAACGAATGAATGAATGACAGAATGAACGAGCAAATGACAACCAAAGTTTTAAGCACCAACTCCAGCATCATCTCATCGACAAGCCAAACATCAAAAGTTTGAAAAGAAAACTCAAAATAAAAGGGTTGCAATGAACGTTAAGAAGCAACTGAATGTAGATGGATGCATGGTTGGCTAGCTGGCTGGTTGGTTGACTGTTTAAATAAAATGCAAACAAGAAAAAGTATAGGGGAAATATTTAATAAATGCCTCAATGAATGCCTATTTTAACAGAAAAATTTTAAAAACAAAAAAGATGATATTTTTTTCCATAATTTTTTATTTATTTTGTGTTTTTGTTTTATTCTTATATCATGTGACTGACTGCAAAAGGTATCGTTACGTTCGTCGTCTGTCATCCGTCCGTGTGTGTAAATTATTAAAAATGATGGCGAACTGCAAAAAGGAACAACAACAAAAGCAGCAGATACTCCTCACAAGTAGAATATCTGAACGAGCTGGCTGCTGCCGATGATGTTGATTATGATGAGAAGAAAAAGTGTTAAAAGTAAAACAAGCTTAAGATAAATTACACAAGTAAATGAGCTTTACAATGGATGGGTAGACAAATAAAATGAAAATGAAAAAAATGCACACTCCCGGGAAAAGTCATTTTGCCATTACTTTACATAAAAAGTTTACTCATAACATACACTTCGCCTACATAACATACACTTCGTATGCTGCATGCAACAATATTTAGCATCAGCATTACACATTTACTGGCAGTTAATATGCGTAAATGCTTAGAGAGGCTGTTTTAATGTCTATACGTGCGTCTGTGTGTGATTTTCAGCCTGGTTGGCAATCGTGCAAGCGGGCGTTTACCGTATGGTGGAGGACACACAGCGTAACTATGCGAACGGTCCACACCTACCTTTAGGGTATAGAATATAAGTTGGATTTTTTCTTTCTCTTAAATAGCATCATATAATCTATAGCAAAGTATAGAAAATAGTTTTTGGGGAAGAGAGAAAGTGTTTTCTTTAATTATATGAGATTCAGTTTTTCACAAAATATTAATACATTTTCATTTGTTTCAATGCCAGTAAACATAATTTAGTTAATATAGGATTACAGATTACATCAGGCTGTATAAGAACCTTCCATGTCTTTTTAGTAAATTTTTAATATAAAAATTTCTTTAGTTGAAAATCAGTTTCAATCAAGTACATATCTGCCATTACGACCATTTGCCATTTTAATGGTAACTTCATACTTTCTTGGCTGTAAAAATTCTATGGTTTTTCAACGAACAAACTGACTTAATTATATTCATTGTCTCTTCGGCTTAACAATTTTTCAACAGCAACTAACTTTCGCAGAGACCGAAACAATTTGTAGTTTACCATTCAAATGCAATAAGTTTTTGACGTGTCATCAGAGTTGAGTATGGCCTGGGATAGCTTTGGTAGAAGACAATACTTTTTCTGTTGTCCACTTCATGATTGCTTTGTGAAAACGATCCAACTCTGTGCAGCAAAGCTCAGAATTGTCAGATTCTCAAGATTGTAGGGGCTCATAATAGATAGTTATCTTAAAATCCCATTACGGAACGGATTTTTACAAACCTGTTCGGTATTCTTGAGTTCGCTTACAGCATTCTCACAATTATTATTATTAGATCCTTTAAAAATCTCAGGGGGATTCTATATAACAAATTATTTCCAATCTACGGTAAGCAGTTTCTCTTTCAATCCGTCTTCTCCAGGAATGGGCTGGCCTTCTGATTCTTAGGCTTCCATGCGGATTCCATTCAGTGGGCAGCTTCCAAATTCCTTTACCTTTCAACATTTACTTTATTACAGGAACTTTGTGAGATTTTTGCCATAAGGAAAGGTTGGATATTATTTCTGCATTTCAAGACTTGCAAAGATGTTAATTTTCGTTTTTAGAGAGATACATACTTATGTGGATAACGCCATGTAGCATTCAGTCGCCCATAAGATCACCGATCAATATGTTCCGAATATCATCCCTGAAACCACATAATGTCGTGAAGATGTTACCATAATAGCAAAGAGACGAGACATCTCCCAAATTTCTGTTCCTTAGCTTTAATTTGCATAATTTTGGTTTTGGAGATGTTTATCCGCAAGATAAACTGTACAGAAACTAGATTTCCTTGCATGTCGCAATAGCTGTAAGCCAGGAGATAGGATGTTATCTGCGTATCCAGGTCTTACAAACTTGTGTCTCCAGATTAAAATTTTTGGGGTGGATAGCCCACACTGCAACATACAATCAAATACAACTTTAAAGAACAGTGGAGAGAGAACAGAAACTTGTCTAACACCAGCTCTAATATGGATTGGTCGATTAAAGCTGTGCTGGCGCGTGGTGATTTTTTAAGAGCTTTCGGATTTGATTTAAAAAAATACATAAAATTTAGAAAGTCGTATTTGAGTCGATAAAGCGACCAATGTTTAAAGATGATTTCATGTAAATGTTGACCGCGGCTACACCTCAAATGGTTCACGCGCTGGGTCCAATTTTGGCATACTTTTTCAACATATCTGCCAGTATCTCACGAATAAATTCTTTAATATTGGCTTCCAGTGTTTCAACTGTTGAGAGCTTGACTCTATAGACATGAGCATTAACATAGCCCTACAAAAAATAGTCTAAAGGCGTTAAATCAAACGATCTAGGCGGCCAATTGACTGACCCCAAATGTAAAATAAACTGTTCACTGAACTCGCCCCTCAATTGGGCAATTGTTTCGCTGTGTGGGATGTGGTACCTCTTGGTACAACCACATGTTAGCCAAACCCAGTTCTTGCATTACGGGCAAAAAAAAAATTCTCGCCATTCACAATAAAGTTCCTGCCTTCGTCGTCTTTGAAAAAGTACGGTTCAATGATGCCACCGGCCCATAATTCACATCAAACAGTGCCTATTTCAGGATATATTGGCAGTTCTTGCAATGCTTCTGGCTGCTCTTCACACCACATACAGCAATTTTGTTTGTTCACATATCCACTCAACCAGAAATGAGCTGACCATAAAATGGACGAAGTGCACGATGCACTTTCTTAACCGAGCATACATTTTGATAATGAAATTCAATAATCTGCAAGTGTTTTACGTTCATAAGTCGATTCATGGTTAAATTATGGACTAAACTGACAGAAACATGTTACACGAAAACAACTGAGCTGCTAAAAACAGTGTTGTCAAAAAGAAAGTTGTTAAAAAAAATCACCCGATATAACATCCTAATTAAGTCGATAATTTTCTGGTGGTATATCGGCAAGCCAATGCATTTCAACTAGCGGAGTAATCAATGCCCTTTCGAATTCAATGAAAGCAAAGTACAGTGGTGTACGCCATTCAACTGATGAATTATGAATTGCTTGAGCGAAATCCAGCTTGCTCACTGCTCACAATACACTTTGCAAGTTTTTCAGTATGATTTTGCAACCTGTTTTCCTTTTTTAAATAAAAAAGCATAAAACAGAGTACTTTTTCAAATCAATGTAACTTTTTAGTTGATCAACGAGCCAAAGCAGCGAAATGTAACCTAAAACGCCAAACACTTCACACTATTGATTTCGTGTTGTCCCGCCTTGATAACTAAAGATAAACGTAAACAATTACTTCACATTTGTTTGAAGTTGGCATATTAGATACGTTTTTAGCTTTTGAGGTTTTTCTTAAGGCATTTAAACTATGGTCTCAATGTAACAACCAAACACCCATTACCACCTGTGACCCCTTTAATTAATTTAAATATTTAATTTGAGTTAATTTTTTTCTATGCATTTCGAATTTTGAGATTTTCCTTTACCCAATATTTTCATATTTTTTTAATTCTTTACTGCTGCAAAAACTAAAACAATAACATACTCACACTTTTTGACTTTTTTCTACCCTATTCTTTATTTCATTTCAAATGTTCTTAAAAAGCATCTTAAAAAACAATTCCAAACGAAGAACAAAAAGTTTAACTCGTTTGAAGTAGTGATTAGCGCCTCTAAAGACAGAAAATGAGAAAGAACAGATTTTAAGAGTTTTTCTACATAGTTTCTATATATTTTAAATATACATACGTAAATACATACATACATATATTTTTTCACTTGATTTTATGTTAAGAAAAATATAAAAAAAAGTAAAAGAAAAAAACAAAAATAAGAACGTCTTGCAAATCATCATAAAGTTATAACTCAACCATCATTCGGTTTGTCTGACTGAGTGACTGACTTATTTACGTTCTCTCCACACAGGTCTTAGCTGATTCCTGTAGGTAAAAGCAGAAAAGTTACTAACAAATTAATATAAGAAAAAGTGGTTAAGAAAAGATCATTTAACTGGTTGACTGACTCTGAAATATTGAAGAAAAAAAAATTATGATATTGACGAAGCAAAAGTATATTGACAAGGAAGGGGAAAATAAAATGCAATTTTACTAATCAAATATGAAATTGTCGACTAACTAGCAGTTAACGAAGCTGTTAATTATAGAGTCCAATGCTAAATAGATCGTCATTAACGCAAAATATAAATTCGTTTGTTTTAAATGCGTTTAACAAAATCAGAAGCAGAATTCAAAATGCGAAAGAAATTTAGAAATGATGTTGAGAAGAATCTTCAAAAAAGGCGTTATTTTACATAAATATGTGACTAGATTGCCTTTATATAAGACGGATGACAAAAAATTGGTTTATTGTAACCACAAGATACTAAACAACAGGCTCAAATAGAATTAAATAAGTCTTCTATGATAACTTATTTAAGCCTTTTGCTATTTTGCTTAGAATGGATAAAGTAAATTGAAAAATCTTCTGGAATTTAGTAAATTTTTGAATCTGTAACCGAAGTCACATAGAGTCCGCTAAATACATTTTTTTTAAATCTATAAAAAAACTACTGAATATTTTCTGAAATTTCTTTTTTATTTGAAAGTATAATCCTTCCGGTTAATAATGGAAAATAATTTCATTCAAATGGCTGCCTCGGCTGGCCATGCAGTAGCCTACACGATCGGTCAAATTTTTAAGCACATTATCGATTGTGTGCAGCTGTATTTCACCAAAGGCTTCACGAATATTGTCCTTGAAAGCGTCAATTGTCTCTGGCTTGTTGGCGTAACACTTATCTTTGACGGCACCCCACAAATAATAGTCCAACGGTGTCAAATCGCAGCTCTGATAATGCGATCTTCAAAAACAGGGCGCAAAACATCGAGTGTAGCTTCGGCTGTGTTGCACGTAGCGCCGTCCTGTTGAAATCAAATGTTGCTAATATCCTCCTATTCAATTTTTGTGAACAAAAATTCGTTCAACATGGCCCGATAACGATCGCCGTTGACTGTCACGGCAACTCCTTGCTCATTTTCGAAGAAAAATGGCCCAATTATGCCTCTGGACCGAAATCCGCACCAATCAATGACTCGTCTTGGGTGTATTGGCTTTTCAATGTATGCATGCGGGTTTTCTATGCCCCAAATGCAACAATTTTGCTTGTTTACATACCCGCCAAGATCAAAATGAAGTTCATCTGAAAAGATTATTTTTTTGGAAAAATCGGCATCTTTGTTCAAGCGTATACACAACCATATTCGTTCAGCGGAAGGATAAAACTAATTATCTGTCAAATCAGACGTGAGTTAAGTGTTACCATTCAGCACTAGTTGAAAAAAACGTTAGATGGCGGACCCTTTATGATCTACATTTCACTGCCTTCAATCATATCATATCATTACTGATCTATCTTGCCACTCACATTTTTTGCCAGTCAAAAAATTCTTAAAATAAAATTTTAATAAAGTCGTCTTAAAACCTAAGACTTTGAAATGATTGATTTTTTAGCATCTTTCTTTTTGGCAACAGTGTTTTAGGCAGCTCAGCTATTTTCGTGTAACATATGACTGTGAAACATGTTCAGTTTTTGTCTATAATATAACCATGTATCGACTTACAAAAGAACTATGCTAGTAGATCATTGAATTTTATCACCAAAATTCTGTTGGATGAAGATCTACTTTTTTATTGGAGAATTGTGTTTAACGACGAAGCTCATTTCCGGCTGAACAGGTACGTGAACAAACAAAATTTCCGTATTTGGTGTAAAGAGCAGCCAGAAGCATTGCAAGAACTGCAAATGAATACCGAAAAATTTACTGTTTGGTGTGTATTATGAGCCTATGGCATCATTTACCGTACTTTTTCAGAGAACGATGCTGTGAATAGCGAGTGCCACCGTGCGATGATTACAATTTTTTTTTGACCCAAAATGGGAGAGCTGAATTTGGTTGATATGTGGTTGCAACACGAGGTGCCACATGCTACACAGGCCCAATTAAGAAGCGAGTTCGGTGAACAGTTTATTTTACGTTTGGGGCCGGTCAATTGGCCGCCTAGATCGTTCAATTCAATGCCTTTGGACTATTTTGTGTGTGACTATGTTAAGGCTCATGTTTATAGGGACAAACCCGCAACAGTTGACGCACTGGCAGCCAATGTTGAAGAAAATATTCGTGAGGTCCGGCCGATATGTTGGAGAAAGTATGCCAAAATTGGACCCAACTTATGAACCATTTGAGGCGGTCAACATTTACATGAAATCATCTTTAAACATTGATCGTTTATGGACTCCAATAAAGATTTCATACATTTCTCAAAATTGTATGTGTCTTTTTAAATCAAATCAGAAAGCTCTTAAAAAATCATATGAGAGCAGAACGGCGCAGTTAGGATATCACTTTAACAATTTTTGTACCATAAGAAGACTAAAAGAACTACATCTGCGCTATTTTGAAGATCAAATCAAAATAAAAAAAAACTGAAGGAGAAGGGAAGGGCCATTCTCGGTAAAATAACAGCACAAAATTCTTTTCATAACTTAGTTCATAAATAGGACTTACCTTTTTTACTGCTCTTTCGCTCTAAATAGATATTGCACCTACAGAAGGAATTAGATGAAGGTGCTAAGTGATAGACCACTTTCACCGCAACTCAGTACCCAGTAATAATGATTGGTTAGTTGACTAATGTGGACTTCATTAACATCGAAATGCGTATTAGTGACCCTTTTGTAAATGTGAGATATCTCAGTATATCTTTTAGTCTTGACCGAGATAACTCAGTATGTAGGCAGCGTATGATACTTTAACTGTACTGTTAACTAAACTGTGCAATTAAAACTGACTTGTCCGGCAGTATTCATATTCATACACTTAGAACTGTGCAATAATGTCCAGCTTAATAGAATCAATTGTCAATTGTCAATTGTTGTTAATCCTCCCGCACCTGTATGTAAGATACAATATGAGGGAATTGCAGCGTCGCTAAATCCAGGCACATTGGTGTACGCATAGCGACCCTTTGCGATACCACATAAAGTGCTAGAGACCGAGCACAAAAGCAAAATTCCCTAAATTAACCAGCCGGAAATATCAGTGAATCTGGCTATCAACCTGATGTCAAGGATCAATAGCTCCGATAAGCTATCGGAAAAGGGAAAGGCCGTTGTAAGATGCCAACTCCGAGCCAGGGACTGACACTGACATATAAAGTGGACCAAGCTCTCCTCCTTTTCGACCGTTACATAATCTCGACAAAAGTCATTCGTGGGTAAGCGCTTCCTTTGCGCGTGCCAGAGGATATGTTCCGAAGGTCCAGTTTAAACATTTGATTGGTACGCTTCCTGTCTAACCTAAACCAGGTGAGTCAAGCAATAAAGCAGGAATCTGTCAGCTAAGGCCCTATTATTGTCCGACTTCTGCTTAATAGACAGCTTAACGGACATAGGAAACATGAATGTACAAAACAGTATGCCCGCCCCAGCGAATTCATTAGCAGCACTGTTGCTTAGTATGTCCCTTTGACCAGGAACCCAAATGAGGTAGTAAGAAAACTGTCATGATACTATCTCAATGGAAACACGTCAGCCCTAACCAACCTAGAGCTGAAAGTCACACCCGGAAGAGATCTAATCGCACGAGCTCCTAAAACCTGGTGAAGCCGTTAATACAGATCGCTACCGACAACAAATGATCAATTTGGACCATTTACTTATCGAAAAATTACCAGAATAGGCCACAAGACACGGCAAGATAATTTTGCAATATGATAATGCACCTGCACACAAAGCAGAATTGGTTCAGGATACAATCAAAGCATTAGGCTGTGAACTGCTTCCCCACCATCCGTATTCACCAGACTTGTCTACTTCCGAATGCTATTTCTTTTCATCGATAAAACACGTATTGGCTGAGCAGCACTTCAATTCCTATGAGGAAGTCGAAAATTAGGTGACTTATTGATTTGCTTCAAAAGGCGGACGGTTTTATTGGTGTGGAATCCATAAACTGCGTGTAGGATGGGAAAAATGTGTAGCCAGCAATGTCCAATTCTTTGAGTAAAATGTTTTTTACTTTCCCCTTAAAATTTAGTGTATCATTTTCACAAAAGAACGTTAATTTCATGCCGGTACACCTGGTATATTAAAACGTCTTATTGAATGTCATAAATAGAAGTACATCAAGTAAAATTAATTATAATATAAGCCCACCAGGCTCTTATAATCGACCCATTGACTAGGGTGTGTTGCTATAAAGATAAAATTAAATGTCATTGTCTCACCTTAAAAAACTTTAACTGCGATTTGTTTTATTATTATTAAATTCTACTCTGAGAAATATTCAAGTTGACTAATAACTAATAAGGGGTCTACTCTGCTGTACCTTAAGAACATAAGCCATAAAACAATATTATCCCTACACCTATGATATTTTAGAATACATCTACTCTTCTTATTAGAATGTAATGCTTTACTGTACATGACTTGATAGTAGAAAAAAATGTACTTTATTTGCAAAGCAACAAATCAATATGAAAATGATACATGCCAAGTAGTTTGTTTGTCTTTCTACTACAATTTTATCATGTTTTTTCAAGAGCTTCTATTCTGTGATCCATTTATATTTATTTTCATTTTCATCTATAGTTTAAGAAAGGAGAAGGAGAAGTTCTTTAGAACATTTTCAATTTCATAATTTACAAACATGTTCATCTGTCACAATTATAAGTTTCTAACTACTAAAATAACAACAACAACAAAAACAATATGAGAAAAATATGAATAATCCTTATGAATATTCCAATACAATTGCACTTACATACGTGGACTCTGGGTCTCTCCGGCATATGAATGTGAACAAAAAATCCTCTCGAGATCTACTACATGAACGAGCCATCATCTACAAAATTCGTCTGTTTTGTTATTCTCCTGGTTTTCTTTCTAAATTAAAAAAAAAAAAAAACAAAAATCAAACGAATAGGAAACGAACGAATATAATTCATTCATTCCTTCATTCATTTCTTTGAGTCATTCAGTTCTAGTTCTTAGTCGTTCGTTCGTTCGTTTGTTTTGTTCATGCAAATGTTGTTTTCTGTTTTTTTTTTCTGTGAGTGTGTTCAACAAAGGGAAACATAAAACACAAAAATAAAAGTAAAACAAGAACAACAATAGTAACAAACAGTTAATCATAAAAAGTGGCAGACAACATGAGGCAAGGTGTACAAGTACATATATACACATACACACACGCACACATATATATATATATATGCGCTTATATTCAATCATATTTTGTATATTCTCGTATGATCGAAAACACTTTTATATGCAACATATACTGACTCACTGACAGATATTCATACAGTCATATAAAATACAAGGTAAAGTCGGTTACTTGTTTGTCAGAGAAAACACTTTATAAATCATATTACAACAAGCAGCCGTCTTTAATGCTGCCACAAACAACAGCAACAGCAAGAAAATATTACCAAAGAGAGTAGTTGTTTAATATGAAGAGTTGCTCTGTTTTTCTAGTTACCAAAGCGGCAAATATGCAAAGTTTCTCTAGAACAATAAAGAAAACAACAAAAAAGGTTTTTTAACAACTGATTTTAGAACACATCAACAGCAACAACAACATAAGCAGGCCAACGAAACGAAATCTACAACTACAACAGTTTTAATGCAATGCAACACCGAGCTACGAACTACGACAATAAAATAAAAAATTTCTGCAATGGAAGCATCATAAGCACCAAGAGCGAAAAGTTCCTTTTTTGCCTAACCAACATAAAGCTCTACACCGACTAAAAGTGCAATTTTGAATAACAAAAGCCTTTATTTTATTGTTGTTTTTGTTGTTAATGTTGTTCATGTTGTTTTTAAGGCTTTCCATCATATTACACTTAAACATAAGACCAAAATGGTCTTTAACAGGGCATACCATAATAATGAGTATCCTCGTATGAGACATAAATGTGGAGTCACTACTTTCTAATTATTTTTGAAAAGAATTTCCCAACACAATGATATCTAGTAGAGCTTATTATTCAAATTTGCCTGCTAAAGCTCGTTTTTTTATAAAACAAAGCAATGCACATTTTAACTTTAATTTAATTTATTTTATTCGAATTCTATACAACAAAACCTAAATTCTTATAACCTTAAGAACTAGATATTGGTAAATAAAAAATTGATCAGAACGCACTTGCCATAGCTTACTTTATTGGCTTATGCTAAAGCTCTGCTTAGACGGCTGTGAGATCCAACAATATTGTCAGAATAATGTACAGAAAAGGTCTTACAACCGTCTGAACTTATAATTTTTGTCTTTCAACATTGTCAGATTGTCAGATACCCGAATTTTTAACATTTAACAACAACATCATTGTCAGAAAAACCATATGTATGTATAATGGGATTACCAGATTTTCTGACAATTGGCTTCCAACCATGTGAACTGACAGTATACATTGTGGTGTCTATTTTTCAGGTCTATCAATATTATTAAATCTGACAGTCATCTAAACAGAGCTAAACTCAAACTCGATTCGTAGTCAAGGTTTTGTTTTTACCACAAATTAACATTTGCAATTCAAGACACCAATATGATGAAATAATATAAAGGGAGGTCTCACCATAATGCAAGATGTTAACTGTGAGTCACACCATAACGTCAAGTGTTTTGCCCAACTTAATTTGACATTTCTTTGTTTCAATGTTTGACAAATTCAACCATGGAGAGGTACACAACTGAACAGCGCGTTGATTATTAAATTCTTTTACAAAAATAGGCGTTCAAATCAAAATGCATTTCGTGCACTTCGTGATCTTTTTTTTTGGTCAGCATAATCGACCAAATATGTCCACAATCGGAATTTTGCGCAAATTTCAGCAAACCGGGTCTGTAGGAAATGTGGAAACACCTGTGCATGCTAACCCAGTTCGTTCTGCGGAAAACATTGCGATAGTGTGGCAGAAAAGCCCTCAACCTCGTCTCGTTGACGTGCCCAATAACTGAACATCTCACGAACAAAACTGATGCGAATTTTAAATAAAGATTTGGATTTGCACGCTTACAAGCTTCAATTGACCCAAGAGCTGAAGTCTACTGACCATTTCAAGCGTCGTCAATACGCCGAGTGCACACTTTACCTCAGTGGATTCGTTAACAAGCAGAATTGCTGCATTTGGGCAAATGAGAATCCACGAGTGATTGCTGAAAAGCCGATTCATCCACAAAAAGTGAGTGTTTGATGCGAATTATGGGCTGGCGGCGTCATCGGGCCATAGTTTTTCGAAATTGAGGTCGGCCAAGCAGTTACCGTGAACGGTGTTCACTATCGTGAAATGTGAACGGACTTCTTGTTAACAGAGATTAAGGATATGGTCCTGGACGATATGTGGTTCCAACAGGATGTTGCCACTTACCATCAGTCAATGAAAAAATGGCTCTTTTGCGCGAGAAATTTAATACCGTGTTGTTCAATAGCCGATGTTAATAGGACGCCAAGATCATGCGATTTGATACCGCTGAACGTCTTTCTTTGGGGATGTTTAAAGGAAAAGGCGTACGTCAATAAGCCACGAACAATTCAAGAGCTAAAGGATGAGATAATTTGGCACATTGACGACATTGAATCTCAATTATGTTTTTAAAGTTATTGAAAATATTGACCGACGGTTAACTGTTTGCCACCGAAGACGTGGCGAGCATTGGGCCTATATTTTCTTACGCACATAATTGTCATACATACTTCTATTATAATAGAAAATATTAAAATAATTTTCTTGTTTTATTTACAATTAACATCGTGCGTTTTTGTTGGAGCACCCTTTAGCAGGCTTTTTGATTATACCAATATTTTTTCAATAATTGAAATTCAAATGTGGCAAAACTTTAAATCTCTTTCTTAATGTTATGTGCTTAACTTAAAAATGCGAGACACTTGATCTTGGAATATCCGGCGCTATAGAGGCTGAGAGGATACCTTGTTGATCATAAATTGTTGCTGAAAGTTACGTTATGTTGAATTGCTCACTTTGTGATCGAATCCGACTTGGATCTGGTGGACAAGTAATTTCGATTTTCCTTTCTGTTGTCATTATTATTATGCGGCATCACATTGGGCGTTTTAGGATCGGCTGCTTTTTTTAACGTAACATAACTTTAAAATGCGATCTTTTGAGTGTTTATTGTAAAACATTGGTCCGATTTGTACAGGGTTATCTAGTTTTCAGTTTCCAAAGTAAAGTTAAATAAAACACACATAAACCGATAAATCTTTCATTTAATTATACTGCTTGGACTTTGCCATTATGTATGAAATACAATGTCACTTAAAAGTGCTACTAGCCGTTGCACTCTGCATTACCGAAAAAGAAATGAGCTTCATTGCTACAGAAGCTTGAATCACCACTTTTGTAATAAATGTAAACTCTTTTTACTAGACAGTTTTCAGCTGATCTTACAAGCAGTGGCCGAGCTTTATCATGATGAAATATTACTTCATAATATCTGGGCGCATATTCCGGACATTTTTCGACCAATGCTCGGTTCAAATGAATCAATTGTGTTCGGTACAGGTCTCCTGTGATCGCCTAGTCTGATTTTAGCAATGTTAAGGCCCTTCTAGTCCCATTAAATACAAAGCATAATCGGCTTTCAGATACGTTTTATTGATTTTAGTTTTTTTTTCCCCGTCAGTAGTAGTAGTAGATGCAAAAATTACTACTATTTATAGCACTCAAGCAGCATTTCGATCACGCCTAAGTCTTTCAATGTCTTTCGGCTTCAATTCGTATCGCACCCATTGTCCTTGCTTCTACAAGTACTATTAGATGTGCCAGAAGCCAATACAATAAAATAAAAACAAGAATTTTAAAAGGATATATGTACAGTACACTTGTCATTCTAAAGTTATTTCTTCGTCGTCCTCTAAGTATGAATTCATATATCAGTCTCAACTAGACTTTCTCTCTTTTTATTTCATATCCCCTTACAGATCATAGTGTATAACAAGTACATATTGAGTACTAATTGTCCTGTTCAATTTTGGCTTTTCAATCTGCTGCGCTGTCTCCATTCCACTCCATCATTTGCTATATGAATAGCTTGGCTGAGCGTTGTTCCAATCAGTGGTCTAAGCTGGTCTGCCCATCGCGCTGGAAACTTTTTTCTTCTTCTCGTACACTCGACCTTTCCCTAAATCATTAGCCTTTCTATGGTACCCTCTCGTCTGGCAATGTATTCAAAATATCTAAAGTAGGATGTGCATTTGTTCTAAACTCAGTCCAAGATACTCGAAGAATTCTACGATACGCCCATAATTCAAAGCTTTCAATTTGCCTTCTATCTGCTTGCTTTATGGCCCAAGTTTCTGCAGTATAGGTAGCGATTGAGAAAATTAAGGCTTGTATCAGTCGCAGTTTAGTATTCTTCGCTATCCTCCTATTTCTCCAAATTTTGTTGAGCTTTGTAGTTGGAACTCTAGCTAGACAAAGTCTGCTTATTATTTCTTCAGCACATTCGCCACCTTTTCGGATTATTAGGCCCAGATAGTTAAATTTGCACCACCGATTGATTGTTGCTGAATTTCATTTTTCGTATTTATATTATAGTTCTGTTTAAGCGATCTTCTATCATCTAAAAATTTTCGGGTGTCGTCTAAAATCCAGTACTTGCGATGTTCTAATTTTGAAATACAGTTCTTTACGGAAATCCAAAAGGTATTCGTTGAAGCACTAAATTCCGGAGCATTACTTATTTGATTTTCTTGAATCATTTCGTTGTTTACTACTTTTATATTCCCGACTTTTCCAGGTTTATTGACTACATGGAATTTGACATTCAAGAAGCTTATGATCACAGTCGCAATCAGCACCTAGCTTCGCTTTTATGTATCTTACCGATGCTCTCCATCTTCTTCTAACCAGGAAGTAATCAATACGATTTTTATTATGCTTTCATGATAAAACCATTCGTATTCCCCAAGCCATACTTTCCTAGTATATCTTCAAATCCGTTATTTAATGAAAATCCTATTTTAGAATTGACAATCACTTGTTTACTACGGGATATTATCGCTAATTTCTCTTTTATGGTTCTACAGACTTCATCAACTTACTCATTCTGGGCGTCAGAGGTAAGTTTATTGGTCTTGCTTTGAACGAAATCTTTATGATTCTTCACTTACAGGCTCGTATTCTTTCAAAAATTTTGTGATATTTTTGTTCACTAGGATCGCCCTTCCACTTCTATTTCTATTTTTATTTCCGAAAACATATACAGTGTGATTTTCTGTTTGGAAATGTCCACTTGTTTCACTTATTCCACAGATATCAATTTTCTGTTTAATAAGTTCTATTTCCAAAAGATGGAGTTTATCATTAGCAATTAGCCCTCTTACATTTAAGATTCCGATTTTTAAAATTCGTTTTCAGAGTTGCATGGTGTTGTTATTGTTATCGTGAACAGTAATCATCCTGTGCCCGTTAGAAAATTTAATACCACCTGACCCGGAACCAATGTGCCGCCGATTATTAATCGGATGACATTGCATTCTCGCAAAGTTATCGTGCATATTCTTTCATGTATACTCTGTTCTCATGTAAGTTTAATCAGCTGGTTTCCCTTTACCTGCCTGATACTGTGCTGTTGTCCATATGCTTTGACTTATCCGCCATAGAGGACATCTCGAGAATCTCTAACATTCAGAACTAAAGTGAAGACCAGCTCCAGCTGAAATCCCTCTGGGACTCTCCTCTCGAAATCGCTAATTGTCCGCGATTACTAAAAGCAGCTATCTCGTAACCCATGACGCGTCCGATAGCACTCAGCTGTGCTTCCCACAGGTAGATAATATATTATCTACCAGACTAAATGTACCTTAAAGAAGACAGACCTGGCAACCATGTAGTTTAATACCCAGGGACTTGACTTTTTCACTCTCCGCCAATTCAAGTCTTACATCGCTTAGCCGGGGTAGGCTCTATGAGCTTATTCAGCTAAAAGCACAAACTTCATCTTAGAAGTCCTAATTCGGCATTTAAAAACCTAATTATTGCTTTGCTTTAGAAAAATATGATTATAAGTTTCGGTAACAATATATTTATTCTCTTTTACATTGGTTTGAGCCCTATTATGCAGCCGTGCAAAGTGAATTTGTAATCACTTATTAGAGGCTCTTAAAGCCTTAGTTTCGTTGATGTTTTGATGGAAACTTTATAAAAAATTTTGCATACTTTTTTCATTCCGCACAAATTCAATGCAGCATCATAATTTACTAAAAATGCAATTGCAATCTTAGCGACCAACGTCGCTACCATCGGCAGCAGCAACAATGGCAAATATTGGCCAATATAAGTTTAACTGATGTTGTTAGTTCGCTGTAGTATTTTAACTTTTGCTTGGTTAGGCTGGTAAGTATCCATCATAAGGAGCACAAAAAAAACTAAAATAACTGCTCGCTGGTTTAAAAACCGCCACCGCTTACAAAAGCATAAAGAGAGGACTATTCACATGGAAATGGTTTGCAATTGAACTGATTTTTTGTTGGTTGTTTTTTTTCTTTTTTGTGATTTTTTCTGAAATCAAAGTAAAAAAGTTGTTCTTTTTTAGTTATTTTTCTATTTGATTTTTTCTGCTTTTTTGTGCATTTTGCATGGATGGCATGAACTACAAAAAAGGCATCATTTTCAAATGAGGCGTATGTAAATGAAATCGCTTTTAGCATAAGCAAAAGAAAGAAAAGAAGCTCTTCATACTCTTAAATGTGTTTGTTCTACGATTTGACTGTTTTGTTGTTGATTACAAAAAAAAAAAAAAATCGAAAAAAATTACCAGATTGTTGCCACTGTTAATGCTGCTGCCGTTTGTTTGGTTGCCTGTTTAAAGGTAAATAAAAAATCAATTTTGTTAAGCTTGATTAAATTCTTTGAATGACTAAAGCTATTTAGCTAATTTGAAAAATTTGCTTTTCAATCCCACCCCCTTACTCTGTTTCCCCCTCCCCACGCTGCTTAATAAACACCCATTACCCAGCCAGAAACCCTTTTTAGTTTGCTTTACGCTTAAAGAAGAGCAGTAGTGTAGGTTTTTTTATTGTAAAAAGAGTTTTGAGTTAAATGGCTTAAATATGTATAAAAGGAAAATAACAGAAAAACACAACAACAACAACAACTTGCTGGAAAAACAAAAAGTTTCCACTTGAAATCACTAAACTGCACCTGTGGCTAAATGGGTTAAAGAAGAAAAAGAAGAAAAAAACAGTATTGACTGTTTAAAAAGCTTTTGCTCCTGTTTGTGTGTTGGTGGCGGGTGTGGAGGATTTATGAATATTTTCCTTTGTGGGTTTTCTTATGCTTTGTAAATAGACTTTGAATGGTTATGGTTTTGTTATAGACAAAGTTTTATAAAGTGCTAAAGCCTAAATGTCAACCTATTTATTTACACACTGCAAATAAATGTTTTTCCTTCCATACTTCAAACGAGCACTCTCATCCATTACATTTGCTAATCAATAAACTGCTGGTGATTTTAACTCTTTCCTTTGTAAAGGTCTTCCAACCACTTCTCTTTCTCTTTGTTTAACATTTAATCAAAAGCTTTTTTGTGCGTAACTGTGATCATTTCATTTGAATTAACAATTTTGCAATATTGTTGTGCAAATAAATACAATTAATTTAAGTAAATACTTGTACTCCAACTCTTTTCCATTACCAATTACTTTTATCCTTTTTTTATATTTCTTTGGACTCCCTCTGTTATTATCCTTTACCACAAATGTTGTATTAATGTTGGTGTTTTTGTTGTTTATATTTCCTTGTTTATTTAGTAAATGACACAATATCATTTAATTCCAAACCAACAATCAAATCCACCCTTTGGCTCTTACTTTTGCTGAGTTGTACAGAAAGAACTTCAAAAGTTTTTAACCTTTTTTTCTCTAATTTAAGAGTTACTATTTAAACCATTAAACCCTTTTTAAACATTTATTTTACATAGAACTTCGTGTAACGTAAAGGGACTGCCTGAGTATTCGGACTTTAATTTGAAGTAAAATCAGCAAAAAATTAATGATCTCCTTGCAGGATAATTTTTGTCATTTATATTTTAAAAGATATTTCTAATTAATATCATATCAAATGGTCCAACCAAAACGCACCATGTTAATTGTAAATAAGACAAAAATGTTCCGAAAATTTGTTAAATATTTTTTATTATGATGAAAGGATCTACGACATTTATATATGAAACAAAATATTCGATGGCATACCTCTAACCGTCGATCCAAATTTTCAACAATTTTGAGACATAATTGAGGTTCAATGTCGTTAATGTGCCGAATAAAAGCATCCTTTAGCTCTTGAATTGTTCTTGACTTATTGACTTACACTTTTTCTTGTAAATATCGCTAAAAAAAAAGATCTCAAACGGTGTCTAATCACATGGTTGTGGCTGCCAATTAATATCGGCACGACTTGAGATAACACGGCCCTTGAATTTCACGCTCAAAAGCCATTGTTTCAAGTGGCACTATCCATATATCGTCCAGGTCCATATCTTTCAATTTCTGGCCACAAGAAATCTGTTATCATCTTGCGATATTAAACATTTTTCACGCCGCCAGCCCATAAATTGCACAAAACAGTAGCTCCTTGTAGATGCATCGACTTTTAACAATCATTCGTGGATTCTCATTTGCCCAAATGCGGCAATTCTGCTTGTTAACGAATCCACTGAAGTGAAAGTGTGACCCGTCGCTGAATATGGTTTTCTTTGTAAAGTCACCATTCACTTCTGTCTGTTCAACTAACCATTCGGTGTATTGACGATGTTTGAAATGGTCTGTAGGCTTCAGCTCTTGTGTCAATTGAACCCTGTAAGCGTGTAAATTCAAACTTCATTTAAAATTCGCATCAGTGATGATCGTGCGATTTTCAAATGTTAGGCAAGACGACGTTTTGGGATTGATTCACATTTCCTACAGACCCGGTTTGCTAAAATTTGCGCACAATTCCGATTGTGGACACATTTGTCGATTATGCTGACCAAAAGATCACGAAATGCATTTTGATTTGAAAGACAATTTTCGTGAAAGGGTTCAAAAATCTTAACTCAATGCTGAATTGTGTACCTCTTCATGGTTGAATCTGTCAAACATTGAAACAAAGAAATATCAAATATCAGTTGGGCAAATAACTTGACGTTACAATTAATTGCTCAAGAATTGTTGTATTTTTAGCATAACGCATAGATTTAACGTACCTCCAAAGATAACAATCAGGAGACGTCAAATCACACCATATTTTTTTTCTTCTTTGTGATTTGTGCTAGTACTATGGAGATCGGACGGTTATTATTCGACCGGTTTTAACCGGTTTTTTTGGTTTTGTCGAATACGGTTTTTTCGAAATCTTCATTTCTCAAATACCGAATAAACCGGTTAATTTAACACGAATAACCGGTTAATTTAAATAAGTATATATTTTTTACGTTTGTAAATTTTTTTTTTTTTTGAAAATATGCTCTTCGTTTAACTATTTGTATAGATTTAATTATTTTTGTAAAGAATATATCGAAAAAGATATACACTCTTGAGTAAAATAATCCTTTCTCATCTTCTGCAAATAAATATTGATTTTTACATATGAAGAATGATCAACTAGACTCATTTAGAGCCAACAAACCCACAAACGCCGGTTCCGAACGGCAGATATATTAGTCAGTGAAGTTCTTCACAGCGTAAATAAACATAGCCAATCGCTAGTAATGTTGTGAGGTAATATCGCTGTTGAAAATTGTCAGATGGTGTGGCCTGGGATTGAACCGACGACTTCTTGGTTGGAAGTTGGGTTCTTACTTAACACATACACTATTAAATACGTGGTACATACATTTACATACAGTGCTCCTCGAAATCTAAGCAAATTTTCTTGTCGAGGCAATTAAGGACTGGTATATTACTAATAGTTTAATTCAACGTAAAACATTTTATTTTTGTTATCTTAGGCACCTAAATTATAACTATAATAACAAACCTTTAATTCCATTCTCTTCCATTGAGTAGCTCTTCAAAACTTAAGCAACTTTCAGTACTTTGTGCAATAAACTTTGTTTTTTATGGCCTCCGCACACCGTTTTGGCATAATTTTTATGAGATTTGTTAGAATTATTGTTCGTCTTGATTGCCACTTTAATTTTAAGCTCTCTATCAGCTTCTGCGTATTTTTAAAACGACGTGGTCCAGCTCGGCACTTCAAGAATTAGGAACAATTTTATTTAAATAAAAGAACCGGTTAGCCGGTTATTTGAATTATTAATAACCGAAAACCAGTTTTTTTTTTTGAAAGTGCTACTTTTCAAATTATTCCAAAACCGGTTTTTGTAAAAAGTCGAATAATCGATCTCCCTAGCTGGTACTACGAAAATGGATTGTTGGAAGGAGGATAGAGGGAGTAGTGTTTTTGGACGTTTGAATTTTGAATTTATTTATGTCGTAAGTGGCACGAAAACCTTTCGCGGGAGGATCGTTCCACAGACGAACGGTGCGGCAAAAAACGAATTCTCTCTATAATGCGTGGTGCGATTCATTGGACAATCAACTATAAAGGATTGCGCTCTACAAAAAAAAAACTAGTGATACGTAAAAATATTTGGTTATTAGGATTTAATTCCCTTATTTCGGCAGAGCACTTTCCGTTATAGTACCGATAGAACAATGACACACACTCCACATTGCGACGATGCTCTAGTGAATCGATAGAGGTGGCTATTCTATCGTCAGTAATAAGCACTTTCGCCCTCTCTTGTTAGCGGTCTAGAAGAAACAAAATAGAATTTGAAGCATCGGCCCATACATGGTAGTTGTATTCTATCTTAGGTCTTATAAATATTAAGAAGGTCCGATGAAGTGAAGTATTTCCTGCACCGATTCAAAAACACCGAGGCACTTGAAAGCTTCCTTCGACAATCGAAAAATGTGGTCATTCCAGAATATCAAGAGCATCAGACTCGTCAATATCTACACTTCCCATAGTCCCAGATGACACCACACCAACACGATTGTGTGTGAGAAGACAAAATTGTGTCTTGCGTTCACTAAAATCGACCACATTTGGAGATTTTCGCCTGTGAGTGTGTCATTCATATTCCGTCTTTTCGCCTTAATCACCAAAAGGCTCGTTCTGCGATCAAAAGAAGACGAGTGACAAATGTTACTGTCATCTGCGAAAGAGTAGACAGGATTGAAAGTGAGAAGAAGAAAGTCATTAAGAAATAATAGAAATAGCGTGGGAGAAAGAACAAAGCCTGGTGGTACCCTGAGTTAATCCTGAACTCGTCGGATGAAAACCCATTTATAACCACTCTTATAGAGCGACTTCTGAGAATGCTCGATATACTTAAATTGAGAGAAGTGACTACCAACACTAAAAGCCTAATGCAAAAGTCTCACAAACGCCTTGGCAATATCCACAGCCTCAACCTTACTTTCGCTAAAACCATGAATGGATTTGTTCCATCTTTCGGAAAACGCCGTCAGCAAGTCGCCAGTAGAGCGACCCTTGTGGAAGCCGTACTGACGATCGCTTAGCAAATCGTTGGACTTTAAGTACTTCACAAGGCGGTTATTAACCATACTCTTTATAACCTTGTGGAGAGTGTCGAACAAACTGCTACTGGACGGTAGTTTTCATGGTTGGTAGGATTGGCGTTACATTAGCAACCTTCCAGCAAGAAGGAGAAATACCGGAGCGAATTGATGCACTGAAAAGGCCTATTGACAATTCACATCAAATATTACTTTTTTGTTGTGCCTCATTTAATTGTCTTGGTTTGTTTGCATTTCGTATCGAGCTATTAAGCTTCTTCGTTTTTTAAGTAAAAATTATATTTCATTATTATAAAAGATTTTTCAATAAAAAATTGGAGTACTTTGCAAACGTACGCAACAACCGGTCTTCAATTATTGAACAATTTGTATCTTATATAGATGTTAACTAAGATCTCTACACAAAGAATTGATTGGTTGATTGTAATGGACGGACAAAACCTAATAATTACGTCGTATTGACAAATTAAGGTAATGGGCAATACTTTGACTTACAGAAGTTACTGTTTCTCCAGTGCGATAGCTTAATGTCTATAGATAATTGGTACAAAATTTTTCAATAATTCAGTGCCATAATTCGAAGGCCTATTAAATTTGCCCTTAACTTCCCGAACTTACCTTTAACTTACCTAAAATTTGTCGAAAGTGAATTCTTACGATTTGGTAGCTTAAAAAATAATTAAAAAGCGTAATAAAAACGAATAAAATAGAGTTTAGCATACAGTATCTAACCCTATTGTAATATCGGGCAATTTAAAAAAACACCCTTTAAAATATTTAAAGAATGACTAAATCCTGACGACAGTTATCTACGATTTCTGTATCAAAACTAGATTTTTAAGGCGAATTGAATAAGATTGGCTTTTAATTACGAAGAGCGTAGGAAATGGTATTTAGAGGGCGGATTGACATTGAACCATCAACACTACAACCATCAACAGGAAGGCCAAAAGAGGTGGTTACTAAAGAAAATATCAAGAAAATCCTCGATATCGTCATGAATGATCGCCGGGTTAAAATACGCGAGATTGCTGAAATGGTAAAGATATCATATGAACGTGTATTCAACATTCAAAAAGCTATCGGCAAGATGGGTGCCGCGTTTGCTCAGTGTTGAACAAAAACGAGTTCGAGATATCACTTCACAGCAGTGTTTGGACATGATAAAGCATAATTCTGCTGATTTTTGGCGTAGATTAATAACTGTTGATGAAACGTGGGTCCACCTGAAACCAAAAATCAATCGAAGCAATGGGTGGAAGCTGGTGGAAGTGCTCCAAAGAAGCCGAAGACAACGAAATCGGCTGGCAAGGTTATGGCCACTGTATTTTGTGATGCACACGGAATATTGCTCATCGATTATCTTGAAAAGGGATCCATAATCACAGGAGAGTATTATCGTGCATTATTGGATCAATTGGTTGATGCAATCGCGGAAAAACGACCACATTTAAACAAGAAAAAAGTGCTCTTTCTTCAAGACAACGCACCGGTTCACACAGCATTAGATACGATGCCAAAACTACGAGAAATCCACTTCGAATTGGTTGATCATCCACCTTATAGTCCGGATATAGCCCCTAGTGACTTTTTTCTGTTTCCAAACTTGAAAAAATGGCTCGCAGGAAAAAGATTCATCTCAAACGAAGAAGTGATTACCGAAACTAATGCGTATTTTGAGGAGTTCCCAAAATCGTATTATTCAGATGGTATAAAAAAGTTGGAAAATCGTCTTACTAAGTGTATTGAGCTAAAAGGAGAAATGAATGGTTTTTGAAAAAAATTTTATTTTTCAAAGCTAAGTTTTCGGCAATTGGTGATAACTCAGCGAAGTCTGAAATTAAGTTTTTTTTTCGTCGTAAAAAACCTCATCTCTAGTTTATTTGATATCGGACTATGATATTGGATGACTTAATGAAAAATTTTAAAAATCTTTTTTGTATAATTAAGTTTGGCAGAGGAATACACCCAAACAAAAAAATCTTATAAGACTTTTGTTAATAAATATTTAATAATTTTGTTTCTTTTTTTTACAGCTTAAAATTATCACCTGTAACAGGTAAGTTCATTCCTTTTATTTTATTCTTTTTTCTTATTAAAGATCATTTCAATATTTTGTATACTATCTTTGCAACTGAAACTTCATATGCCTATTCTCATCCCAATGAATGCCAAAGCCTTGCAACTTCTTCAGGGATCATTATACGGGATTTCCACCCTTTGGGCATGTGTACCAAAGCCCTATGACTATTTATAGAGTCTGTAGGATTCTTTATATGTAATATAGGCGGTTTTAAAACTGGTCCTGCTGTGCGACTACCTGAAGATGAAAATATTTTCTTAGTTTCGAGGCAGATAGGTTTATGTGCTCAATATTTATTAGCCCAGTGACGCAGCTCCTTTGATATCAGCAAAATAAAAGGTATCTTTGATACCTTTCTCGATAGAACTTTCGATATCCTTAATTGATCCGAAATGATCCGAAGGTAGCATCTGCTCATGTAAGTCATCATCATCATCTGCCAAGCATTTGCTCTTCCAAGCGTAACCTTGAAATGCCTCGCAGAGTTATCCGATGTGTTATGTACACATACAAGGGATTTTATGGCCGCCTTGCCATCAGAATATATGAAGATATCAATGTCGAGTATCCCGTAATATTTGATAATATGTTTGTCGCCATAAGCCTGTAAAACTCCACAGTATTCCAGAAGTCTACTTGAAAATCGTATACCCAGATGTTTGGAGAAGCTTCTCAGCCAGCATTCCCATGTTTCTTCGAACCATCAGTGTATACATATAGTATAGTATATTAATAGATCCCTCAAGGAGGTCCAGACTCTTATAATATCGATAACTGTTCGTTATATCGGTGAGGAGACTCAGATCAAGGAGGGTTTTGAAAGGCCCTCAATCTGAAAGCAGTACTGCTGTTCTCTTTGACTTCTACTTTTTTTTTAAACTGAATAAAAAAAACTTATAATTTATTTCACAAGTTTTTAATTAGAAATTCAAAAAATAAATATATATTTTATTATTTTTTATATATGTAAATGAATATTGATTTGTTCGGATGCTTAAAACTTGAAAACGACTGGATACTTCCTTCTGCGATTTTGTTCGTAATTTTTACGCAAAGATTTAGGAAAAAAGAAAGCCGAAGAACTCTCAACATTTGGTACGTCTATTCAGTGCACATATTCTAAGTTCTTCAGCAAATATGAACGGAATTGGATAAGTGGGCATGGTACCTCCAATACAAAGTAAATATTGATTTTTGCATATCTTGAGAGCGGTTAGAATAGGAGTTTCTTAATTTGGTCTAAGTGACTTCAAATTTACTCAGTCAGGTGGGTGGAAGCGGATTAGTAGGCAAGATAACTCTTATACAAAATAAATATTGATTTTTGTATATCTTGAGAACGGTTGAAGTGAAAGATTCTAAATTTGGTCTAAATAACTGGGCAGTCAATACCAATCATCATTTTTAAAGTGGGCGGAATTGAACATTAGCCAAGAAGCCAAAGCACTCCGGGTAAAAGCTATTTATAGTATTTATGTATGCATTCCAGAGTAGGAAAAGTGTACGAATTGAATTTGTTCCTAAAAAACGATTCTTCTTGAGAGCCGAATTTTAAGAGAATTGAAAACAAAAGAATATAAAAATAAAATTCGGAACGCAAGTCGAGTCGAAAGGCATCAAAACGAGTTGTAAACGAGCAATTGTTTTTAGTAAATGTTGTTTGTGTAATACAAAACATGCATGTGTATGATATATATAGGTCGCAGCACACAAAATATACACACGTACACACATACGATTACATGGTATTACACACTTAATCTCACACACACAACATGCATTGAAGTGAATCGCTCGTTTTCGATTCTTTTTTGCTTATTTTTAATTCGTTCGCAATATAAAAATCGTGCTCACGAGTTAAAGAACAAAACTCGTAAGCACAAACTTGTGCTTATGAATTAAAAAATAAACTCACGAACACGAGTCATAAAACGAGCGAACCAAAGATAATTCTGATCACGAGCCGAGTTTTTACGTACTATTATGTATATATTTATAAAAAAGTTGTCCTTTTGTAATGGTGGTTTTTCATATATAAATGTGTGTGTACATTTCCTTAAATTTGTCTTTTAAGAAATACATTTTGTGGGTATACAACACAAAGGCTCCCAGCAATGCGGAAAGGCTTGCTCTGGTAAAATGTATACATGTATTTAAAAAATAACGTGAAAAATAATACCTATAGGGTCCGCTAAATAATTTTATTTTGAAAATGCTATAAAAAAAAACTACTGAATATTTTCTCAAATTTCTTTTTTTATTTAAAAGCACAATCCTTCCGGTTAATAATGGAAAATAATTTCATTCAAATGGCTGCCTCGGCTGGCCATGCAGTAGCCTACTCGATCGGTCCAATTTTTAAGCACATTATCGATTGTGTGCAGCTGTATTTCACAATGGCTTCACGAATATTGGCCTTTAAAGCGTCAATTGTCTCTGGCTTGTTGGCGTAACACCCCACAAATAATAGTCCAACGGTGTCAAATCGCAGCTCTGATAATGCGATCTTCAAAAACAGGGCGTAAAACATCGAGTGTAGCTTCGGCTGTGTAGCACGTAGCGCCGTCCTGTTGAAACCAAATGTTGCTAATATCCTCCTCTTCAATTTTTGTGAATAAAAATTCGTTCAACTTGGCTCGATAACGATCGCCGTTGACTGTAACGGCCACTCCTTGCTCATTTTCGAAGAAAAAAGGCCCAATTATGCCCCTGGACCAAAATCTGCACCAAACAGTGACTCGTCTTACGTGTATCGGCTTTTCAATGTATGCGTGCGGGTTTTCTGTGCCCCAAATGCCACAATTTTGCTTGGTTACATACCCACCAAGATCAAAATGAGCTTCATCTGAAAAGATGATTTTTTTTGGCAAAATCGGCATCTTCTGTAAGTCGATCGCAGGCCCACTTAGCGAAGCGAAAAAAGCGTATACACAACCATATTCGTCCAGCGTTACGATAAAACTAATTGTCTGTCAAATCAGACATGAGCTAAGTGTTACCATTCACGAAATAAGCACCAGTTGAAAAAAAAACGTTAGATGGCGTACCCTATATAAAAGATCGGTCAAATAATTTGTATGTAACCTTTTCACTATATACCGAATATGGTTTATAACTGGTTTTGGCTGTCAAAAAAAAGTTATTCAGGGTTATAATAGGTAGTATAATAGATTGTAGTAGTCATGGATTGAATCGGCCAGTTTTAGACTGATTAAGAAAAAATATAGCATAAGTTTGTTCTTTGCTTCCTTATACAATTATAATAAATTTGGAAAAAAATCGGTCTGTACTTAAACCAGGCTACCAAGCCTGCTGGTCGTTCAATCACTATAAAAGAAAAACATTTCGAATTCAGACTTTCGACATTATTGATCCTCCTAAACCCTAATTAGCACTTTTGAAAAAAACATATTTTTTTAACGAAAAACAAAAATTCTACCCAAAACAAATTGTTTTAAAATGAAAATATTTATTTAACACACAATCATAATATTTTCTTTTAACGCTTCTAAATTGCCGACAAAGTGATAAAAATTACATCAAATGAAGGAAATTTTTACATCATTACTGGATGCACACACAGACACACACACACACTCATTACACATCAAGGACTAATTGTCACATTACGAAAAAAAAGGCAAGCAGACAGACAGACAGACAAAATAACGAACGACACATCAAAAGTGTGATAATTTCAGAAAACTCTGAGATGCAGGGGAGAAAGAAAAATTTGAAAGTATAGATACGGGTCACGGGTCCGTGTATATGTGAAAATGTGTTAATTGCGCTTGTCAATGTTTTCATTGGAAATTGATCCTTTTTGCTCTGAGGCTCATGGCAATTACTTCTCTTACTGGCATTTTTAATTTTCATAGTTTGGTGTGAGTTTTTTTGTTTTATTTTATTTTATATTTTTAATACTAAATGCCGGTTTAGATAAGATAGAGATGCTTTTTTTTAAAGAATATATAAATAGTATACATACATAAGTATGTTGCATGCCGCTTTGAATTCAAATTAAAAACCAAAATTCAGTAGCATGTTTGCACAACATGTCGCCCGATGTGGCATTTTAAGATTTAAGATGAATACACTCACATTAGAGTATTTGATTATCTAAAAGGCCATTATTGATGCCTTTAGATGGACAAAAAGTTATTCCTTTTGTGTGTGGAAGGGGTTAAAAGCGGTATTTTACCTTTTTTATTATAGAAATTAGTTTCGTTGTCAATTTTTGTAAGAGAGACATAAAAAGCGGTGTTTTTTTTCAAAGTAAAACATTTTATGACACTTCTAATGATGGCTAAATCTCCAGGTTCAACTGTCTTTACTAATAAACGTAAAGCAATTTACACAAATGTGAGTTTAAGCCAGCGTTTACTTAATTTCTATGCTACCGATTTTCAGAAAATTTTTTGTTTGAAAGCAACTGTTTTAGGCCATATTTAGTTGGTTAATTCGGTGTCATAAATCCATGTTGATCGTTCTAATTCATCTTTATTCTCTCAAATCTTTTTGATGTTATTTTTCAATGTTTTTGAGTTTGAGTTCTTCTTGGAAAAATATATTAAGAGTTTCTCTTTTTTATAGCACATTATGCGCTAGTAGAAGCCATAAAAAAGCGGTCTTATTTGAAATCTTGTCTTGTCTCCAACATCCAACAGTTAATTTGTTAATTGTCTTGTAATGGCTGGTTCTTAATGTCTAACCAAATGCGTTCAAAGCACTCTCTCACTCTCACACAATTTTCTCGGAATATAAGACGGCTTTCGATTGAATTTGTGTATTGATTGAGTTTATGACAAGGCTTGGCCTAAAAATGCATTAAAGGCCAAAATGATTTTCTTTAAATTGTGTAATTCAAGGTTTGAATTGAAATTAAATGGATTAATAGGTGAAACAAAATAAAAACACGTTCGAATTTGTGTTTAAAAAAAATAGATTTGTGAGGATGACTTACTTTATTGCGCAAATATATAACAACTTAATTTATTAATGTGATTCGTTAAGAAAATAAGGAAAATCAAGCATTTTTACTTTCATTCGGTTTATGCTTTTTCCACAAAAAAATTACGTTTAAAATCAGCTTTGTTCTTATCGAAGTTACCTTCTTAATTTCAACGAATTAAGGCCGAAATGTCTTCTTATTCTCTATCTCAACTTGGACGACACAATGCCGAACTGATATGCGACTCTTGCGCTTATCTTAGTTGCGATATCAAAGTTGATATTGATTGGCTATTGATATTTAGACGAAAATCAATCTATTCTAATAACACTATCGGGTAATTTTTTACCAATTTGCCTTTTGGCAACACTGTTTTTGGCACCTCAGCTGTTTTCGTGTAACATTTTACTGTTAAACATGTTCAGTTTGGTCTATAATTTACTCATGAATAGACTTACAAACGAACAATGCTTGCAGATTATTGAATTTTTGACATCCAAATTCAGTTGGATGAAGATCCACTTTATTATCGGAAAATTGTGTTCAGCAACGAAGCTCATTTCTGGTTAATGAATACGTGAACAAGCAAAATTGCCGTATTTGGTGTGAAAAGCAACCAGAAGCATTGCAAGAACTCTCAATGCATCCCGAAAAATGCACTCTTTAGTGTGGATAATGGGCCGGTGGCATCATTTGACCGTACTTTTACAGAGACGACGAAGCCAGGAACGTTACTGTAAATGGCGAGCTCCACCGTACGATGTTTACTAATTTTTTTGGGCCAAAATGAGAGAGGTGAACTTAGCTGATATGTGGTTTCAAACAGACGGTATCTCATGCCACACAGCATGCGAAGCAATGGCCCATTTGAGAGTTGTGTTTAGTGAACAGTTTATTTTACGTTTGTGGCTGGTCAACTGGCAGCCTAGATCGTACGATTTAACGCCTTTTGACTATTTTTGTGTGTGGCTATAGGGACATCATGTCTATAGGGGCTCATGTCTATATGGACAAGGCGCAACGCTGATGCAATGGAAGCCAATACTGAAGAATTTATTCGTGAGATACCGACCGATATGTAGGAGAGAGTATGCCAAAACTGGGCCAGCGTATGAACCATTTGCGGTGTGACCGCGGTCAACGTTTACATGAAATCATTAAACGTTCGTTTTATCGACTCAAATAAAGATTTCATACATTTCTCTAAATGTGTTTTTTTTTCTTAAAAATTCACCCGATACTTGCAGAACATACGGAATTCTTTGGCCTTATTTGGTGAATACCATGGCTTCCCGAGTCTTGGGTTTCGATTGGGTTTCTAGGGGTTTCAAAAAGGAACTGAGTGAACACCCTATACTTTTTCTAGAAAATGCTAACAACAAATTTCGCTTACAGCACAAAGGCAACTAATCAACATGCCAACGTCGATGTTGTCAATTAGACGCTTAAGTGAGCTATCTTTACTCCTTGAAGCTTGTCGGCTATAGTCAAAAACAGACTTTTGTGCTCGTTTCTGAATCATCAGTATCACATGGCCTATCTACTTAAGTCTTTGTACTTTGATGTATTTAACAACATCCTCGCTATGATTGCACTGTAATAGCTTTTCATTGTCCTCTCCATACCCTCTTGAACCAAATATTTTTCTGAGAATTTTGTATACACATTTTAAGTCTTCTAAGCTTAAATCACGAGCTTCAAAAAAGATAAATAAAAGTGAAACATTTTTTCACCATTATAGTAGTTGCTGATAACTTTGGCGAAAACACCAAGTTCCTGCACTCTGAAATCCTTAAACAGGGTTATCAGGTCAATAAGGAGTATTTCTTTAAATATTACGACGTTTATGATTACCTATAAAAGTGCTCTGAATTATAGAGATACCTTTTAGGGCTCACTTATCACTGGTAGTAATTTCGAGACTCCCTATTTTTAAAACTAAAAGGAATCAACCTTGATACCCATACGTATATTACGCAACTTTAGTTTTATTGTGAAAAGACCGGCACGCGTACAATCAGGAGATAAAGGTAGCACTAAATATCATCTACATGCCAGTTTGGAATTATTAAAAGAAGTCCGGCTATTCAGAGAAGCTTGATGTTTGTGTTTTGATTAAAGTAAAGAAATTTGACTGAGAAGTTTTGATGCAGCCATTGTATAGACCAGATCTTAGTGTTTTATGGTAAAAAATCCCTCATTAATAATCGCATAGCCAATATTTCGCCAATAAATCACAGAAGTTTTACAGCGATGGAATAACCAGGCTACTAGAAAAATGCCAGAAAAATATGTCGAAAAAATGCGTTTGTTTTTTATGGGAGCCAATGTTATATGTCGCGCATGTATGTATGTATGTATGTGACAATGTAATTATTACAATTGAAATTGAAGTAATTAACATACATTTACGAATTGAATTTAATTAAAATTAAAATTTTAATTTTGTTTCACATCGATTTCATTTCAAAATCTCAACATTTTCGATTATTCTATTGATCTATTGATATGTAGTTTTTCAAAATTTGTGAACATTTTAAAAATGAACCTCGTAATTTAAATTTTATTTTTAAATAAATATTTTTTTGTGATGTAATTATTGCTATTGTTGTTGTTATAATTGTACTTTGATATTTCACAGTCTCGATTTTGAATTGTTGATTGACAATTTGAAAAATGCTATAGAGTTTTTGTTTTTCAAATTGATTTTCTTTCTGGCCATTTTCTATATGTAGGTGTGTATGAATGCACGTATCCAAAAATCTATTTCAAAATATGGGTCAATAATTGAGAATTAAATGTGTTTTTTGCTGCCATCTGACATATGATATGAATGAAGGAAAATAGTACGTCATCATAGAAAATAAAAATAAAATTGTATTAAATTTATGTATGTATATAATTATAATAATATGAACAAACATAGTTGACAATATTATTTTATAACGAAAACTAGCACCAGCTACTACTGAATTTTGGTTTAAAATATTATCCTCGTTCGCTGATATTTGGATAGCATAAGGAAAACTAAGCTTTACATAGTATATATATATAATCCTTTGAAGGTTTAAATACCATTTTACTTTTGAATAAGTGTGCAACATGGTTGAGAAAATTCAGAGTAAGTTCTTGTGTGTCATATTTTTGTATAAATCGTTAAGGACATTTGTAAAGAGTCAGAGAGTCTGAAACTAATATCTGATATACATATATCCACCAAATCAACTATCTATTACATAGCATACACTGTTAGCTCAATTTTTGATAACTTTTTCTAGAACTCACGGTATTATTATGACCTCTAATTGCTACAGAGTGTTTAGCTCATTAGTATAGGTTCCGCCATTTAATTTATTTTTTTTTTTTTTTTGAAAACATGGCGCAAAACATTGAGTGTAGCTTCGGCTGTGTGACACGTAGCGCCGTCCTGTTGAAACCAAATGTTGTTAATATCCTCCTCTTCAATTTTTGTGAACAAAAATTCGTTCAACATGGCCCGATAACGATCGCCATTGACTGTAACGGCCACTCCTTGCTCATTTTCGAATTATGCCTCTGGACCAAAATCCGCACCAAACAGTGACTCGTCTTGGGTGTATCGGCTTTTCAATGTGTGCGTGCGGTTTTCTGTGCCCCAAATGCGACAATTTTGCTTGTTTACATACCCGCCAAGATCAAAATGAGCTTCATCTGAAAAGATGATTTTTTTTTGGCAAAATCGGCATCTTCTGTAAGTCGATCGCAGGCCCACTTAGCGAAACGAAAAAAGCGTATACACAACCATATTCGTTCAGCGGAAGGGTAAAACTAATTATATGTCAAATCAGACATGAGCTAAGTGTTACCATTCACGAAATAAGCACCAGTTGAGAAAAAAACGTTAGATGGCGGACCCGTTATTACACAAGAAGTATTCTTTAGAAAGTTATAAAACAACAGCATTTTAGTCAATACAAAATTTTCGCTACATTTGGCAGTTTGTATACAAAATTACTAAACTACTTTGTATAAATAGTTTATTCATATATTCACAACATACCACCTGAATAAATTATATATACAATTTACTATATACAAATTATTTCAAACCCGATTTAATACTACATGCATTAGATTTCTCTATACTAAGAGCCTGAGTTAGAAAATCTGTTACCATATTCTTTATATCCACATATTTCAAGCGAATCTGTTTATCATCTAACTTCTCTCTGACAAATTTAACTTTAATATCTACATCTTAAGTTCTGTTCGAAAACTAATTACTCCAGCCAACAAGGTTTTGGACTACAGCAACCAAATATCTTTCCTTTACTTGCATTAAAATCGGTTAACACGTTTTCAAGTTAAGATGAAATTTATTGATATAACATTATTATTAGTCGACACCTTGAGTATCTCATTACCCTTTTTACAGCAGCCAAATAAGATTTACAGGATTTGCATTAAATGTACTCAGCAATTTTGCGGCGTAATATCAGCACGTAATATCAGCACGTGTGATTTGTGCAGCTTACAGTATACATCCCACGACTTGCATATAAGGTACCTTCGCCATTTCTTTCTTTACAACGTAATCGGTAGGGCTCATTTCTGATGTCCATCTTTGACCAACATCCATAGGTGTTGACACCGCTTTACATTTATTCATTGAAAAATAATTTAGGACATCCTCGATATACTGTGTTTGCTCAATTTTTTATGTGCCACTTTGACTATCACTTGCGATTCTTACACCGAGAACAAAAAACGCTTTACCAGATTTTCCATCTTAAAGGTGGTGCCTAGAGCAAGTTTTCGCTGTTCAATTATATCCATTTCATTGCAGAATACCAAGACGTCGTCTACATATATAGCCACATAAAGTTTGTGTGCCGCTGTGGTAGGTAAGACACCCGCCTACCAACCAGAAGGTCCTCGGTTCAATACCAGGTCAGACCATCTTAAAAAAGAAGGTATAACCTCATAACATTAGCTAGTAACTGGTTATGAGTATTACCACTATTGAAAACTTCTCTAATGCGGTAACCGTTAGGAGCCGGCGTTAAGCTGTAGGTCCCTTTCAATGAGTCTAAAAAATAGAATCGGATGCAACTCATTAACTGAGAGAAGTCCCTATGTTCCTTCATAGAATGTTATGGATTTGCACATATGCATTTTACCACCATTAATGCGATAATATACGCACTGGTCTACTTCACTGCGCTGCAAACCACTCTTCAACAAAACTTCATTTAACTTTTTGGATTTTAGACTGAAATATTCAAAAAACAAACTCGACCGCTGCCATCGCTGCAGCATAAAAATCATTTCTTCTAATTCACAATTATGAAACGCTGTTACCGCATCTAACTGATGTGTTTTAAGATTGTGCTTTGCTGATAGGCCAAATAAAAACCGTAATGATGTGTAACACACCACAGGCGCAAAAGTCTCCTCGTAGTCAATACTATTTGTTGATTGCACCTTTTTGCAACCAACCTTGCTTTATGACGGACTTTGTCGTCATTTGCCTTGAACTTTATTTTATACACCCTCTTGCATTTAATTGCTTTTTTTCCTCGCGGTAATTCAGTCAGACACCAAGTATTGTTTGCTTTGTGCAATTCCATTTTATATATCATTTCCGCCATCCATAAATCTGCTTGCGATGATAAAGTAGCTTCATATAATGCGGCCCATAACCTATTGCTTAGAAAGTTATAAAGGAACAATATAATTTTTGTTTTTAATATAAAATTTGACAGTTTGCATATAAAATTACTAGACTACTTTATATAAATAGTTTATTCAAGTCTTTACAACATGGAGTTAACATACTTCCCAAGAAAATTGTCAAAAGGTTTCAAATTGTACGTTCTTCAAGGCTAAGAAACGAAGCCATTTCGAGTAATAAAAAAATTCCATTTAAATCATGTTGATGGAGACAAAAATGCGTTGAACGTACGTCGATAAAGTCCACTATACAATGTAACCGAAAATCCCACCTTATTTTAGAAGAAGTCTGTATTGGTAATACCGTTGAATGATAATTTATACCAAATAGCCAATTATTATTTATGCAGGGATTCAATTGAAATTTCTAAAGGTTGAAGACATTTTAGGAGCTTAATACTTTGTATGTTAACTTGTCAAAACTTACTAAAAAGAAATTTAAAAACAAATTACAGTAAGACTTCTTCCATATTATCTCTATTGAAATATAAGCAAAAAAAAAACACCCTTTATAACAAAATCATTCTTAATATTAATTTAAGTTGACCAAGTGTTTCAAATCAATTACAAAATAAATTTCTTATTTGTTTTTTTTTACTAATCTTAATTGTTTATTTATTTTTATTACAATTTATTTCATCAACATTGTAAAAGAATGTAAACATTTATCGCTAAATTAATTCATTTTTAATAAATACTTAACAAATTTGTGTAACCCCTACTATCCTTCTACGGAAAATTACTCTTCAAGTCTAAGTTATTATCTGTGTTTCTTGTAGTCAAACCGAAGATCGACTATTTCTTTTTTATTAGAATCTGTTTCAGATTTCAATTAACTCTCATATAATCCCTAACTTCTGTCAACACTGCTTTTACCGCTGCACCAAATTTGGTAAATATCCACACATAATTGACTTAAGCGACCATCTACAGTAGATTTCGACAAAGAGCTGCTCGTTTCTTCTGTTTTCACACGTACGTAGTTACACGCTTAGGCAAAAAAAGCATAATAAAAACGAAGAGAAGTAAAGAGAAAACAATTGGAAAACATAGTGCAAAGTAGCCTGAGTGAAAGACTCTCAATTACTACCACAATTCTAAAATGCATTAATATTGGTTTGCCGAATGTAGGCTCTACACTCAAAACTTACAAAAAGTTGCAAATTTTTTTTGAAAGATAACTTTGTAGTGATGAAAATTTGTTCAGATACATTTTCAAAAGAGAAAAATCAAAGAATTTTGCAATTTCGGTGTATATCGAACCATAATTGACTTAAGAGGCTATACAAACGAGTATCACGAGTATCGAGATCGCCTACGTTTACTTCCTTAGCTTCCATACCAGAAACTTCATTTTTCAAAAAACACTGTACGATGTAGGGTATTATGTAATCGGTCTTCAGTGGTCATAATTCTGTTTCTCTAAAACATATTGTGGTGCCTGTTACTTGTACCCTTCATTTTTCGTCATATTTTCCAAACTATAACAGCACGAGAAAACATAATCGCTTCAATAAAACGAAGACAATTTTCATTCATAGAGGCAAAGGGAAATTATCTATATGTACGTACTCGTATGAAGAATTTGTGTAATAAATTAATCATACGATGATATTAAGAAGAAGAAACACACTCTTAAATTCAATATAAACGATTAAAAACATTAAAAATATCATCCTATTCCAACCTATACTACATGCGCTGCTGCTACTGATTCTCTATCACATTCAAATGTCAAGTGAAATATATTCCACAATTTAAAATTTCGTAAAAATATATAAAACACATGGCTATAAAGCAAAAAAAAAATAGAAAAAAATAAAAGAATTGATATATAGTAGAATTGAATAGTGAAAATAAAAATAAAAAAAGATTGAAACACAAAATCGAAAAGAGATTTAAACAATTGAAAAGAAAATCACTTACAAATGCGACTCTACACACAATCAGCTACAAATACACTATGCCACAAAAATCTACGGACGACAATAAAAACTGAATTTTTTATATACATATTTGTATATACACCTACGAGGGCGGATTGATATTGAAGCTACCTAAGTAGGAAAAAAACATATTTTTTCCAAAACCATTCATTTCCCAACATAGTCTTCTTTTAGCTCAATACACTTAGTAAGACGATTTTCCAACTTTTTTATACCATCTGAATAATACGATTTTGGGAACTCCTCAAAATACGCACTAGTTTCGATAATCACTTCTTCGTTTGAGATTAATCTTTTTCCTGCGAGACATTTTTTCAAGTTTGGAAACAGAAAAAAGTCACTAGGGGCTATATCCGGACTATAAGGTGGATGATCAACCAATTCGAAGTGGATTTCTCGTAGTTTTGGCATCGTATCTAATTCTTGTTTAAATGTGGTCGTTTTTCCGTGATTGCATCAACCAATTGATCCAATAATGCACGATAATACTCTCCTGTGATTATGGATCCCTTTTCAAGATAATCGAAGAGCAATATTCCGTGTACATCACAAAATAAAGTGGCCATAACCTTGCCAGCCGATTTCGCTGTCTTCGTTTTCTTCGGAGCACTTCCACCAGCTTCCACCAATTGCTTCGATTGATTTTTGGTTTCAGGTGTGTAGTGGTGGACCCACGTTTCATCAACAGTTATTAATCTACGCCAAAAATCAGCAGGATTATGCTTTATTATGTCCAAACACCGCTGTGAAGTGATCTGTCGAACTCGTTTTTATTCAACACTGAGCAAACGCGGCACCCGTCTTGCCGATAGCTTTTTCATATGCAAATGTTTATGCAAAATGTTGAACACACGTTCATATGATATGTTTACCATTTCAGCAATCTCACGTATTTTAACCCGGCAATCATTCTTAACGATATCGAGGATTTTCTTGATATTTTCTTCAGTAACCACCTCTTTTGGTCTTCCTGTTGATGGTATTGTTGCAGTGCTTGTTCGGCCCCGTTTAAAGTCAGCAATCCAATATTTTACCATATAATCTGACGGAGCAGATTCGCCGTAATGTCTATCAAGCTTTTCTTTTGTCTCTTTCGCTGTTTTGCCTTTCAAATAACAGTGTTTAATCACTACACGAAATTCACTTTTTTCCATTTTCCGAGAAATACAAAAGTTGCTTACTTCAAACGACTACAACAAATAAACTAATCGATGAATTTGGCTAAAATTTTAACAGCTGACGTTTGACAGATCTTAATTTCTAAGAAAAAAAAGTTTTTGTGTTTGTGTTGCCATCTAGCGCTAGGTAGCTTCAATGTCAATCCGCCCTCGTATTTATAAAAGTGCCACTGTAGAAAAATTATATATATCTAAGGATAGACCGAAAAATATATCGCACACTAAATCATAAACAGTCACAACTCAAAATTTGTAAATGTTCAGAAAAGGCAAAAATCTGAGTTTTATATTAAAGTTAACTGTCTTGAAAGTCAGTATTCTTAATTTTCTTTAACTTTGTGCAATAGTTTTGTAAATAAGAGGTAATTTTTGACTATTTGGTTGAAAATTTAGTTGAATTTTTTCCATTGAGTAGTGGATATTGTATCAATTTGTGCCTCTTTAACTGAAAATATTCTTGGATTAATTTAATACTTTCTTTTCACAACTCGAAGTAATACTGTTTACTAGGCGTACGGGTATGAAGTGAACGTGATGCTACTAATACTTCTCCATAGGGAACATTTATTGTGAACAAGCCTTAATTTATTTATTTTTTTGTGTTGACAATGACATCTGTCAAACATATTCAATATACATCAAATCAATGAGCAAACAATATCATATTTTTTCATAGCGTTAAAGATGGCGAATTTTGCACCAGAAAATGATGATTTACGGAAAGCATTAATTTTTATTTTCATATGAAGAAAAGTGCTGCAGTGTTGCATCCAACTGTTACTGGCGTTGTAAAATTTATTTATTTTCAGAATTCTAAGCGGAAAAAAAGATGGGTTAATTGCGTGCATCCATCAACTTCGGCTGCAAAACCAGATCGATTCGGCAGGAAGACAATGCTGTGTGTGTGGTGGGACCAGAAAGGTGTGGTGTACCACGAACTCCTACAGCCTGGTGAAACTATTAATAAAGATCTTTACCGGCAAAAAGTGATCAAATTCAACCATGCATTGATCGAAAAACGACCAGAATGGGCTACAAGACACGGCAAGGTAATATTGCAACATGACAATGCACCTGCAAACAAAGCAAAACCGGTTCAGCATACAAGCAAAGCATTAGACTGGTAGCCTAATACCCCAGCCGCCGTATTCACTAGACCTAGTTCCTTCCGAATACTATTTGTTTTCATTGATGTGACACGCGTTGGCTGAGCAGCACTTTGATTCCTACGAGGAAGTCGAAAATTGGGTAACTAAATGGTTTGCTTCAAAAGACGAAGAGTTTTATTGGCGTGGAATCCATAAACTGCCTGAAAAATGGGAAAAATATGTAGCCAGCAATGGCCAATACTTTTAATAAAATGTTTTTTACTTTCCCGTTAAAAATTTTCTAAAAATACGCTCATTTCTTATTGGTACACCTGATATGTGAAAGAAAACTAATCAATTCCATAATCTGATTGTCACAACTAAAACTAGTACACTTTAGTTGATAATGTACAAGCGTCGCAAGTAAAATAAAACCAGACATAACAATATTTTTTCATATATGGGAAGTAGTGATGCAAACGAAATTTTTGTGGTCGTTAGAGATTTGATCTGTGATTTGATTTATGAAAAAAAAGTAATTTGGTTTTTTTAATTGTGAGTGTTCATTATTTGGTGTGCGATATGATCAACTAACAAAAAGAATGTGACACACCGGTAGTATACATGACAGCCAATGTGTTAACTTTGCAACCTAATTTAGTCCATTAGACATCGAAAACGCTTAGATAGATTCTGGGGACATTTTCTCCCATTCACTTAATTTGTCTTCTTCCATTTGTATTTGTGTTAAATCACTTTAAGTTCAGCACGCCCATATCATGACTGTTCCACCATCGTGTTTGACAGTAGATCTTATATTTTTTGTAGCTAAAGCAGAATTGAGTTTTCTGCAAACTTGCACTCATCCATGAACATAAAGTGTATCGAGGAGCTTGGATCAAATAAATGTATACTTTGATACTTAAGTGTAGAATACAGCCTTTCAGTTATATGAACTAATATTGTAAATTTATTGAAATTCATAATCGTCCTTAGACTTTTGTGGTATACTGTAAGTTTTTTTTCATTTTGAAATTTAAAGAGACAGAAAGACATGTGTACACATTTGAAATTTTTTTCAAATTTTCAATACGAAAATAATTTCTACCTCTTTATTATTTATTTTACATTTCGATTTCGTTTTTTTTTTATTGAAAATAAATTTCTAAAATTTAAATATCAATACTCGTATACATACGTTTATGCACTCATATGTATGTGTGTGCTATAGCATATATTTTTAACTTAAAAAAAACGATGTCAAATTAAAACTAGAAGTAGGACCATAAGAAGTTTTTTTAAGAAGAGGCGACTTTTTTATACGAACGAACGGATATTGTTCGTCGGTGAAATACATTAGCATACGAGGTCTTATTAAATTTACTCTATGAATTTCAGGGAATATTTGCTGTTGTCTTTTTTTATCATCTCTTGGTAAGATTGCCTCAAAATAATATAGATATGTTTACAGCGCTAACCATTATGAAGGCCTTTTGCGAGCAAAAGAATCAGCTAAGCCTATCTCGAGATTGTAGTAAATATCAAAGATGATAAACCCTTAACACAGCTCATCGACTTAACAACTGATGAAAACCCTTTTGAATTGCCTATTTTCGAGCATAAGTCACAAATTATTTATAACGATAGTGATGATGAAACTGATAGAACTTCTAGAGCAATTTGTGATTTTTTGCGGAACATACAATCGTTATCACCAACTTCGGCTGGGTACATCCAACAGTAAAAATGTGGCATTCAACCAAAATTCTATTTGTTCAAAAATTAAAACCTGAACCTTGAACGTTACTTGACTGGATTGATAAACAATTTTAAACTGATTAATTTTTTTTATGAGAACATTTTTTTCAGTGATGAGGCTTCTTTATTATTAAGTGGATATGTGAGCGAGCAAAATTGCAGAATGTATAGTAAAAGCAATGCAAGAAAGACAAAAAAGACTGCCATTCAACCACTATTTGTTGTTTCAAAAAAATAGTGCGACTCACAAAACCATTGAATTAAAATTATCCATTGAGCTTAATTAAGATTGAGCTTCGTAATGAATACAAATCATCACTCAAAAAGTAGGAGGAATCGAATAAGTGGGCATGGCACCTGTATTCATGATACCGGGTAGAGTGAGTGTTTCTAACTTTGGTCTAAATGAATTCGTAATTAATACAAAGAAAGCATCAGTCAAAAAGTTGGCGAAATTAAACAAGTGGACATATTTCCCCTCCCATACGAGGGGTACTATTTATATTTCGACAATAGCATATAATAAAAAATAATTTTAAATGAAAATGGCTTAATTGCAGTTTTTCCATTCCTCTTGAGACACCTCCAAAACAAGGTTTCTGAACGTTTCAACTGCTATTTCGGCGCTCGTATATCGTTGATCATTTAGCTTACCTTTGATTTTCGGGAACAAGAAGAAGTCATTGATTGCCAAATCATGACTGTAAGTCGGATGAGACATCAACTTGATGTTTTGAGTGCTAAAAAATTCACCTGTTTGAAGAGATGTGTGAGAGCTCGCATTGTCATGATAGAGTACGAAAACTCTCCGAGGACGTCCGACAAAAACATGGTCGTGTACCACTCAGAATTTGCCATCCTACGTTGCTCAAGCGGAACAGTTGCCACATGATCCATTTGGCCGAAGAAACAGGCGAACATTTGCTTCGCAGTGCTTTTTCCACGAACAACTTTTGTTGGATTTAGCTTGTCTTGGAATACCCAGGCGGTCGATTGCTGTTTTGTTTCCGACTCATACGCACATATCCATTATTTGTCACCTGTCACGATTTTATACACTTCTTTTGAAACACCACGGTCGAACTTTTCAATCATTTCCTTACACCAATCGACGCGAGCTTCTTTTTGAGCGATTGATAAATTATGGGGTATCCAACGAGAACAAATTTATTTTTGCAACAAAGTGTTCATGCAAAATCGTATGTATTGAAGTGGAAATAATGTGTAAGAATGCCACTATCTCATAATATGTGAAATGACAATCTTGCATGATCAGTTCACGCATTACATCGATGTTTTATGATGCAACAACCGATTTTGAACGACTACCATAGCTATATACTGTGGTTTTTGATGTTGCTTTATCGCCATACAAATAACATTCTTGTTGAGATAATCCACGTCGAAAGTTGTGAAAATAATGCAACGAAACCCTTCTCTTGAAATTTTCAATTTTTGGCCAAATGGCACTTGTACATCAAAGTGTTTATGCTAAGAAATGTCAAACTTTATTATGGTGTTGCCAGTTCCCGAAATATAAATAGTACCCCTCGTACAAACTAAATACTGATTTTTGTATATCTTGAGAACGGTTAAAGCTAAAGTATCTGAATTTGGTCCAAATGACTTCATAGTCAATACATATCGTCGGCCAAAATGTAGGCGGAATTGATAGGTGGGCGTGGCATATACCTTGAGAACGGTAATAGTAGAAATTTTCAAATTTGGCTCAAACAACGCCGTAGACAATACACATTATCAGACAATAAATTGGCGAGATTGAATAAGTGGACGTGACACCTTCCACTCATTCTTAATACGAGGTTTTTTGTTATATACTCGCATCAAGCAAAAAGCGAAAAAACTTTGCACAAAGCACACTTGGTAAAATCTATACTACAGTTAGTGTCATTAATATTCGGTTTTTAAGTTTATCGATAATAACACCCTGGCATTAGCGAAATGGATAGGTAATCAGAAGAATAGCAGAAACTTAAATAAATGTTGTCAGCATGAGTATTCAAATATATGGAAAAAATGGTTCTATGGTAATCCTGCAACCGTGATTAATCGATCAAAGTTTGTTAACCCTGTTTACTAAGCGCCATTAATATTCGGTTTTTCCCCTATTTATATGCTATTTGCAAAAAAAACATGTTATTCAGCTACTTTTCCAGCAATATAGAGATACGTTTTAATAAAAGTGCATAATACCTCCTTTCTTGTCTGTCCAAAATTCTACTTCACTGCAAATTATACAAGTGGGGCGCAAAGGAAAA
This sequence comes from Wohlfahrtia magnifica, assembly GCA_023159175.1. Lineage (NCBI taxonomy): Eukaryota > Metazoa > Arthropoda > Insecta > Diptera > Sarcophagidae > Wohlfahrtia > Wohlfahrtia magnifica. Next base: position 1,514,315 of record JAKWBJ010000528.1, read on the forward strand.
AACACTCCTTTAGAACAGCGAAAACTTGTTATTTTCCATTATGAAAAAGGTAAAAAGTACAAAGAGATTGCCGAAATTCTGAATATGAAACCAAATACAGTTGGGGACATTGTCAGAAGGCACAAAAATGAAGGAAGATTACACTTCATAAAGCAGATAGGTCAGCCAAAAAACTTGACCGAGCGGGAAGAAAGTTCAATTGTGCGAAAAATGAAATCGAACCCACGCTTAAGTGCTCCCAAGTTAGTCACAGAGGTGCTCAATGAGTTTAAAAAGAAAATATCTGCATCTACTATACGAAGAACCATAAGAAAAAAAGGTTTTCATGGCCGAGTAGCAGGTCGTAAGCCATTGGTTAATTTACGCAACCGAAAAGCTCGTTTGAGTTTTGCCAGGGAGTACATTAAGAAGCCTGAAACTTGGTGGTATGCCGTTATATTTGCGGACGAGAGCAAGTATAACGTATTTGAATTCGATGGGCGTGTAATAGTGTGGCCGAAGGCAAATGAGGAACTACAACCACAAAATTTAAAACCAACCGTAAAACATGGAAAGGGACATGTTATGGTGTGGGTTTGTATGGGAGCTAAAGGGACGGGAAAATTAGTTTTTATCAGTGGAATTATGAATAAGGAATCATATTTGAATATACTCCGTCAAAATTTGAAAGAAAGTGCAAATAAGCTGGGCGTTTTAGATTCTTTTAAATTCTACCAAGATAACGACCCAAAGGACAAGTCGTGTTTAATTCAAGAATGGTTGCTCTATAACTGCCCTAAAGTTCTCTATCCACCTGCACAATCCCCAGACCTCAAACCGATTAAGAATTTATGGGATGAACTGGACCGGCGAATCCGCAACTACAAAATTACATCCATTGAAGACTTGAAATTGCGGCTTCAAGAAGAATGGGATCGTATTCCTACAGCTTATACAGCTAAAATAGTAAAAACCATGTCAAACCGTCTAAGCGAAGTTATAAAACAAAAGGGTTATCCAACAAAATACTGAATTTTATATAAAACCATTTTCCTAATGTATTATTTGTTACTTTTCAAAGAAAACCGAATATTATTGACGCGTAATATTTTATGCAACCTGAACTAATTTAGTTTTTGTTGTTATATTGTTGTTCTTTTTTTCTAAATACAAATGTGAACTTTCAAGTGTCTAAATAAACTATTAATGAAAAGAAAAAAATGTTGAAATAGATGTACATTTAGCTTAAGACGAATCAGTTAAACATATCTCTTTAATAAAACCGAATATTAATGGCACTAACTGTATATAAAAATTAATGTGTGTTTATTTAAAGACTGTATACAGCTACAAAGCAGAACCTACAGTGTCTTTCTGAAGGAAGTATAGCGTATTTCAAATGTTTGAATTTGGACCGGTAGATAAAATGTAGAAAAAGTGTAAAAAATAAGATAACAGTTGAGATAGAGGCAGCGAAGCATGCCGGGCTTTAGCTAGTATCCGAATAAGAAAAACACAATTTAATTTTTAATTTTCTATTAAATAAATTTTTCAATTTTTATTAAATTTTTTATATTTTTTATGGTTTTAAAAAATTTGCTAAAATTATTTCGTTTCATTATACACATTCTCTCTCTCTGTTTCATAATATTTAATAATAAAGCATTTACAATATTTATTAAATTATGTATTTTAAAAATTTGTTGTTGTTGTTGTTATTGTAATACTAATTAATTTTAAATATTTTTTTGTAGCAAATGTGTAACAATATTTTTTAACAGATTTTTTATCATTAATTTTTTTTAATTTTTTAAATATTTTCTACTATTAAATCATTAGAATTGCTACACGATATGTTACAAACGGACTTTTTTCTCTTTTAATAAATTTTATTTAAATATAATAAAATACAATTTAAAACATAACTTCTAAAACACATAGAATGACTAAAATATGTAGAAAAAAATACAAAAAAAAAAAACGTAAAATAATACAAATAATTTACATTAATTTTGTAGTAATAAGCTGTAATAATTACTAATATTTTTTTTTTTTTTTTAATATCAAAACGTTGTTTTAGGATTGGAGGGAAAATTAAACGCGTATACTTTTTGGAAAAAAATAAAAATATAACAATTTTATATCATCAATCATTTTTTATTTTATATTTTTTAACTTAAATTTAATTTTAAAAAAAGTACTAAACAAGGGGAGTAAAAATACAATGAAATAAATAGTGTTTTGAAAGGAAGGAAGAGAAAAATATACAAAATATTGCACAAGGGCGAGAGTCAGAGAAAGTTTAAAATTTTAACCCCAAACATGTACCACGTTTACATACAATACCACATGCAATTTATTAAAATACAATAAGTAAACATTTTTTTAACAAAATCTAAAAATATGTATTAAATAATCCCTTTAATAAGCATTTTTTGATATGTTGAGATCTTTCAATTAAAAAGAGTGGTGATAAAATGGTAGCCTTACACATAAGTACACATAAGATGTTTTGAATTTTCGAAGCAATTTCCAATAGTTCATGAGCGAGTTTTTACACAAAATTGTATGCAAAATCTAACTAACAAACACACGCAGACTGCTTAATTAGTGGCTGTGAAACACATGTGCGAAACAAGTACACTCATACTTCTTTATAAGGTATAATAAACGTAACGTAAAAAGAGTTGCTTTTGCTTACCTTACACTTTTTGTTAAAAAACTGCGAATTTCCAAAATTTTAGCCATATAGCGAAACGCCGTATAAAGAGGTATAAGTGTATTTTAAATAGTTTTAAATAGACTTTAATTTTAAGAACACGATTCTCTCAAAAGTTTTAGTAAAAAATTGTATAAAAAGTTGGTTCGTTTTAGGGTTAATTTTTTGATTTTCAATAAAAAGAAAATTAAATTGAAAAAATTTAGATTTTTATTAATATAATTATTGCTGAATACTTTTGTAGGTAAAATGATGATTGTTGTGGGGAGAACAATTATTTACACACTTTTTAATTAATTTATAAATTAATGATTTAATTTAATGATTTTTATTATGTACACTCACACTTAAAAAAACAAAAATAAAATTTTCTTTTATCTTAAATACAAATGACAATTTACAACAAGTTAACATTTTATTTATTTATTTATTATTAATTTTTTTTTCTTTCGAGGTAACAACCTAAAGCGAGTTTTTTTGGAGTCCTTGTTTTTATACTATTTTTCTATTTTCTACTTTTGCCATTCTCTCAAACCGAAATGGCATTCGTTGAGATTTCGTTATACGTTTGAGCAGCCTGTTGTTGTGACGGCTGTTGCTGTGTTTGGAGATTCAAATTTGTGGTATTTATCAACATGGAACGATAGACTTCCGATAGTAAATTCCACATGGGTGGTGGTTGGGGTATCGTTGTAGTTGTTATTGTATTTGAAATATCCTCATTTCCTTCCGTCTGCTGCGTTTGAACAGCAGCGGCCGCCGCTGCAGCAGCAAACATTTGTGACTGCAGTAGTCTGAGATGTTGTTCTTCAGGCGTTAGGGGCGAATTTAAAGTGCAGGGTACCGTCTGTAATTTTTTGCCATTTTGTGTAGACGAGGAGAGATCCAGGCAACTGTCCTCTTCTTCATTTTCAATTTTAATGGTTACCGGTGAGGTGTTATCACAGGACATTTCCGATTCACTACACGATCTTTTACGTTTACCCAGTAATGTATCCATTGAAAAACTATTAGAGGGTTTTTGTACTCCCATATTATTGTTATTTTGTACAGGACTGGCCATAAGTCTTTCAGCTGCCGTTGTAGCCGAGTCTAAACTGCGTTTATTTAAACTAAAATCTAAAGGTTCATTAGAGTCGTCCGTATTTTTAGCATTCGGCTTACTATCATCCTCCTCTTCTATGGATACCGTAATTAATTCATCCTCTTCATTATCCTCTTCTTCTTCCTCTACCTCACGACAATAGTCATCCATATCACTGTGACTGCCTTGACTAGCATTAGAACCCTGAACATCTAAAACAAAACCTTCATCGTCATCATTATCGGAGGCATTCGAAGCACTACTAGAATGGGAGGTATGTTTAGCTGTCAACAGTCTTTCTTGATTGGCCATTAAATGTTGAAACTGAGGACTGGAGAAATCACCAAACATTGTAGCCGGATGTGGAGGCATTAGACCGGGAAAGGCAGGCATAGCTCCCGCTGGTGTTAGAATACCCGCTGGCGCTATGGGAAACAAGGGAAACTGTTGAGCTGTACGGCCGTCGTGCGGTGAGATTTTACGGCGTATATGAGGTGAATGTAATTTAGGATTTGGATTAGCACTGTGTCGGTTTCGCGATCTACGAGATGAGAAAACCATATTACAGCCCTCCACAGTGCATTTGTGCATTTCCCTTAAATGTACCGCCGAAAAGTGTATTTTAAGGGCACCTTTATCGCAAAATGTTTTAAAGCAAATCGAACACTGTACACGTTTTTTACCAGTGGCAGGATTTATGAATTGACCACCCATATTAACAGGAGGTGAACCCCATCTTTTGGGCTTAGTAAGACCTGAAGTATTGGCGTTGGGCGATGTGGCCGGTGAGGTGGTAGCTGATGATGATGATAAAGCTGTGGCGGTAGGATGACCTAATAGATAGGCTGGTGGCATAAAGGCAGACATTAAATGTTCCATATTGTGCTGGTGAACGGACGCGGCAGAGGAGTGTTTAGGCGTTAATGATGAGGTTAATTTTTTGTAGCTAAAAAAGTAACAAAAGGAAATCATTCTCTGGTTAGAACATTTGAAATAAAAATTCTTAAAAGAATATTTTAAGACCTTTGTTATAAAAAAACTTAATTAATAGGATAAAAAAATTTGAAAACTGCAAAAATGAAATCAGATAAACTCTTTTTAATAGAAAACACAATCGCTTAAGTTCTGTACGTCTGAAACATAGAATTTTACTTTTCACTGCTTTCTGAGATTATTGTGGCATACTGTGTTACGTTCAATAAGTAGTATTGACTTGTAATTTTCAGCCATATGCCAAAAGCAACACAAAAAATATGTTTTAACAATTTATGGCTTTTGCATCACGTTAAGATAAGATAAGATGCCTATGGTAGATGTTTTGATGCTTTAGCCACCATTTTCAACAGATTAGATATCCTGCGACACTTTATTGTCGCCAAATTTGAGAGACCCATTAAAGGACTAAAATTTACAACTATTGTAGAATTACCGAACAAATCACATAGCGGTTCAAAAGTTTTGAAAAAAAAAGAAAAGTACTATGATATTAAAATTACCTCTTCAATAAGTCTTTAACTAATTTTAGCCGTCTTCCAAATTTCTAACAAAAAACCAAAATATTCAACAAATTCCATAATAAGATCGTATAAGGAAATGAAATTTATTTTCGAAAATCAAAGTGTTATTCTTTATCACTGTACTATAGGGATTTTTTTTTTAGAAGCTTGAGAACTAAAAATTGTTATACAAGACAGAACCACCATAATATTGGGTTGAAATTTTTTCTATTATACTCTGACAAAGGGTGGCCGAAACATAATGCACGATGTTAATTATGAGTCACACCTTAACCTCAAGTTTTTTGCCAAACTTAATTTGACATTTCTTTGTTTCAGTGTTTGACAAATTCACACAATTGAGCAGCGCGTTCAGATTGTTGAAACCTTTTAGGAAAATGGGCGTTCAAATCAAAATGCATTTCGTGCACTTCGTAATTTTTTTGCTCAGCATAATCGACCAATTGTATCCACAATCGGGAGAATTGTACGCAAATTTCAACAAACACGATCTGTAGGAAATGTGGAAACACCTGTTTAATGCGGTTTATGGGCTGTATTTCTTCGAAAATTAGGTCGGTCGAGTAGTTACCGTGAATGGTGTTCGCTTTCGCGAGATGATAGCGGACTTCTTGTGACCAGAAATTGAGGATTTGGATCTAGACAATATGTGGTTCCAACAGGATGGTGTCATTTGCCACACAGCCAACGAAACAATGGCTCTCTTGCGCGAGAAGTGCAATGGCCATGTTATCTCATGTCGTGGCGATGTTAATTGGCCGCCACGATCATGTGATTTGACATCTTTTGACTTCTTTCTTTGGGGATATTTAAAAGAAAAAGTGTGCGTCAATAATTCAAGAACAAGTCAAGAGCTAAAGGATAAGAGTCAGAGTCATTGAAAATATGACCGATGGATAGAGGTATGCCACCGAAGCCGTGGCGAGAATTTGGACGATACTTTGTTTCACACGTAATCGCCATAGATCCTTTAATCATAATGAAAAATATTAAGATCATTCTCTGAAAACTTTGTGTTTTATTTACAATTAACATCGTGCGTTTTGGTTGGACCACCATTGAGATAAATTCATGGCATATTTGCGCCTTGACTGCGAGTCCAATTTTTTACTACTTTTACCAATAATTCTGGCCGTATGGTGGCTTGAATATTAGCTTTCAATACTTTAAGAGTTGCTGGCTTGTTACCATAAACCAATTACTTAAAAAAGCAAATAAAAAAAACCACAGGCGTTAAATCACACGAACGTTTACAACCACTGGTGTAAGAAATTGATCAAATTGATTTTGTAATAAATCGATGGTTAAGCGCGCTGTATGGTAAGTTGTGCCGTCTTGTTGTAACCAACTGGCTTTGGTGTTTAGCTGATTAATTATTAATTTTTTTTTAACAAAAATTCATAGCTCTCGTCATTCACCGTAACGGCAGCTGCTTGCTCATTTGGAAATTATTATGTTATGGTTATTCGTTAACGATTTGAGGATTGTCGTCGCTCCAAATATGACAATTCTGCTTATTGAGCTTTATCATAAACAGCGATTAAGCGATTCATGACTTCTTGCCAAAACTTACTGAACAGAAATATCAGCACATTTTGACATTCTCAGCTGTTAAACTAAAGTTATCGGTATCGATAGTTCTTTCACCATGCAGCTATACAACACACCATAAAGAGTTGCCTTAAAACCACATTTTTTTTGACAAATTCAGTTTCATTCATACCAAGACAAAATAATGTCCATCTCTAGCACGACGGCAGACGTCCGCTCTGTTCCGCTCTGTAACAGAGAGCAACAACGCTTCGCTTATCTCGTCAATGCAGCGCCGAATTTCATCTTTCAGGGCGTCAGTTGTTTGTGGCTTGTTCACGTAAACCCAATCTTTCAAATGGCCCCAGAGAAAATAATCCAACAGCCTCAAACCACAAGAACGAGGCGGCCAGTTGGCATCGCCAAATCGAGAAATTACGTGACGGGGATATTTATCATGCAGTAACTGAATTGTTTGGCTGGCTGTGTGGCTTATGGCGCCGTACTGCTGAGACCAAAGGTCACTGATGTCATCATTAGCCAACTGTGACCAAAAAAAATTTGTTATCATGGTTTGGTAGCGCAGAGAATTCACTGTGACGGCGTTTTCTTGCACATTTTCGAAAAAATAAGGGCCGATGTTGTTACCTAATCACAAACCGCACCATACGGTCACTTCCTTTGGATGCAATGGTTTTTCGAGGACTGTTTGTGGATCTGTGAGCCCCATATGAAACGATTTTTTTTGCTTACATAACCGCCTAATTGAAAATGGGCCTCATTACTAAAGATGATTTTGTTGAAAAATGTGATTTAATATTTTGTGAAAAGGGCTTACGTCTACCGATGTGCTAGAGGTGGACATTTGCCCGACATCATATTCCATTATTATTTCCCATATTTTCTATTTTATATTGGTATGAATAAAACTAAACTTGTCGAAAAAAAAAATTGTGTTTTTAAGCCAATTTACTTCCTAACCTCAAATTTGCCCAGCCTTTACATTAAGTCAGTCAATCCTTAACTGCTCTTTAGTTTAACAAAAAAGAAAAAAGAAAGAAAGAATCATACAAAACTTATCTGAGTTTGATGTCCCTCAAAACCATAATAAGCATGACAGTTGTAAATATTAAAAATGAAATATGTTTTTTATTGACAATCGATCTCAGATTGAGTTTTGTAACTTCTGTGAAACATAACTTTAAGATTTCTTACAATTTTCTTTCAAAAATTAAAGAAAGGATTTGTGTAAAGTTGACTTAAAAAATAATTAAATTTTTTTATAAAAGAAAAGAAACATAAAAAACGTAAATCGATGGTAACATGGAATAAAAAAAGAAATTATGCTCGTACAGTCATAAAAAAAATCTGTTTACAATAGTGAAAGACAACAGTGGCTTAAAAAAAGAAAAAAAAACTTAATTTTAACACTAACACGGAGAAACATAAAACTCTGTTTTGTTGTTTGTCACCTTTAATGACAGTTTCAGTTTTTTCTCGTTTTTGATTTTCTTTTACTAAATCTCTCTCTGGAAAAAAAAAGATCATTTATGTCGCCTGACTTTTTTCTTTCAGCTTTTTGTTTATTTTTTATTTTATTTTGATGATTTATTATCGTTTACAATCAGTAGTTAATCATTAACATTTATATTGAATTTTTTTTATATTTATGTTATACTTGGGCCTTATATTGTATTTTGATGGAACACATCTCCCCATCAGCTAAAAAACTAATTTTGAAAATGAAATTTCGAGCTAAACAGTAAGAAAGAATGAATGAAGGAATAGTTATACGAGGGTATGATACATAACCATACGTATGGTATCACAGCAAGTCGTCATGTAAATTTTAATTATAAACATGTAGTGTTTTTTTTTTAACTACTACAACAAATAAAACAACAACATTAACATATAAAAAAAATAAAGGTCGGCTTGTTTTGTTGTACAATATCTTTCAATCTTTGAAATGGCATCTGAAAAAAAGTTTAAATAGTTTTTGTTGTTGCTTTAACTACCACAACTGCTAACTAATACTTGCCACAACAATAACATTTAAGAGTATCTATCGACTTTATTTACAACTTCAGCTTCTATTCCTAATGATTCTGTTGTGGTTTTAAGCGCTAAATCTCTATTTGTTTTTCTCATTTTTGAAAAGAGGCAAACACTACACTACACTACAGTACACTATGGTGTACTATCGATGAAGTTTTTCATGTAACAGAAGGTTATTAAGAGATATTTTATGGCCATTTAAGCAGAATCCCACTGTTATATGATCGCAAACTATTAAATTCTTTTTTCCTCATTTTTATTAAAATTTTCAAACTTCTGTATAAGAAAAATACAAACATAAAATAGGAAAAAGAGCATTTAAAAAGCACAATGATAAGAGAGAGCAGTTTGATGAGTTTTTTTTATTTTTTGTTAATTAAAACATTTTTTTCTTTTTTTTTTTGTATATAACTGGCAGCTAAAATTTGTATCATTATTTTAAGGCATTAGTAAAGATACTTTCTGCTTAAATGATTACCATGCATCTATTTGCTTGTATTAGAATACGAGAGGTAATCTCATAATTTCATGATTTCGTATACTTCCAAGCAGTAACTTTTAGTGCAACACTGCTCTTGTTAATTGTTACCAATCATGGGACTACCGTTAAAGTTTAAGCAGCTAGCATCTATTAGAAAGCGAAACCAAAGAATTCAATTTCAGAAATAAAAAAGTTGCTTACTGGGGTTCCATTGTAGTCATATCAGCAACAAGACACTATACGTCCAGGTAGATCAAAAGAGCTTGCCATTTCAGAAAAACTTGGTTGATCAAATCAAATGATCAGGTGGTGATTCAGGCGGTGATTACCATTATTGCTCACAAACTATTTGAAGTGCAAACATTTATGTAGTGTTTAACAGCAATCCGAAAGAGTTTTGCTGCATTTTTAATACTGTTACGTTTTAAGAATTTAAAATGTTCGAGTTTGTCGAAATTGCGTTACAAATAAGATAAACACCGCTTTATTTTGTTGTTTTACAGTTTTTATTTATTCCACTATAACTTTTATACTGTTTGTCTTAATACAACACTTAATATTCATTTATACAACACTTTTATTTTCGCTTTAACACAACTTTATTTATTGACAGCTAAGCGATAACTGAACTGCGTAGGCAAAGCAGTCTCCTTATATACTTAATTGCCTACAGTTTAGAAAGATCCAGAAGTGTCTCAAAGGATGTCATATCATCTATCTGTTAATTTTAAACATATCAGATTGTGTTACCCAGAGATGATTTAATTGGCAGTGCTACCAGACATACAAATAAGTATGGCATTGACATGGTAACACAAGATATACCAAAATTCTACAATTTAGGCGTTTTTATTCTCGTAACAATAGGTAGATGCAACATAGATTTACCGATATGCATCAAAGAAGACTTAGTTGTGTGGTTATAAGGTTATGAAAACATTTATTTAAGATTCAAGCGGTACATTCACATCGAACGGTTTGAACAACATACTGTAAAAATTCATAAATGAAGCTACGAAATATGAATTTAAAAAACACCAGAGATCAAATAACGATCAAATTATTTTACACTAAAGAGGGCTAAGGTGAGGTTGTCGTCGACTAATACACTTATAGCGATACACTCATAACAATCGAGTTGAAGCAAAAACGACCACATTTGGAAAAAAGAAAAAAAATTTGCTCCATCAAGAAGAGGCACAAGCACACACGTATGTAATCACTTCGGCAAAGTTATTAAATTAGGATAAGCAACAGGAAGAACTATCTATGTACACCAACGAATAAGAAATGAACAACAAGGGACCTGGTAGATATCTCTGAGTGGGGTGCGTTGTCATCTGTATCGATGGATAATGTAGATATTGGAAAATCAGATGCTCTTGCGGTTCTGGGCATGAGAATTCACTGTACCATTCGTTGGAACGATCACATATTTCTGGTGTCGAAAGAAGCACGTGTCTCGGTTTCTTAAGATATTGCATAAAATACATCACTCATTAGATTGCCTTAATATTTACAAGACTTATATCCGACCCAAAATGGAATACAACTCTAATGCATGGGCCAATATAACAAAGTCTATATTGTAGCTTCTAATTTCTGACGAAATAAGCAATTAATTCCTAATAATCATGTACTATATTCTTGTATTTATTGTACAGCGCATCCATTGATTGTCCAGTGAATCGCACATCGCATTATAGGCAGAATTCGCTCTTTAGTCGCACTGTTGGTTTGTGAAACAATCTTGCTGCGAAGGTGTTCTTCTCTGCTACTACGATATGAGTAAATTTAAATCGAACGTCCATAAACACTACCCTCTCTATACACCTTCCCACAACCTATTTTCCTAGAACAAGTACAATGCACTGCAATGTGATGGTTATTTCCTGGGTGCTGGTCTTAAGAAAAAAAAAGAAGACTCAGTCGGTCTTTCGTCGGCCAACAAGCAAAAATTACATCACTTTACAATAAAGATTGCTGTTTCTCTAAGGCAAGACATAAGTGCACACGTGTGTAGTTACCACATTCAGCACACACGCTTATACAGGGTATCCGCCAGGAAGGTGTACTACTTTGTTTATAATATTTGATTATATGAAAGAGAATGGATCTTATATTGATAAATGTTTTATTTAATGTCGGCAATTATGTATGGAATACAATATCAGATAAATGCCCGCCTCTGTTAGCCTCACAAATGAAGACATTTTTCATTACATTCTCACACATTTCACGCGGTATTTCATTAATCTCATCACGAATATTTTGCTTAAGTTGCTTCAGCGTTTCTGGTTTGTCTGCATAACCCTGCTTTTCAGATATCCCCACAAAAAGAAGTCAGAAGCAGTCAAATCAGGCGACCGTGGAGTCCAATCAACATCTCCCTTCCTTGAAATAATTTGTTATGGAAAGGGGATCGCAATAATTCCATTGTAATCCTGGCTGTTTGCGATGTGGCACCGTCTTGTTGAAACCACATGTTAGTCAAGCCCAAAGCATGCAATTGTGGCGCTAAAAAGTTTTCAATCATATCACGATATCGCTCCCCATTGACAGTTACCGTTACGCCGTTTTCAGTTTCAAAGAAGTAAGCTGCAATGATTCCTCCTGACCAAATTGCACACCAGACTGTCACTTTTAATGGATGCAAAGGCGACTAATGAATAATTTGAGGGTTTTCGATTGCCCGGAACCAACTATTCTCTTTATTCACATAACCATTCAACTGAGTCTTAAATGGAAACAAATGCACATCTTTGTGCAAAATTGTGACCAAAGTTGTTCTTTGAAGACCAAGCTCCTGAGCACGGCGTCGAATTGAGTTTGATGGATTGTTTTGAACACTTTCTTGAACAGCAGTAATGTTTTCAGCCGATCTTGCACTACGTTGTGGTCCATGATTGGGCCTATCAGCTACAGTCTCTCTTTCTTCGAAATCATTCACTACACGATAAATAGTGCGTTTTGTTGGCATGTTGATTCTCCCAAAAATTTCACGTAACTTTCTCATCGTCACAGTAATCGGTGCTTGATTTTGATAAAATGTTTTAACGATTAAAATACGTTGAAATACTGAATATTTTTCCATAATAAATTTGCCACGTCTCTACTTCACGACTGCCAAATACGTAGTGTTAAGACTAATGTTTACCAAAATATTGGCAAAACAAAGTAGTATACCTTCCCGGCGGACACCCTGCACATGCATACATAATTCGTGCAATATTTCAGTTGGAATATTAAGTTGTACCCGATTCTACCAAATGCATTATATAGAGAAGTTTTTATAGCTTAATAATCCTAACCAAAGCTATGCTATGAGATGATGTCGCTGCTGAAAATTGTCATTCGGTATGACTTGTGATTGAACTTAGCAACTTTTATTTGGTAGGTAGTTATTTACCACACCATAGCGGCACAGCCCTGTTCAGTATTTTCAGTTTCTAAATGTGAAGATATGACTTCAGATTAAGCTAATCGCGTCAAACGAATTTTTTGAGGACCTTGAGAAATCTTATCACTTGCAACGAATAAAAAAAGATAAACAAAACTCTGGACTACATGTACTGCACTTGAAAGAAATAACTTTGAGAAGAAACAATTTTTTAAGAAATTTTTTGAACCATTTTTTTATATAAAAATTGTTAAATTTTTTTCCAAAAACCTTTTTTTTTCTGTATATACAGTTTTCTAGTTTGAAAAATCTATTGAAATTTCTATAGGTATTCTATCTAAGAATGTGTTACAAGAAACTGTTTAAATTGTTGTTTAATTTGTATAATTATGGTCATATGTCAACCTCATAAAATGTAATTAAAACAACAACAAATGCCATAAAAACTTTAAACAAGTTATTGCTTTAGTATCAATAAAGCAAAATGATTTTATAATAAAATACAACTGAATGATCGACTACTGTGGGCCGTCAATCAAGATTAAGTGTTACTGACAAACCTAAAATAGATCATTACTTCAGAAAGCTTTAAAGAAAACTTGAAAATTAATTAAAAGTTTTCCTCATTAGAAATTTTTCGTTTTTCTTTAATAACACGGTGCGATAAAAGTGAACGAAGTTGAAATACCTGGGAAATGATAGTACTTTTCTGAGAGGCGCTGTCGTGTAGAACAAGGATCTGTTTTTGAGATTTTTAAAACACCTCCACCGGGCAAAAAACCGGTTTTTTGGACCTTCATGCACTTATAAGCCAATAACTTAGCTGGATATTTCTTTTCAGATTTGATAGAAGATGAACAGACGTTTTAAATGATACATATGTTGCTTAAGTAGCCATGAAGAATGTGGGCAAACACATTTTTTACCTAATTTTTCCACATTTTGTAAGTTTACATGCTATTTTGCGTACTATTTTATACATGAACCGTACTATTAATGAATTAATTAAGGAATTCTATTAAGTTGTGAATTAAATGAGACGTACGGTTTGGATATCCATTCGAATTACTTTGAAACTTTATTTTAAAGAAAAGTTTAAATTTTTGTAATAAAAGTATGATTTTTTCATGAGTTGCTTTACTAAAAAATATAATAACTCCGTCAATTCCCAACGGATTTCTAAACCGTAAGTCTCATTCTATTCATAACTTATTAATATTTCTTAATTAATCCACAAGTAGTACGGTTCCTTCATAAAATGGAGCATGAAGGCCCGAAAAAACGGTTTTTTACCCCCAACTCGAGATTTTCGAGATGTTTCGAAAATTTCAAAAACAGATCCTTATTCTACACGACAGCGGCTATCAGAAGAATAGTATCTTGTCGCACCGTGTAATTTCGAAAAAATTATTTAAAGAAATTTGTTTTTTTTTTCATAACTATTTCTTTTAATTCATTCAAAACGATATTTCTTGTTTTCATTTACGAAGTAAGCCTCTAACAAAATATCCCCGAAGAGAATTTTTTTATTTTGCTAATTTTTTTTTTTTCTATTTAATCCCAGATTATATTTTAAGTTTAAGAACTCAAATAAATATTTTCAAAAATATCCCTAAAAGGGAAATTTTTTTAAACATTTTAGAAAACGTAAAGATTTTTTTTAAATAAAAACCACAAATTACTTTTACGAAAAACTTTAAAATGAAGTTTAAGAACTGAAATGAATTTTTCCGAAAAGGGAAATTGGTTAAAATTTGTTAGCTAATTTGTATTGGCTTGTTTTTAACATAAAAAAATAATTAGTTTCCTTAATAAAAGAAACAAATCTTTAAATCATTAAAAAAACTCTCATAAAGAGGTTTTAAGGGAAATTTTTTTAACCCAATTTAATTGTTGAAAATGTGTTAAAAATATGTTGTTTATTTAAAATCATTTCACTGGTTTTTAAAATATGTTGGTTTTAAGCCTTTAATAAAAATTCCCTAAAAATTTTGTCAAGGGAAATTTGTAACATATAATAAATTTCTATATCAATATGCTAAAATCCCTTATGTGACTTTTATTCTACGTTTGAGATCTGGAATAAAAAATTTCCCAAGAATAACCCTTTAAAATCCTTAAAAGTTAAGAAAATTTTCATTAAATTCTTAACAGGTTCATTAAATAATATTTTAGGGATATTTTTATTGCATAAATAGGGGAAATTTATAATATCACGTTAAATACGTTAAAATACGTTTGAGATCTGGAATAAAAAATTTCCCAAGAATAACCCTTTAAAATCCTTAAAAGTTAAGAAAATTTTCATTAAATTCTTAACAGGTTCATTAAATAATATTTTAGGGATATTTTTATTGCATAAATAAGGGGAAATTTATAATATTCATTACATATCAATTTATTTTGGTAAAACTTGCTTATTAATAAGACCTTAAAAACAATTTCCCGAAAATATCCCAAAAGGGAAATTTTTTTAAAATATGTCTAAATTCTTCAAAATGTTTTATGAACACAAATAATATACATAACTTTTATAAAAACCTAAAAAATCTTAACATTTTTAACTTAAACCAGTGATTAGATTGATTGATTGATTGTTATTTTTGATTTTTTTTATTAAATTATCATCGTGTAGTTGCTTTTTACGTTTTGATATCTAAACTAGGAAGTTTTTCTTTTTGGTGATCTCATTTAAATTAATTAGTTTTTTAGTTTTTATTTCTATATTTTAATAAATGAATAATATTTCTTGCTTAATGATGCAGTTGAATTTTAAAAATGTGAGAAAATATCAGACAAATGTATAACAATGTTTCTGAAATTTCAATTTTAATTTTAATTTTGTTTTTTATTATTTTTATAAGCCACAAGGCCAAAATGTCATTGTATTAAAATATAAAATAAATATAAATAAAATGAAAAAGATATAAAAAAAATTAATTTTTACAAAATAAAATTCATTTTCATTGTGATACTTTAAAAATGTCAATCATTTGTCAAATTAGAGTGTAAGATCATCAGATACATAATTAAATAAAAAAATATTATAAAAATGTGCGGTAGCATAGAGGAAACAGTGTAAAGATTGTACATATACGAGTAGGTATAGTTAGAATAGCACAGTGGTTTAAAGCAACTAATCATTTATATGAATATTATTTTACAGGGTGCTTAATACAAATTGTGGTTGAATTTCGTATGGTAAAAGAGAAAATTATTGCGTATATACCATATGTAATATGACGGTCTCGTCATATATCACAAGAAAGGATGTTTTTCTACATAAACTAAAGGGGTGTGCCTGTAAAACCAACAAAATCATTTCTTTGCCCATTTATAAGAAACCCACAAACAAATTATTTTTAACGATTTTTAATTTGTTTATAATGATTTGAAAAAAAAACAATTATTTTTAAACATACTTTTTTCTGCTATATTTTGAAGATTATAAATTAGTTTTAATTATTCACTTTTTAATATTTTTTATTCTTTTTTCCTTTTTTTAAAATGTATAGTTAAAAACTCCTAAAAAATTTTGCTAAATTTCCCCCATAATCTCCTTAACCGTGCAATTAGAAAACATAAAGAAAAATTTAAACAATAAGAACGTTGTTCTCATATGAGCTACGAGTATATAGGCTTAGAGGCTATAAAAATAATTGGCAAATAAAAAAATAAGTTAACAAATAAAGTATTTTTGTTTTTTTTTTATTACATATTTATGAATTTGTATTGAAAAAAAAATATTTTTGTTTACGCGACGGTAATTTGTTAACAGTTCAC
The DNA here is from genome assembly GCA_023159175.1 of Wohlfahrtia magnifica. NCBI lineage: Eukaryota > Metazoa > Arthropoda > Insecta > Diptera > Sarcophagidae > Wohlfahrtia > Wohlfahrtia magnifica. The sequence continues at coordinate 1,530,866 of JAKWBJ010000528.1, forward strand.
AGTTAAAAAACCGTCGGTTAAATAAATTATTTCTTGTAATTTCTGATAAAAACTTACCGTTTTAGATGAAAATAATAAAATTCAAATCCTTTGCAAATATCCGTTTTATTTGATTTTTTACACAAATTTAAAAAAAATCAATGTTTTTTTCTAAAAGACAAATTGTTTTTTAATTTCAAAAATTTCCCATAGTGTTTTCAATACTTTAATATTTTAAATTTTTTATATTTTTTTGTATCCATTCATGGTTTTTCTCTCCAACTTTACTGTCTTTGAGTTTATTTTTATTTGTTTTTATAAAATAACATAAAAATCACTATTTTTGTTCACTCTCTTATTGTTTTAAATTTTCTTTTTTTAGTATTTTCGTAAAAAAAGAAAAAAATTCTTTCCATCTAACATTTGTGTGTTTATATGTCCACTTCTTATGATGTCGTGGGTGACACTGACTGTTGTGTGCAGTATGGAGACACACAACAGCTCAATGAAATATTTGTGTTGATGATAGTTGATGGTGGTAATTATTGTTAAAACACTAAGAACAGAATGAAAACAAAAACGCTGAGAGTAAAAGTTGTTTTGGCGACACTTTATATAACCGAGAAAAGATAATTTTCCTTTAAACCAAATAGAGAGAAACCAGTTTATACACGTATCCCGTAACTCTCACTCTCTCTCTCTCTCTTTCTGCTTCTTGGTATTTCCTTTTACGTATTTCCTTTTTTTCCGTTTTCCGTACGTGTCTCTGTGTGATGATGACGATGTTTGGTACGCACAAGACGACAAGTTCAACGCAACTGCCCACAAATGTCTCCAGCGAGTGACAAGCAACTTCGGCTCTAAGCGCAATGTCTCATAAAAACACACAAAACACATACATAAACACTCTGAATTATACAAACCATAAAACAACAAAAATACAATACACCACCACTAATGCTGTATACATACATATGTACTCGTATGTATATATATAAAATCGAAAAACAAAAAACAAACTCTTTTAAAATGAGTACGTACGTATATAGATGAGTGTGTGCCTTTTAAATTTGTCTCTTTTGCCTTTAGCTGGCAAAACAAACACATTGAAACATATGCTGCTTTTCATGATTTAAACCAGACACAGTATACGAAGCTATAGTAAGTGCGAAACCCTACCCTTCATACTGCCAACTAGAATATTGTTATTTAGTGTTTTTTTTCATATACCAAAGAAAAACGTATTAGTATTGGTAGGCAAAAAAAAAATTACAGTGACATTCACTCACGTCTAGTAAATGTCTCCCTTAAAGAAAAAACTGCAAAACCACACAAAACAAAATATTGTTTTCGATTTTCTCACAAATAAAAACAAACATCTCTCGTATTGAGAAAACAAAAGCAAAAGATAAAGCAGTGTTTGCTTTTAAGAGTAAACCTAAAACAAACGACGATAATTGAGTGGTAAAAGCACTCTTTGTGTATATTTCCGCAGAGTTAAAAAGTATTTTTGTTTTTTATTTCTCTCCTTTAAGTCTCTGAGTGTTTTTATTTTATTTGGTGGTGTTAAAAAGCAAAGCATATACACATTTCTTTTCATTTATTCTATTGATAGGGCTTCTTAGTAAATTGAGTTTGAGTTTATTTCCTTATTCTCTACTCGTTATCTGGAAATTGTATGTGTTTTACACGGAGTAAATTAACTAATTAATAAAATTTATCGTAATCTATTTAAAAAAGGAACAGTTAAGTCACTTTTTTGTGCAATTTATCAATTTTAGAAAATTAAAATTAAAAAAAATCCAATAAAATTTCGATAGGTATGAAAAAAAGAAAAAAAGCTTCTCAATTTTCAAATTTTTATGATTAATTTTTTACCAAAAAAACGTTAAAAAAAATTGGGATTTTTCTTCTTTTACAATTTCCACAGAATTTTTATAAGAAATTCGTGTTCAATAACAAATCTTTTAAGAACATTATTGATTTCTACGAGTTTGATCAGCTTATTATTAGGTGTTTGAAAAAGTTCGGTTGCCAATGTGATCTAATATGAAACACCATTTGTATATATTTGAAACGAGCTTAATTAGACTTTGCCATTATTCGATCAGTCTAGAAGTTCTCGGTTTTTGAGCGGAAAACAGACCCAATTGCGTTTTACAGGCTTCTACGGAATTTAAATTTAATACCATTAAGAGAGTTCTGCAGAAATCGAAACAATTGATAGTACAGAGGAGCAATCTGGCGTTGTTATGACTGAGCACAACACCTTTTCTGTTAATCAATTCTGGCCGTTTTTGTTGGCTCTTTACAGAAGCCCGTAATGAACAATTCCTTTACAATTCCACTAAACACACAGCAGTACCTTTCTTGGTATAATTCTTAGCTTCTGCGTAGCTTCACTTTGTTTCGTCCTTGTATGTACGTTAACCACTTTTCATTGCCGGTAATTATTTGCTTCAGAAATTGTTCGATTTCGTTCTGTTTTATCAGTGAATCTCAAATTGAAATTTGTTCTGTTAAATTTTTCACTGTCCAAGCATGAGGCACCCAAATATTGAGCTTAGCTTAGTTCCCTAGCAACGTTAACGCTGTTTATGTGCCGGTCTTTTTCAATTTATTTATTTTTAATGATTCAATCGATTTATGTAGTGATTGACCAGATCGAGGTGTATTTTTGACTTCAAAATTATCAGATTGAAAGCGAACACTACAATTTCGTTTCCTGTTCTTCTAGTAATTTTTTCAGCAGACTGCGACTCATTATTTTTTGTAATAGAAAAGCAACATATACGCTAATGTATAGGGAGATCGATTATTAGAGTTTTTCCAAACTTCTTATTATTCTAACAAATCTCACATAATCTTTGACAGAACGGTGTGCGGAGGCCATATAAAACAAAGTTTATTACACAAAGTACTGAAAAATGCTTAAGCTTCGAACAGCTATTCAAGGAGCTAATTTCGTTTTTGTTGTTGTATTATTTGGTAGAGAATGGAGTTAAAGGTTTGTTATTTTAGTTATAATTTAGGTGCCTAAGATAACAAGAATTAAATGCTTTACTTTGAATAAATCAAACAGCTCTGTATGTAATTGCATGCACCACGTATTTAATAGTGTGCGTGTCACTGTGGTATGTTAGGTAAGAACCCACCTTCCAACCAAAAAGTCGTCGGTTCAATGCCAGTCTACACCATCTGACGATTTTCAACAGCGATATCAGCTCTCAACATTACTATCGACTGGTTATGTGTATTTACGCTGTGAAAAACTTCACCAACTAATATATCTGCCGTTCGGAACTAACGTTTGTGGGTTTGTGGGCTCATTAGTTGATCATTCTCCATATATAAAAATCAATATTTATTTACAGAAGATGAGAAAAGGCTATTTGTGCTCGAAAGTGCATATGTTTTTCAATCAACCTTGGTTTTCACGTTCTTTGTGAGACGTGCAAGGTTGTCATATATACAAAAATAACAACTAAATTCATGCAAATAGTTAAACGATGAGCATATTTACAATAAAAACTATACAAACGTATAAAATGTATACTTATTTAAATTAACCGGTTATTCGTGGTAAATTAACCGGTTTATTCGGTATTCGAAAAATGAAGATTTTGAAAAAACCATATTAGACGTAACCACAAAACCGGTTAAAACCGGTCGAACAATTGTTACAATTGACTTAATTGCGTCCGAAAATTAGATAAAATTGCTAAGAATCCTTTATGAAAATGGTGGAATTTGATAAAATACGTGCTATTTACACTCAATATAATTGTCCTTCTGCGACACACTGGTTCGCCATATAACTTGCCAACACCGATCTGTGTTGGAGATGATATATATACTCGTACAATGACAACAGGGCGAATTTCCATTCTTTTAAGCTTTACAAGGTGCATTAATTAAAATTTGCTTGACTTCACCGTATTTTTTTTTTTTTTTGTTCGTTACTTCCTCTGAGATCACTGGACTCCCGCAAAGCATCTTCATCTTACACAGTTTGCTGCCGTTGTCTTTGTCTCTTCCCATGTAGGATTGTTTTGCCTTAGTTCTTGGATAACTGTCCCTTGGCCAGATTGTTCTTGGTTAACCGCAGTTCTTTGTATCTTGGGGATTTCACTCAAGTGCCAACCTTGTAATGCTATGGACCGGTTAAAAAGAAATCAGTTAAAACCGGTCGAATAATAACCGTCCTATCTTCCTAATAATGTCGTAGATTTTCATTCACTTTTAAATGAGAATAATTCTTCACAGAATACAGTGATTTGAATATAGTCTTCTAAGCTTAAAATGCCTCCTTTCCAACAAGTTAGAGTGTTGTCTGATGCAATTAATATTGGCAGAGATTTTACATTTTGATGCCACCTACCGACAATTTGTAATCGAACTTTTACGAACATCTGTTATTAAAACTTATTGTTTCAAAAACTTTTTCATGTTACGTAGTCTAGAGATTTTTTTGATGTTAAAATCAACAGAGTAATTCTACCTTTTTCGAAAGAAGTTTCGTGGCTATTCATAGAACAAAAATATCTTTTAGAATATTTAGCGATATACCAAGTAAGTATTGGACTTGCTACGAGAAAAGTTTGCCAGCTCTGTAGTTGTGTTGGAAATTTTCGAACATTATTCTAAACCCAGCTCTTTTATAACTAATTTTTAATAAATTGAAAATTTCCTTTCGTCCCTCCGATTAAGTACGTCATATGACCAGAGTTTATGGTGCATTATATTAAAATTAAATGATGCAATTATTCTCCCGCCGGTTAGCGAGAAATATTATTATTCTTAGTAAAAATCGGCTACAAGCCTTCATCCGGCAAATACATTTTATGCAACAAATCTTCAATTTGCCTAAATTTTGGCCTTCAGAAGTTGCTTATTCATGTTAGCCATTGTTTTAAAGGAAATAAACCTTTTCGACAACATACAAGTGTAAGTGTATGTCTCGTTTAAATGACAAATTGTAATTTGTAGGTATATTTGTCGTTGTAATGTTTCTTATTTGTTTCTTATAAATTTTTTGTAAATGCCTGGTGCCTGTAACTAAAAAATAATTTTTAATTTAATTTTTATATTTTAAAAAGTACCTATTGAATCATTAGTTGCATCTCAATTATTCATTTAAGAATTTTTTTATTTTTCTTCTTAAGCTTTCAGTAACAACGGCGCACCCTAAAAAATCTGTCTTTGGTGAAAAGTCAAGCAAAACGACACAAATAATTGTTTTTGTCACCATTTTCATGTGTCTTTCCTTTTACTCTGTCACTATTGGTTCTCTCTCTCTCTCTCTCTCTCAAGAAACTATACACACATGTTTGACAAGAGAACAACAACAAAATAGCCTCCCCCATAAAGGCAAAAAAAATTGTCACAATGGAAATTCGCACACACACACAGGTTTTAAAACTGGCGCAAATAAGACCATTGCTGTACAAGAGTACATGGTATATTGGTATCATGGATATCAGTATAGTAGAGAGTAAATGATAGAGTGAGAAAGTATAATATACATATACAGCTAAGGAGACATTATGAATGACAATGTTTATGTTGAGGGGGTGATACATTGGCAAACATTTGCTGTGGTAATACTGTGGAAAGAGAAAATGCATGTGTAAATAACGGTTAATTACAAAACTAAAAGAGTATAAAAGGGCTGATATTTTGTATGTATGCTTGGGGTGATACATTGGCAATCATTCGTTTGCAAACATCACAAATAGCTAATCGCCTTCATGGCGGTGATTTGCGATGTTTGCAGACAAATGTTTGTCAATGTATCACTCCTTATATGCGTGACAACTTTTCACTTTTTAACGCACATAACCACAATGTTGTTCAAACATGCTTGCGCGTTTATCAGCCCTTTAACTGGAAAAACAAAATAAAACGAATCAAGTAGAGCTAAAGACACTATTTACAGGATCTGGATGCCGTTTACAGAGTATTTGTAGTACAGATTGGTAAAAATTGTCATGTCATTGTATCAGCTTAACTCGCACATATACTATGGCAATACACAATAGGAGACAAGCAAGCGACAACTGCTGTTAAAGCTTAAAAAAACCTTAATCTTTTTATTGCTGTTGTTGCTCTATTTGTAAGGTTGCATTAAGTACTAGAAGAGAGTATAAAAGAGATTTAAAACAGTAGTGCGCAGTTGCTTGCAAAAACAAGAGTTAGTAAGAGAATATGAAAAAAAAAGAAGTAACCTGAGCAGTAGCCGTTAGCAGTAGCTGCTCCAACTGGTAACCAACGTTAACAGTAGTCTTAAAACGACACAAATGAAACGGACGGTCACCTAAAGTAGTCTTTGTCGTTAACGTCGCCATAGTTGTTTAGTTATTTTTGTAATTGTTGTTGCTGCAGCCGTAGTCATCGTTTGTCGCATGTCAACCTTTATATGGTTTAATGGTCCAGTACTCGCAGCACATTTAATATTTTTTTTTTTTTTTTTTTGAAAGACATACTCTTTCTCTCTCTTCGTGTGTGAGTGCATGTGTGTGTGTATGTTTGTTTTATTTGCTGTTGACATCGTGTGAGTGAATAAGAGAATGGCATTTTATTTGTTGGTCTATTAGTCGGCAACATACAGGAGGGAGAAAGAAATTGTGTATATGCTCTTGGTTACAATTTGTTTTTGTTTTGCCTTTATGCAGTCGTTCTGCTGGTAATATGGTTCTGTACAAATTGTGTCGTCCCCTTTTATTTTATGTTTTTTTCGACATGACAATGTTTTTATCACCAACAACAACAAATAAATGTATTTGTGTGTACAACTTAGTGCTTTAAGAAGATGTGATTGTGATAAGAAAAAATGAATATTTTTTCTGAGTGAGAAATACTTTTCACTACTGGGGGTTGGTACTCTTTGCAAATCCCATTTAAATGGGAAAATTTGAAAGGATGACGGTAAATGATGCTGACCGTTTCGAATTTAAAAATATTGTTTAAGCGAATGAATTATGATTAAAGGAATTTCAAAAATGTATGTGAAAAATGCAAAAACGAATATGAAAAATTATTTTTAGAATAAAAAAATTATTGCCAGTAATTTAAGATTAAATTAAATGAAATGCAAAAAATTGGGTAAAAAATAATTGCAATAAATATTTGATGTGATTTGTGTGATGAAAGAAAAAGACATAAGAAAAATATGTGCACCTACAGTATTGGACAAAACACATGCACATAACAAACCAAAAGCAAACACTATTCAACTATTTTATTTATTAATAAAGTCCATCATCTAAATTCACTAAAAAATAGAAAAGAGACAAAGAAAATTCTTAATTTACTTAGAAAAAATCATTTTGTAAGTTGAACGCAGTATTTTGTATGCGTCAAAGCATAAGTACGTCTTCAATAAATTCACGTAAAACATTAATTTTACTAATATTTCGTTGTTTAGCCCTTATTTTTTTGAAAGTTCTTTAGATATGCATACTATGGACTCGATTAGATTCGTTAAAGTTTCACCAGAAATTTCATTCAATGCAATTTCCACTTGTCGATAAAGTTCGTCCTTATTTCTGCCATTGTCGAGGTTTATTTTGAAATCTGCAATATCCTGTATATCGGGTCCGCCATCTAACGTTTTATTTTTCAGCTAGTGCTTAACACTTAGCTCATGTCTGATTCGACAGATAATTAGTTTTATCCTTCCGCTGAACGAATATGGTTGTGTATACGCTTGAACAACGCTGGGAAATATTGCGACATTACTTTGAAAATCATGGTAATGTTGCAGATGAAGCTCATTTTTATCTGGGCTGGTATGTAAACAAGCAAAATTGTCGCATTTGGGGCACAGAAAACCCGCACGCATACATTGAAAAGCCGATACATCCAAGACGAGTCACTGCTTGGTGCGGATTTTGGTCCAGAGGCATAATTGAGCTATTTTTCTTCGAAAATGAGCAAGAAGTGGCCGTTACAGTCAATGGCGATCGTTATCGGGCCATGTTGAACGATTTTTGTTCACAAAAATTGAAGAGGAAGATATTAGCAACATTTGGTTTTAACAGGACGGCGCTACGTGCCACACAGCCGAAGCTACACTCGATGGTATGCGCCCTGTTTTTGAAGATCGCATTATCAGCCGCAGAGCTGATGTCGTTTGGCCACCTCGGGGCTGCGATTTGACACCGTTGGACTATTATTTGTATGGTGCCGTCAAAGATTAGTGTTAAGCCAACAAGCCAGAGACAATTGACGCTTTAAAGGACAATATTCATGAAGCCATTGGTGAAATACAGCTGCACACAATCGATAATGAGCTTAAAAATTGGACCGATGGTGTGGGCTACTGCATGGCCAGCCGAGGCAGCCATTTGAATGAAATTATTTTCCATTATTAACCGGAAGGATTGTACTTTTAAATAAAAAAAGAAATTTGAGAAAATATTTAGTAGTTTTTTGCATAGCATTTTCAAAAAAAAAAAAAAAAAATATATATTTATTTGTCGGACCCTTTATATTCTGGAGGATTGAGATCTAGCGACTGCGCTAGACATTTCAAAATGTTGATTTGTTTGCTTACAATGTACTCTTTCACTCATTTATCTGTGTATTTTTGGATTGTTGTCCTCTTGATAGATGTCTCCAATCAAGTGGCATTTTCTCCTCCGCATGCAGTTTCAGTATGTATTCCAGGATATTTTTGTAGACGAATTGATCAATTACACAATTTACTTTGTGTATTGGCCCAATTCCATGGCCAGAAATGTATTCACGGGCTAAAACACTTCGCTCTTTATGTTTTACCGTGTCGTTGGTATAAAGAGGATTAATAAATTGTTCACTTTATTCAGCTTAACATGCTAAATCCTTAAAAAAGTCTCATATTAAACTTAGATTTATCAGAGAAGAGTACGGTCTTGCATTAAAAGTATACCTAAGTTTACCTGCTCCTTTGTAAATCTGTTTTCGGTAGTAGTTAATGGTTTTTTGCACTTCGATATGATACTAACCCACCGTCGACAGATCGTGTTTGGCTGCATCTAATCGAAGCATTTAATTTTAATTGATGTGATATATACATACCTTTTTATTAAGCGGAGTATCGCCGGGTCGTTCCGTTTGCTGGTTTTCAGGGTTGTACTACCTCTGTGTATGATTGTCAATGAGCCTAATTAACGGAAATGGCTATTAATAGAGTAAATAATTCTGTGTTAAATTCCAAATTTGTTTGCGATTGATGTCACTGATTCATCTTTATTTCAATCATTAATTATTTTCCCTTCCAATTGCTAGTTATTGTCAGACATTTTTATGGAATATTGTGGGAATATTAGGGGCAGAGTTTGAAAGATTCGTTACGATTATAAAGACGTTAAAATTCTCTCTAATTATTCCTCTAATCTTGAAATGATCATTTTTGTTATTGAACGATACTTATCGTTTGTAATTCAGCTATTTCGTGCTATTGTTTTGACGCATGCAAAATAGTTGTTTTGTAACTTTAACGTACATTTTTACTGTTACAAATTTGTTTTTCTTTGTTTTTGTATTTTCATAGTAAAAGCAGGATATTATCGTTATAAATTAATAAATCAGATTAAAATTCGATTGAGCTTTTCTATGTTATGAACATATATGATAGTAAGTGCAAAACATAAGCCCTACCTGTTTTGTCCAATACTGTATGTGCATATAAGTATGTATTTTGTTCATTTATTTGCCTATTTTTAAATAAAGTTTGCATCTTTCGATTATCTCCAAGCTTATTTCATAATATCTATTTCCTACATCATCATAGATAGTTGTGCCTGTTGATGTTTGATGCACATAAGGATTAAGCCCAGCTTTAACTGCACAGATCAAATTAAATTTACTTTCTAAGACGAAGTTTTTTTATTGGTTTTCTCAAACCCATTCACGCAAACCCATTATCAGTTACTTACCATTACTTTAGATTTTTAAAACAGAAATTAAGGGTAACAGATCCTCAATCTAAAGAGTATGATGAATGGAGTAGCAGCTTGCAGCCCAATTCATGGCTTGTTGCCGTGATTGACAAATACACGTACATCCATATATTTATTCTCTTCATAAAACAGCCGTTTTTCTTCGCTATGAGGGATAGATTTTGCTTTAAATCAATATCAAATCTGGTAGAAATATCTTCTACGTACATGCCTTGTTCTTAATGGAAATCGAACCTCTTTAATAACAACAGTTACAGAACCCCTTAGGAACTACGTTATAGAGACTAATATCTTCATTGACGAACAATGACGGGTCACTGTTTTTTCATTGGAAAAAGGTGCGTTGTTTCATCCATAAGATGCAAGCGTACAACAAGTCTGACCTTAATTTTCTGCGAAACAAATTTTAAATAATATAGTAATTATAGTGATTAATTATTAATATCATTATAGGGTGGGCTATCTATCGATTTAAATTTGAACCAGCGGTTATTTCGAATCTGGCAATACTTATGTCATTCTATTCTGTCACAAAATTCAGTGTAATATCTCCACTGAACGAAATTAATCGATTTACGCTTAAGCAACGTTGGGATTTATTGGAAATTTATGTTCATTTAAAATCATCTTTTCGGATGGTGGGTATGTTAATAAGCAGAATTGCCGTATTTGTGGGTCAGAAAACCCAAACATGGTCTTACAGAAGCCAATGCAGCCATTACGAGTCTCAGTTTGGTGCGACTTGGCAGGCATCATTGGCACATATTTCATATTTTACTACCATTACGACGGTCTATGGAGACACCTATCGCACCATGATAATCGATTTTTTTGTGACCGCTCTTCATGGTATTGATGTAAACGATGTTTGGTTTCAACTTGCCGCACATCTCATGCCACTATCGATTTATTGCGTCAAACTTTTGATGGCCGTTTAATTAGCCGAAATGGTGATGTCAGCTGGCCGCCAAGAAGCTGCGTTTTGACACCGATCGAATGAGGTACTGTGAGGCCAGCCAGTGAATGAAATAATATTTCATTTCTAACCGGAACGATTGTACTTCACACCAAGAAAATGAATTTGTCAAAATTTTAAACCGTTGTATTGTATTTTTAAATGTGAACTTTTGAATTGCCCGCCATATGTTTCATGCTTTGGCTTGAAGAAGTCTACCTTTTTGATTGTTTTTTGGCCTCTTGTATATATATTAATGGATCCATGTTGCGTCTATTCTACGCTACAAGGATTCGTTTTATTACAGCTGAATTTCGCCAATTATTAGTTTGCAGTAATCAAATGGCCGAATGTGAGCAAAATGCCCATGCAAAATGCAATGTATCCAATACCTACAGTTTCAATCACCATATACTGTTTTCACACTATAAGTTTTTGTAAATCTGGTTTTGAATTTATTTTGCCAGCAGCTGCTGCAACTGTTTGTGTTTCTCCAAAAATTAATAAATTTTTTGAATAGAAAAGTATCAAAAATAGATATTTTCCATTTTGTAAAAGAAGATTAACGCAAAATGAACAACCACAGCTTTCAAATCAAGTCGTTATGTATAAAAAAGCATTAGAAGTTTCTAAAAGAAAATATTCACTGTTCTTTACATCAACAATGGATAAGAGCAGCAAAATAGTAAACACTTTTGTTTTTTGTTTTTATTTTTTATTGAGCGCCATTTGAATTATCAGCTGATTTAACATTTTTAACTTGGTAGCTCTGAATTTATTATATCGAAAACATGGTTGTATTTCATCAAACTTACTTAAAATCAATTCAAAAATGGTTTAATGCTGGTTTTAACACAATAATTTTGTATGGTAGTCCCTGTTTTTTTTCTCCGTCACTCCTCTAGGGAGCATATTGGCTTTCCACAAAGCATCCATTGCTTTGTTTCAGTTTCTTTAATCAATTTGATATTTCAAGGTTAGTAGATGATTAATCCGCTGTAGCTTCCACCATTGATTTTTTTTTGTGTAGTGGTGAAGGTCCTTGCTAATTGGTGGTTATCTTTACTTTAGCATTGTAATTTTATCCCAGTAGGTGGCGTGTTTTTCCTGATCATTCGTCTGATGTTTGTCATCATCGACAGAGGTGGGTCAGGGGGGCTTTTTTTTAGATGGAGTTGTCTGGAGGGAAGAAGTTCAAGCTTCGTCATGTCCTCTGCTGAGGCTCGAACCTGGGTCGTTTGTGTTGTTATGCGTGCGCTCTAACCACACTAAAACCAACTTCTTCTTTAAAACCACTCAGTGTGAAAGGACTATTACACACTTTCATTCTTCAATCGTCATATATAATTTCATGGATTTTATTGAATATTTTTGGCGTTATGACCTAGTTTTGACGACCTAAACGATTGGTAGCGTCATCTGTGCTAGTATGACCACAACGGAACTCAGTAAACCGCTTATATCGTAAATGGTAAACCATAGAAATTGATGATGCGTAATTCCCATTGTATTTATTATGGCTTTCCGGGGTTTCGGTAAAGAGTTATTTAATTTTCCACTTCCACAGCATAGTCCGGTAGTAGATAGCATTTAACAGAAGCAATGTTGCAGTAAAAGTGTTCTAGAAATAAAATATCATCGATTCGATTAAATTTTGTTATATCATCTTAAATAGCCAGTTCTGGACATTTCCCTACTAAAATTTGCTATTATTTCGAATAATATTTATTGCTATTTCCACGTTACGTGAAATAAACACTCGTTTAGAATTTAGATAAAGTTGTGAACTTTTTTCTTCTTAATTTTAATAAAATATTTTAATTATTTTTCTAAAAAGAATAAAAGTAAAAAGTGTATTAAAAAATTATTGTCATTGCTTTAGTTCATATTCATTAATCATGAAAAGTAACATTTTAAACTTTTTTGTTTTTGTTAATCTTAAAATATGTATTTATTTCTTCTTTTCTTCTTCTTATGCTTATATTTTGGGATTTCAACTATCAGTTTTGTATGATTTTTCAGAATAATTAATCATTTTTGTTATTTTGTTTTCTGTTTTATCACTTCAAAAAATATAAGAAACCCTCTGGATTTCTTTTGTGTTTTTAAATTTTTTATTTTTCATTTTTATTTAATTTTTTTCTTTTTTTTCGTATCGATAATGTGAAATGTCAATAATCTGTATCATTATTTAAAATTTCGTTTTTAGTTTTTGTCTCTGATTTTGTTACGATAGCTATTGATTGTTGGCGCATTAAAAATTCATTAATTCCTGTTTCTGTTTTAATTTTGATTATGATGATTTCTTTTTTCATTAATAGAGTAACATGACAGCGGAGTATATCAATGATTTGCCATCCCCAAAGGGTTATAAATGAATGAGACGAGACTGTTATTAGGGATATAAAATACAAGTAATTTGACAGATTTTAGATAAAAAAACACAATTTTTATAAATTTCATAAATAATTATTAGTTATGGTAATGATAAGAGGATATGAAAGGGTTTTTGTTTAATACAAAAAGTGCTTAAAACATCTATAAGTACAAAAACAATTAAGAAAATTATAGAAAACCAATTTGGATTATTTAACCAAGTTGACCTGCACACGCAACGCTTGCTGTCTACTGAAAATGTTATAGATTTATCGGTTGGTTTTATAGTTATTTGAAGCAAATAAACATCAATTTTATTAAAATCTGGAACAATGGCATGCCAAACTTTAATCGAGTCAAAGTAAAGATTTTCTTATCAACAGTGTGTAACTAAATTTTTTAGTAATTTTTTCCATTAGTTTAGAGCGCCATATACTTTAGTATATATTATGTGTATATATTAATTCCCATAACATTCCATGAAGGAAAATGGGGACACCCGATTCTATTTTTAGACTCATTAAGAGGGACCTAAAGTTTAACGCCGGATCCGAATGGCAAATGCATTAGAGAAGTTTTCAATAGTAGTAATACTCATAACCAGTTACTAGTTAATGTTATAAGGTGATACCGACCGTTGAAAAACTTTTTCGTTTTTCAGATGGTCTGGCCTGGTATTGAACCGAGGACCTTCTGGCTGGTAGGCAGGTGTCTTACCTGCCATACCACAGCGAATATAGTTCAATATCAGATAATATGATATGACCCTGACTGGACACAAGTTCTCACTCAGAAGCGGCATAAAAATTACGTATGAGGGCCTAATTATGGACTTAAAAGACGGTATTTAGCAAGAGAACCTTTCTCAGTTTTAACTTGACTATTATTTGCTAATAACAGTTCACGAATTCGTTGCTTATGTAAAAAGTTATATTGATTTGAGATATCTGATAAATGAAATGAAATATTAAAAACAATTTTATTTGATGCATTTGTAATTAAACAAAAGGGTACATTCTTTGTAAAGACATGCCGAAAAACTTGTTAAGTGTATTGACCGAACGTCGGACCCAAATGTTAAATACTTATCGTGGAATTATAATGGAATCATATATTATAGGCTGCTGCAATCTGACGAAAGTATTAATTCTGATCTCTATTGCTTACATTTTAATTGTTTGAAGGAAGCCATCAAGAAAGTCTGATCAAAAGTGGCAAATGATTGTACTTGGCTGGGAAGTTTTAATGCATACACTACTGAAGGTGCCCTGTAAATCACTCGGATAATCTACCTGAAAAATAGCAAAAGTCATGGATAAAAGAGGCCATTATGTTCTTTAGCTTTGAATTTGACTGCGATTGGAAATAGCCATTCAAATTGGAAACAATGAAAAGTTATTTCTTACTATTGGATAGAAATATGACGCAATTAGTTATTGTATCTCCATTGTAAATTTAGCAAATTAAGTTGTGATTGCTGCTTAGTGGGTATTAAGGTACAGTTTGGTTGTACGGATTTCTCCTTAGAAGTGTCATTTAGAGATAACAAGGCTTATTTCGTTCTTATTACAACCATAGATAAATAGTCTAGGGTATGGTCCAACCATAGTGCACGGTGTTAATTGTAAGTGACTCCTTAACGTGAAGTTTTGTATCCAACTTAATTTGACATGTTTCTGTTTCAGTGTTTAACAAATTCAATCATGGAGCGGTACACAATTGAGCAGCGCGTTAAGATTGTTAAAGCCTTTTAACAAAATTGGTGTTTATATCAAATATATATTTTTGGTTAACGCAATCGGGAGAATTGTGCGCAAATTTCAGCAAACCGGGTCTGTAGTAATTGTGGAAACACCTGTGAAAGCTCTACTAGCGGTTTATGGTCTGGCGGCGTCATAGGGTCGTACTTCTGTGAATATAAGGCTCAGCAGTTACCGTGAATAGTGTTCGTTATAGCGAGATGATAACGCACTTCTTATGGCCAGAAATTGAGGATGTGGACATGGACGATAAGTGGTTCGAACAGGATGTGCCACTTGCCACACAACCAACGAAACAATGACAATTTTGCGCAAGAAATTCAATGGCCGTGATATCTCATGTGAAGAACAATTCAAGAGCTAAAGGATGAGATAATTCGGCACATTAACGATATTGAACCTCAATTATGTCTCATAGTCGTTGAAAATATGAACCGGCGGATAGAGGTATGCCATCGAAGACGTGGCGAGCATTTGACCGATATTTTGTTTCACACATAATTGTCATAGATTCTTCTATCATAATAAAAAACATTAAGATAATAGGTCTCCCATTACTTGAAAGACCCATTCGCTTAGTCAGAGTGCATAGTTTCGACTTCTGTATGCAGTCTAGGCAAGGCCTTAGTCTTGATTTTTTTTTAGAGTACATGCAATGAATATATTAAAACTCTACAAATGGGCCACCATTGCCTTTTCTTCTTCCTCAAAGCCATTGAGGCTTTAATTTTGATATCCCTCAACGACCTAGGTTAGGTTCAATTGGCAGTCGTTTTTTGGCACGGCTCACCTGAGTTTAAGAGTAAGTCCCGTTGTGTTACCATAATTCGTGCCAAGTCCTCATAGCTTATGTCCAGGCTACTTCAACTAACCGGTAGCCCGAATGAAGGTATAGATTTTATACAAATCGTCAGTAGCAATGCTGTGCTTGTCATCCCTGATCGTGAAAAACCACTCTCAATTCTTCAAAAGCCGTACAATGGCATATAAAATGTTACGTAGACTCCTTCTTCTCTTCGTCATTGCAGCTTCTACAGACAACATTATGTAGGATTCCCAAATAAAGTTTAATCAACTTTAGCGCACTGTTCTCTTATAACTATAAGTGTCTGAATATCACAAAATACAAACCAGACCCACCCTGCTTTTGACTATATATGTGGTTCCTCCAGAATCCCTATACATCTGAGTATATGTATGTAAAACCTGTCTTTATAATTAAAATGTAAAGACTAACGGCGAAGCAAAATATCGTTCTCGTTGACATAGTACGTTCGGCAAGTCATTTGACAGAAATCTAAAGCCTGTATCTGCCGTTCATTGTTGAGTTGGCCGCAAAGGCCCTGACAGTTAGGTCAACCACTGCTGCAACTACTGCTGTATTACAAAAAATTCATTATTTAAAACAAATTGAAGATTTTTGGCTTAATTTCCTCCCTGATGATTTGCTTATTTGGCTTTTGGCTGACTGTGATGAAAGCGCCTAAAGAAGATTACAACATCGTTTTGTAGGGGTGGGAAACTATAAAATAAGTAAATTAGTGTTGCAAGGTTGTCTGTTAAATTTGTTGGTATTGTTGCCGCTTTTGCTTTTCTTTTCATGCCGCCCAATATGCACGAAAATTTTTCCAAAAGAAAAGACGAGTTTATTGACTTCGTCGTTAAGTTGCTCATTCACAGCTTAAATTTAAACTTGATTTTTAGCTCAATATTGTTGCCTCTGCCAAATTTTAACTGTTTTTTGTTTGTGTTTGTGTTTGTATGTGTGTGTAAGTAGTAGTAGTTTGTTCATTAGAATTTTTCCCTACTTTTTTAGTTTTCCATATATTTTTGAGTTTCAATCTTAAAGCTTTCACATCCCGACTGGTGTTTCTTTCACTTTTATTGATTACTTTTCCTGCTGTTGGTTTTGAATTGTTGTGTTGGATTTTTTGGCAGAAGAAAATGCTGTAAATTATTTTTCTGTTTTTTCTTTTTTGTTTCGGGTTGGGGGCAAATTTTTTTTAGTTTTATGTATTTCTGTATTTAATGTTGTTGTTGTGTAAAAGTGTTTTCTTTTCTTCGTTTTTTTTTATGAAATATCGCACAGACGGAATAAGCCGCTGGCCTTGTTTTTTTTTCCCCTAAATTTAATTTTCCGGAAAACCATGGCTGGGCTTTTTTTATTGATTTATTCATTTTCATTGACTTTGATGTTTATTTATTTAAGAACTTTTAGTTTTCAATTATTCAGGCAAATACTCGTATGTATAATGTATTATTAAGATAAAAAAAAAAAAATGAAAAGAAAATGAAAATACCTGTTAAATTTGTTAATGAAAAATATTATTGATTTTTAATAAAACATTTGTAGATTAAAAATTTTCAACATAAAAATTTATTATGACAAAACTTTGAAGATTGTAATCGATATGGTGCAATAGTGTTAATGTAATAAACAGCAATAAAATAGTTTACGAATGCGTTAGAGTAATTGAACGAATTACTTATATCAGAAGTTTACTCTTTTTAATAAAATAATTTAATTTGTAAAAATTAAAACTAAACTTTTTCAAAACAAATGAGCAGAATTTAGAAATGTTTGCTTTTGAAAGGTATTTACTACCAAATACCGATAAAGAGTAATGGTGAGCTAATTCATTGGTATCTTCTTCTGTTATTACATATTCAATTCAAAGTCATATATTCTATACTACTCGTAAATATAACAAATATGTAATCTCATCTCTATATACATATATAAAAATGACGTGTATCTTCGTGATCGATAAACTCAAAAACTACTGCACCGAATTTCGACCAAACTTTATATACCTACTCTATGGGGCGTAAGGAGTATTTTTGTGTAGTTTGAACTACTGCACTATGCTGTGTTTCGTTGAAGTGGCGTTAATTAGTCTGATACCGACTGAAACCTAACATCTTTTTGTGAAAAAAATATATTAAAAATAAGTAAATAAATATCTATCACTCTTTGCGCAAATGGCAAAGTAAAGCTGCCACAACTAAGCCAACCACCGGAACCATTACGTTCATTGGTGCCTGGAACAACACCACAATCAAAACATTTCTTAACCCATACACGACGTTATAATAATTGCTTTCAAATGATTTTTCACCAAATACGCCTTTCAATAGATTAGTGGTATTACTTGGTGTGTGGCATGTGGCACCGATTTGTTTGAACTAAAAAAAGTCGGTATCATCTGTCGGTTTTCATAGTTCTTGAAATGCATCTTTCAGGGTGCACTCACAGCTCTTAACTAAATTCGAAAATTTTGCTTGTTGACATACCCATTGAGCTAAAAATTAGCTTCTTCCCTAAAATCAACGTAATTTAGAAAACACATTTCTCACGCAGCAGAAATTATTAAATCCATACTCCATGTTAGGAGCTTAAGGATTCTACAAAAAACTTGCAGTTGTTTCTATTACGAGCTAACAATCCCAATTCGCTAAACGATTTGCTGGTTTCGTTAAGAACGGTCTTTGTCGACTACGTACAACTTGCTGGATCCAGGTCAGCGCAGCATGTGGGGATCATTATAGGGTTTGCGCAGGGTATGGCCAATCCAACCATACTTCCTTCTTCTTATTTCAACATTGATGTTCTTTTGGTTTATAAGGCTTTGCAGTTTCGCCTTCATTTCTGTAGTCAACAGCCATGTTTCTGAGCCGTAGTGAAGCACAGATTTAATGCACGCATTGATTATTTTAACTTGACCACTAAAATGTCGATTAGGTATTACAGAATGTCTAGATCAGAGCTACAACAGTGGGCAAATTTTTGCGAGCCACGTTTGTGTCATTTTAGCCTTATGAGCAGTCTCAAAATCCTGTTAAAAAATCTACAGTTGGTTATGGAACAGGGTATGATTAAGTGGCTTGATAACCGCTTTCAAAAAGGATTTCTGGTAAACTTTGGCTGATATTTTGATTTCTTATACACAGAAATGCAAGTCGGCGACCTCATAGTAAACTGGATTATCTCACCACTTCTCTAGACTACTGTGCTTATATCTTGTCACTACGTTTATTATACTTCTTTGATTTGGTAAACATTTTTCAGCCATAAATAACGTTTTTCTGACCAAATTATCATCGTACTTTTCCAAAAAAGTTTGAATTTTTTTACCCCATTTTCTTAAGTTGCAGAAAACTTTTTATTGAACATATTACGTTCTAAGGCCCCAAATTGAAGTCTATTTCAATTATTCGATTAACTTTTGCGTAATATTCATTTTACCTGTATTGAATTTCTGTTTCCATAGAGGATTTCGCAGAGTTCTAGATTTGGCGGATTGACATGCTATGTTCGAACTGTAACGGAGCTCCTTGAGAGGATGCTCATTATGTGACCGATCCATGGTAAAAGCTGACACATCAAAATACCTGTTATAGACTTAAGGTTAAGAGGTTAGCTTTTAATATTATTCCATACAATATATTCCTTTGTGGTCTACATTTTTTCGTTTTTAGCTTTAACATGTAACCTTTGCACAAAATCTGAATCATACACAAATAATATTTATGATTTTCTGATATAAATTTATCTCACGTGCCTGCTTGATCTTATTGAACATATAGAAATGTGACAAACATTTGTTTTTAATAAGTAACAGTTTGAAATCAATCCCGATTTATTATTTTCTGCACTAAAATATGATCTGCAGACAATAGGAACATATTATGCCAAAAACTGAAAAAGTAGTGTCGACTACTGGCAAATTTGGTGTTTTTTTTTTACAAAAACGGTAGATTTCTCAATTTCATTTTAAAACAATATTTAAATTTAACTTAATAATTTGAAACAAAGCAAATCAATGAATTGTAATAACTAGTCATCAATTCTATACCAGATTCACATGCGCAAGAGCATAAACAAAAGCCACATATTTTGGTTAAAAATGCACGTATTATTCTTGCATAATTCTCTAAGCGTTTGAAGAGGTTATTTGGCAACCATAAAGAAGGATTCAATATTCTGTTCGTATATTTTTTCTTACACTGCTCATTAAGTCGTCAGTTTTAGCTACAACTATAACTTCTTTATTCTGCTGCAGGCCTAACAATTGATGCGTAATATTGCAACAATCGTCATAGAGTTTAATCATTTCACTTTTGGAAAACAATTGATTTCATACATTTCACTTCAAAGCTTTACTGCAAAAAATATGTAAGTCTTTACAAATTAACAGTTTTGATACAAATTAATTGAAATTAAGAGAAAAACACAAAATCAATTTTTTATACATTTTCTGGATATTTCATTTAAAATTTGTTGATATTTTTTATAAAGAAATTCCTAAACAAAAAAAATGATAAAAAAATTTTGTTCTTGACAAGGCGAATTTAACAAGGTGGTCTCATTTTGAAAACGAATACAACACTGTAAACAGACTTTAACGTTGTGTCACAATAAAGTAACACTGTAGTAAGCAAATAGTAAACAAATTAACTGCGCGTTTTGACATATAGTCACTTATCAGCTGTTGTTTACGTAGCAAGCCAAGGTCACCTGGTCTGAATTCGCCTTGGTTCTTGAAAAAAAACGAGGCACATAGAACAACGTAGTGTTGCCTGTACAACAACAAAGTTTTTAACAATAACAACATATATTTGTTGCTTTTTTTGTGAGTTTTGAATGTCAAAAAATTAATCCTGTTCTTACACTCTAGATAAATTCCAAACGATATCGTAAAAAAAATGGCGCAAATACAGGATTAGGTGTTAAACAAAAAAGAAAACGTTTGACTTTTATAATAAAACATACCTGAGCCTGTTTTTACATTTTACTTACGTTCCAAAAAATACCGAGCAAAAAATCATGCAAGATCAGGATTAGGTGTAAACTAAATATTACTATTGACAATGAAGAATCACTGCATTCCATAAAAAAAATAGTCAAGCGAACCGACAACACCACCTTCTTAAATGTGCCTTGACTAAAAACTACTCAAATGTTTCATAAATTCATGTAATTGCATTAGCAAATAATTTCTTTTCAAATTTGTTTGTTTTTTTTTTAAAGAATTTATCAAGATAATAGAGATTATATTTCTTCTACTCCTGGTACAATAACAAAAAATATTTAATCCTGTTTTGTAAGCATTTGCTTGTTAGTCTTTGTGTGGTCTACTAATCCTTATTTAGTCCGTTTATGTCAGCTGCTTCAGACTTGTTAAACAATAGACAACAATAAAAGCAAAAACAAAAAGTAAAACACGACAATTATAAAACTAAACTACCCAGGAGACCTACAGACGTCCCAACTAAATTTAAATATACACCTGATTCAAATGAATATAACGTAGCTTCTTACAGAAACTTCCGAAAATTTGATAGCGGCCATACTGTTTATTCAGTTTGTTTTGTCAAATCACCATGAACGGATAAAGCGTTGAGCAGATAATAAAATTGCAAATAATGAAATTAATGAAATTGTTTTATCAAAATTGGTCTTCTGTTCGGCAACGTTCTGCGCACTTCGGCCATTTTACGGGAGCCATAATCGTCTTTACGAGAATATAACGAAACAGCAACACACGTACGATGGCGGACCGTAAGTTCAGCCGAAGTCGATAAGAGTGTGCTGGAGATTCCGAGGCAGTGGATATCACGTTCAAGAATTCGGTGTTACGATGATCGAAGCTTGGCAAATTTTGAGTAGTGACTTCAAAATTTAACTGACCCAGAAACTGACGATAAACGACAATAGACTGACGTTACGTGTGTTCGCCCAATTGATTTTGGGTTAGTTGGTAACAGATTCTAATTTTTATCAAATATCTTATCTTTAGCGATAAATCGGTGCGTCAACAAACAAATGAGATCTAAAACCGCCGATTGCATCCCGAAATAGCCATCACCGCCAAAGACGAGCTCTGTAGGTCTAGGACAATGCACTCACCGGTCCAGTTTTGACCGGATGGTTACTCGTCCTCAAACCAATATGGCAGAAAAATTTAACAGCAGTTTTCGAATTTTCTACCTCCTTCCAGACAAATCTATCAAAAGGAAGTCCCCCTGACATTCCAGAAATGTGAATATTGCTTATGTGCGTCGCAATTCAAAGCCGTGTCAGATACAATATTTGTACGACGTTATGTTCGACACATATGGTGGTTGGCGTGGTGTAGTGGTTGGAGTGTACGCATACAACTAAAGCGGCCTATGTTCGAACCCCTGCAGAGAACATGACAGAAAAATTTAATGCAATTTTCAGCCCCCTCCAGACAAATACAGGTGATCAGGAGAAAACTTTACCTACGGGGAAAATGGCAATGCTAAGTAAAGATCACCACCATTATTTAGCAAAAATCTTCACCACTTCACAATCATATGGAGGCAAGTTACAGCAGACTAATCATCTACTTAATGAAACTGAAACAAGGCCATGTTTTGTGGAGAAACATATGCTACCAAGAGCAAGCGAATAAAAAATTCCGATGAAATCTCACATAAACTATGTTTTATTTAAATTTGAAAACAGGAAAACTTTAATGAAAGACCGCTTTTTTGTTTTTATAATTCAAACATTTTAATGATGAAAATATCTTTACGACGACCTCGCATGGTTCAAATGAAAGGAAATTAAAAATCATTTTATTTTTCACACAAACAAAACTACCAATTTGTCGCCTTAAATTTTAATTATTTTTCAAATATTTTGCTCTAATTTTTTTCTTAGTCCTTTGTATTAACCCTTTCGCTATACATATTTATGAACTCAAATACACAAACTTTCTGTTTTTATGGCGCAGGAAACTTCTTTATTTTCTGATTTTCCTAAAGACCATTAATAATATTTTTAGAAAATATTTCAATTTTCAATACCTTAACCCTTGGAACCCCTTAGCTGTGCTCTAATTATTTCATTTGTCAAATATTTTCGTGTGTTTTTCTATGATTTTACAACCTACCATTACTGAACTGCGTACGCCGCCATTGCAAGCCATTATTGTCATTATTTTTCTATGTGTACTCCTTCCATTTCAAATTAATCAGGATACCTTTTTTCGTTGTGTGAGTGTATGTCATTGTCATCAGTCTTATTGTTAAAATAAAGGGTTATTTTATTTGTTTGTTTCTTCTATTGTCCATATTGCTCTAGTTTTTAAATGAGTTCAATTTCAAATTTGAATTTATTTTCAAAAGGTTGTCTTTTTTATTGTCTTTTTGTAGTCTCTCTGGTTTTTTTTATGGCTTTTATAGCTGCTTTGTGTTTGTCACATGATTAGTTTTAGTTTTCAGTACCTGATTTAGTAGTAATTCGTCATTTTTATTTAAAGAATTTGTCATAAAATCATATTCTTTTGCAAGATCTGTTTTCTTAATATTTTTCAAAATTGAATTGTTGGTTTTTATAATAATAAAAATAGTTTTTGGTAATTCTATACTAAATAAAATATACTCGTTATGTTTTTTTTTTTTAATTCTTTAAACTACACTTGAGAGTATTTTACCGGATAAATTAGAACATTTTTAAAGATAAAAGGCATTGAGTAGAACTAAAGAAATTTGTATCTGCATTGTTTATAAAACTTTTTTTTTTATTTTAATAATAGCTCACAACCGATTTTCATTAAACTTAATTTTTATTCAATTATATCGAGCAAACTTAAGTAAGTACTTGTTAGTTTTAAGTAAAAACTTATGATAACTATTAAACAGATTAGTAAATTAATTTATTTTAAATTAATTTTAATCATGGAGGTGTTTGTAAAAGATTTACTTGAATACAATTTTTTGAATAAAATTGCTTGCGTATGAAAGCTTATTAGAAACTTATTGATCGAACAAAATATAAAGGGTCCGCCATCTAATTTTTTTTTCTCAACTAGTGCTTATTTCGTGAACGGTACCACTTAGCTCATGTCTGATTTGACAGATAATTAGTTTTATCCTTCCGCTGAACGAATATGGTTGTGTATACGCTTGAACAACGCTGGGAATCTGGGCCAGCGATCGACTTACAGAAGATGCCGATTTTGTCAACAAAATCATTTTTTCAAATGAAGCTCATTTTGATCTTGGCGGGTATGTAAACAAGCAAAATTGTCGCATTTGGGGCAGAGAAAACCCGCACTCATACATTGAAAAGCCGATACACCCAAGACAAGTCACTGTTTGGTGTGGATTTTGGTCCAGAGGCATAATTGGGCCATTTTTCTTCGAAAATGAGCAAGGAGTGGCCGTTACAGTCAATGGCAATCGTTATCGGGCCATGTTGAACGAATTTTTGTTCACAAAAATTGAAGAGGAGGATATTAGTAACATTTAATTTCAACAGGACGGCGCTACGTGCCACACAGCCGAAGCTACACTCGATGTTTTGCGCCCTGTTTTTGAAGATCGCATTATCAGCCGCAGAGCTGATGTCGTTTGGCCACCTCGGAGCTGCGATTTGACACCGTTGAACTACTATTTGTGGGGTGCCGTCAAATATATGAGTTACGCCAACAAGCCAGAGACAATTGACGCTTTAAAGGACAATATTCGTGACGATATTGGTGAAATACAGCTGCACACAATCGATAATGTGCTTAAAAATTGGACCAATCGTGTAGGCTACTGCATGGCCAGCCGAGGCAGCCATTTGAATGAAATTATTTTCCATTATTAACTAGAAAGATTGTATATCAAATAAAAAAAGAAATTTGAGAAAATATTCAGTAGTTTTTCTCTTATAGCATTTTCAAAAAAAAAAAAATTATTTGGCGAACCCTTAATTTGTTCTTGGAATAAACCTCTTTTTTAAGACCAGAAACTAAAAAGAACATTTTTGTCACCCTATTGTAAAGTGCAGCATGTTTGTGTATCAAATAGTTGTCGGAATCATTATAAACAGAGGTCCAAACGTAATGCATAACTTCAAACTTTTTGCATAACTTAATTTGACATTTCTTTGTTTTAGTTTTTGACAAATTCAACCATGGAGAGGTACACAATTGAGTAGCGGCTTAAGATTGTTGAAGCCTTTTACGAAAATGGGTATTCAAATTAAAATGCATTGCATGCACTTCGATATTTTGTTTCACATATAATTGTCACAGATTCTTCTATCGTGATAAAAAAATATTAAGATATTTCTCTAAAAAATTTTTGTTTTATTTACAATTAACATCGTGCGTTTTGGTTGGACCAACCTTTGTACCGAAAGTTGTCATTTATGGGCTCTGATCCATTTTCTTTATATTCCGCTACAAGACTACCTAGTGTTAGATAGCTCTTAAGTTAGATAGCTACTAGGGTTTCGAATAATTCGAAAAGTATCAGTTTTTAAAAAACCGGTTTTCGGTTAAAAAAATCAAATAACCGGTTAACCAGTTTTTTCATTTAAATAAAGTTGTTCTTATTTCTTAAAGTGCTGAGCTGGACCACGTCGTTTTAAAAATAAGCAAAAGCTGCCGCAGAGCGTAAAATTAAAGTGTCAATCAATACGAACAATAATTTTAACAAATCTCATAAAAACGGTGTGCGGAGGCCATGAAAAACATAGTTTATTACACAAAGTACTGAAAGTTGCTTAAGTTTCGAACAGCTACTCAAGGTGCTAATTTCGTTTTTGTCGTATTACTTGGTAGAAAACAGAATTAAAGGTTTGTTATTATAGTTATAATTTAGGTGCTAAGATAACAGAAATTAAATGGATTATTTAGAATAAATCTATTGGTAATATACGAGTCCTCAATTGCCTCGACAAGAAAATATGCTTAGATTTCGAGGAGTACTGTATTGAAATTTATGCACCATGTATTTCATAGTGTATGTGTTAAGTAAGAACCCACCTTCCAATCAAAAAGTCGTCGGTTCAATCCCAGGCCACACCATCTGACAATTTTCAACAGCGATATCACCTCAAAACATTACTAGCGACTGGATATATGTATTTACGCTGTGAAAAATGTCACTAACTAATATACCTGACGTTCGCAACTAGCGTTTGTGGGTTTGTGGGCTTTCAATAAATCTACTTGATCATTCTCCATATACAAAAATCAATATTTATTTACAGAACATAAGAAAAGGCTATTTTTGCTCAAGAGTGCATATCTTTTCCAATCAACCTTGGTTTTCACGTTCCTTAAGAGACGTTCAATATACATAACGTCATATATGCATAAATCATAACTAAATAGTTAAACGATAAGCATATTTTCAATAAAAAATACATAAACGTATATAAATAATACTTATTTAAATTAACCGGTTATTGGTGTTAAATTAACCGGTTTATTCGGCATTCGAAAAATGAAGATTTTGAAAAAACCGTATTCGACAAAACCAAAAAAACCGGTTAAAACCGGTCGAATAATAACCGTCCGGTCTCCCTGGTGGCTTGGTTTAGTTCGAATACACTCTTATCTACGTACTCGTATAATGTTCAAATTATAATTGTCGAGAATTTTTTCTCTGATCTTGGTAGATTTGCTTGAATCCACTGTAGCACTATTTATGCTAAAGTAGTTGTTGATGCATCTAAAGGTAAATTTCTTAATATATAACTCCTTCTTCGTAACTATTGTAAGATAATTTAATAAATCATATGCAACATTTTCAAGTGTAAAGTGTATGTATTATTACTTGTTTACGTTTTATTTTAGATATTTATTTCGTGTTAAATAGAATTAAATTTTTGTTGCTGTTAAACGGAAGATGTTTGTGGTGTAAGTACGTGATAAAAACATTACTTGCTTGTAATTACTTTTTTAGATCATAATTAAATCTCTATTAAATTTATCGCCAAATCTATAAAAAAAATAGTCGTAAATAAAAAATTCAGTCATAAAAGTAAGTCATATAAAGACGTTGACAAGCTGTAAAAATCCAAACTGACACAAAAGATAAGAAACATTTAAAATTGTAGAAGGAAAGTTTCACACAAAGTGAAATCTTAAAAAAGTGTGAGAGAATTTTAAAACAAAAGATGCTCAACAGGATATTTATATACTGAGATATTAAATTCATCTTAAAAACAAAAGAACATTTGATAATAATAATAATAAAAGGACAACAATATGACATGCGACTAATTAGAAAACAATAAAAAATAAATTATGAAAAACATTAATACCTACAGTAAAAGAAAAGTTATATTTTGAAGAATACAAAAAAGGATATTCGATTAGAAAAAACAGACAAAAAAAAAGTAATAAATAAAGAAAACAATAGTAATAAGAGAGCAGTAGAAAAGAGCATTAAAACACCTACAAACAGGACAGTTTAATAATAAGAGAGCAGTAGAAAAGAGCATTAAAACACCTACAAACAGGACAGTTTAACGCATTTTGTCAACAAACCCTGTTGGCGAAAACCACAAAAAGAATAACCGACCACAGAAAGATATATAAAGAAAATCTGAAAAAAGAACACACCGAGTGACAACAAAAGACTGCACGACGCTTTTCAAAAGAAAGTATAAATTTCTGTATTTTTTTCTAATATTTCAAGGAATTTAATGAATCTGTAGGTGTTTCCTTTCTTTTTTTTGAAATACTCGTAGGTGTGTAGCATAAGATTTTTTTGTAACCAAAATTTTTTTAGGGTTGGAGTTTTCAAAATTTGGTTTTCTTTAGAATTAAGCAATATAAAGTGAAATTCCCATCACTGGCATACCACATAGATAGTACTAAGCAGTCTGCAGTTTTTTTTTTTTGGTACATTTAGGAATTTGAGTTTTCTTTATTAAAAACAAATACATATTTCGCCATTTTTCAGTTGTCTTGGTCGAGTGATATAAGAGGCTCCTCGACCAATTTTCTACTATCTAGATAGCTTTGTAAACATCGAAACAAACAATAATCCGACCTTGATTACATCTAAACTTCTCAGCCAAGTTCAGTTAATTTTTCGTAGGACATCAAAAACGTATTGCGACGAAGCACTACACCTTTTTTGTTGGTCAAATCTTGTCACTCTTTCTTGATTGCCTCTTTTACACGGTTAAGTTGTGACTAGTAGAGATCAGAGTTGACTGCTTCGCCAAATTTTTCCTATCCCACTATATATATAGCTGGGATAACACAATTGTCGCATATGTATCAATATGATATAATTTGAACTGTGCTTTTTTGCCTCAGAGTAACAAAATTGTCCCAATTTATCTTGCGAAAAGAAGATACAAATTTTGCATATTGGTGCATATTCTTCACTTATATATTTTTTTATTTGCATTTTTGCTGTTTTTGTTGCCGCTTGATTGTCTATTGAGCCGTCACACGATTGTCGTACCCAATATTGGTGTATTGCGTCAATCGTGTGATCTCAGCTTTAGCCACAAAAATCTTTCAGAACGAAATAGACGTTCGCTACTTTCCGTGCCCTTAACAACAACAAAATAAGCAGAAAAGAAAAAAACCAACAACAACAAAATAACAAGAACTAAAAGAAGTAGATGTTTACATTTGCATGGCTTCATTAGAACTAAAAAGAAAGTAAGGGAAAGAAATGGAATCTACCTGAAATATCTAGAGGTTCGAGAGCTTTCAGAGCATTGTTTACTCAACCATATAACAAGCACTTCGGTGCAAACTCAGCGTGAAGAAAGTCTGTTGGTGTAAACTCAGTGTACCAAGTTTAAATGAAGTAAACTCAGCGAGTAGAGGTTATTAGCATGAACTCGGTGTGAAGAGATTTAAAAACTCCAGATTTATTTTGTTTTAACTGAGATCTACAAACGTTTGTAAACGGTAAAAACGTACCAATATATAAAAAGTGTAAGTTTATATACATATAATAAGTATACCACCTTGATCAAAAAGTTCTCGGAATAACCCCGAGTAGCGGGACAATCGTTCCAATTTGAGTTTTTTTTTTTTTGTCAAGTTGGGGCATATGCTAAATCTTATCATCATAGCTTGATATTTCCTAAAGCTACGTAGCCAAGAGTACGATTTTTTACAACTTTAGAAATGGATTTAAATTTGCAACAACGAAATTGTGTTAAATTTTGCGTAAAAAACGGATTTAATGGTGCGCGAACGTTGGAAATGTTGGAAAAGTGTTTTGTCAACGATTTTCTAAAGAAAACGGTTGTTTATCAGTGGCACGAGCGGTTCAAAAGTGGTCGTGAGTGAATCGAAGGTGCTGAACTCAGTGGCAAACTATGGACATCAAAAACCGACGAAAACATTGATAAAGTAAAAGAAATGTTGGTCAATAACCGCAAATTAATCATCAGAGAGATAGCGAAGGAGTTGAATATTGCTTATGGTTCCGGAAGCAGCAAAGTTGGTGCCAAAAGACCTTAATGTCATGCGAAAAAAAACCGTGTTAAGGTCGCATAAGACATGATTTGCGAGGCTGAAACCGATCCCACATTCATCAAAAGGATCACTACTGGAGACGGGAAATGAGTTTCTGAGTACGACACGAAATCCAGGTATCAGGCGAATGGCGTTCACCAAATGAGCCGATGCCAAAAAACCAAGTCGTTTTCAGTCAAAAAATAAGGTAATACTCACGGTTTTCATGGATTACAACAGTGTATTGCATCATGAATGTTTCGCCAGAAGGCCAGACAGTAAACAAAGTGTATTATTTGGGCGTTGTAAGAGGTTTGCGTGAAGCAATTAGCCGAAAGTGACAAGAATTGTGGCAGAAAGCTAGTGGATTTTGCATCATAATAACGCACCGTGGCACAGTGCCAATCCGCATTAACTTAGTTTTGCACTTTTTGCTTAAATAGAGAGGAACTTATATTTTTGACACTCTTACTATTTTTCTTTTTTATCGTTTTTAACAAATTTAGACAATATTACCAAAGAACGTAAGAAAAATCTTGTTCCATTCGTATTATATTCGTTGCCATAGCTTCTATTTTTCCTGGCGTTTTTTATTATTGTGCAGAAATTCTCCGTTAGATTGGAATTAGGGCTTTATGGTGGCCAATAATTTACTTAATTTACTTAATAACTTTACTTAATTTAATATAATTTAGCTGTATGTCATTCGTTTTTTGGCAGATGATGATGCTGCACAATAAAACCAACGTAGCAGTTTCGTTTAAAGCAATTGTTAAATTGTATAAGGGAGTCTTTTGAAAATAACCACTTTACGTATATCAGCTTCCGGTTCCACAAGCTTTTTTCCAAATTCAAAAGAAAATATTATCGGCAATAATATTTTTTTTCGTTTTAATCATTCAGTGAAATCCAAAACGATCCGCCCCACCTGATCTTTTTAGACGGTTAATTTTTTGCTTTAATCTTAGGTCTCATACTTTGCATGTTCTGAGAGCATATATCGTTATTAAAATAACGATCTCAATCAGACATCAATTGTTTATCAATAGTCACATCTTCATAACATAAGGTATTTGAAAAAGGAGCGAACTTATTATTGTTTTATCGCTGTTTTCAGCCCATAATCTCGTCAAAGCGAGGAGAACTTGAAATTATGTAAGAAATAATCCTCGCTTACTATTGCTCGGAAAAAAAGCGACTAAAACTAGCATGAAACAAACCAAGCAAATCTTCATTTTTTCCGCGGTACACACATACTCGTAGAATTGCTACAAAAATATATGAGCGCAAAGTGGAAGTTTCTACATCTTTCCAATTTCTGCCGCAAAAATAGCAAAATAGCACGCAATACATCAAGACATCTGGAAATGATGTATTGTCTTGGCCTCCGGATGTGTGGGTATGATATTCTTGCCAAAAGTTACGATACGGTGTAAAGAACAGAGTGCATGTGATATGATTAACTAGATGAGAGATATGACAGTAATAAAACACAATATAACCCCGCAATTTATAATTAAATTATAAAAACTTAAAAACACTTTTTATTGCATTTACTGCTTCCATATGGACCAAAGTGGTCCTTTATCTAAGATTCTTAAGTTTTTTTTTTTACCTAACAACAGGGTTCAATAAAATACGAAGTTTGTTTCACTTCATAGTCTTTTAAGAATGCCGATAAGATGTCAAAGGTAGAATTTTTTCACTAAAACCATATATCACTATATTGAGGCTCAAATTTCATTGAGAAGATTGAAATTTAGACTCAAGGTATTATGGTTTCTTTAAATCAATCTCATTATGGGCAAGGAGATAGTGTGGTGGTCGTCTATTCCACTGCTCCTATCAGATGCTCTATCTACGTTATTTTACTAAAGGGAATAGTCACTCTGCTCTTAATAAATCAAATATGTTATGTAATTGTATTGTAATTTAAGTGTAATTTAAACTTACGAATTGTTAATAAACGTTTTAGCTGGCTGTCAGTCAGTATAATTAAATTAATTTTTTAATAGCAGCCAACATTCGATTTTAAACTGATTGAATTTTGATTTCATAAGGGTTAAGTGCATTTAGTTTAAGTTTTCTAATATTTTATTTATTTGTTTTATTTTAAAATTTCTAAACTAAGTATGTAAATATGTCACATTCGTTTAACGCCCCTATTTCTTCTATTCTGATGCCTTGAAAAACTTATCAAGTGGTATGGTACCCAACACTTTGTTGAGTGCATCTAAATTAATTCTTTCAAATGCCCTTCTGAAATGTGGCTCCATTTCATCTCGGAATATTTCCCAATTCTTGTTGATGGTATCGGCAAAGCTTTCCATAAATATTTGCTCGCCATTAAATAAAGTGGAATTGGAAAATATTACAGATAAACTGCAAATAAAAATCTTTTGTTTTTAATCTTTATATTAAATATGGTAACGAATAAGTTTACCTGCTAATATCTAAATGTGGTTTCAACTGATCCACTTTATAGTACCTCTTACCATCCTTCGTATAGGGTCGACATTTCGTCTTCGTAGTTGAACTAAAATTTTTGGTAATAATTTCCATATCCGTTTCACCTTCAACATTAAAGAGTAGAATTTTCCCCTTGATGCGACAGTGGGAATTAGAAATCAACTCGGGCCAAAATAGTTTTACAACTATATCTGTTGGTTTATCCATATCTTTGGTGAAGCCTTTGAGGCCTATACACTTCACTTTAGGATATTTGTGTAGAACCGAATTTCCCATTGTCACTTCTAGTTTGGTATTTTCATTTGAATCACCTTTGATTTGAATATCACCCAAATACATTGGATCAAAAGTGGATATATTCAATTCTGGTATACCATTACCATACATTTCAAAGAATTTAGTCACCTGTTCCGCTTGACATTTTTCATCTTCAATTGTGCACGTTTGCAAGAAAGCTACAAAAAAAAGAGAAATTTATGACTACTTTTCATTAAATTACAAATTTATTTAAAAACTTACGAAGTTCAAAACTGTGAATAATCGTTAGTAAAACAACAATAACAACCGTAAATAGAATATTTCGCAATTGCTGTGTTGTTAACATCTTGAGTTTTAATTTATTTTTGCGGTGAGTTTTTATTAATCAATTTCCTTTTATATGAGCTTTTAATATCGAGAAATAATTATTATTTATTTCAATTGTTTCATAATTACACTAAAACTGTTGCAGTGAAGTTAAAATGTTAGCTGACAGCGTTGATATGTGAATTTGTAATTGTTGCGAAATAGATTTTTAATAAATTTCAGTGAAATTGAAACTTGTTTTTTATTCTGCTCAAATAGCAAAAGTTAAGTAATTGTTGCCCTATATATGGTATGATTAAATTTTACTTAAGGTAATTAGACTCTATACAACATACACACATATGTACATATCGTCATATGAAATCCAAAAAGCCATAACTTGCAAAAAATTCAAAATCGACTTTTTGATTGATTCTGATGCATTCTTTCGAAACACATATTACCACGAATTTTTACAATTTTACCATTGAAAACAATTTTTTTTTTATCGGCAATATCCTAAGCTTAACCTAAATGATTTTTAACACATTTTAAAAAGTTGTTTGCTTTTGTAAAATATTTGATATGTTACTTAGGGCTTTTTGGATTTCATATGACGCTATGTTCAATAAAAAGGAAACATAAATTTATAAGTTTAATACTGATGTAATTTGTCGCATATGCTTAATTGTTATATTGTGGCCTTAATAGCAAGTGCTCACTTAATGGGTAAATAAAACGTTGTTGATAAAACCTTTTTCATGGCAAATGTTCAATGAAGGGGTGAGAAATGCTTAGTGTTAAATAATTATTTAAATCCACTCTTGAGTCTTACGCTGAGTCAATTGCCTTCCTGCACTGTTTAGACGAAAACCGCATCCGCTATAATACCCAAAGATCTGATCTCACTCAGCTACCTTTGTCTGTAGTAAAAAAATTATTATCTGCAATCTGAAACACAAGGTTTTATATGTACTCGTAAATCAGTAATAGCCCAGCAACTGAATGATTGCTTCCAAATAAATTATAGTAGAATTCAAGCCTACGTAAATAAAGTGTTAAAAAAATTGTAAAATATCAAATTTTTAATATCTTGGTCCATATGCAAGATAAAAAGTTATATAACAAACTAACTTAGCACATCTGCCGTTGCCCGGAAATCTATACGTATTGTTACGTTTTAACCTTTTTAAAAAGTTTAAGGTCCTTTTGTGCGTTAAATAAAATAAATAACACGTATGTTGTTGTTTTATTTTATGCACTTATTTATATCCACACTTTTACGGTACACAATTATAACTATAGAGTCTCAAACTTATTTAATATCCGTTTAATACGCCAATTTAATCAATATGCGACTCTCACTTTACAATATGATTCCCAAACTATAATTGAACAACTAAGTGCGATGTGGCACTTTTTATAGCAAATCATCATCAATATCGAACAGTCTTATAGTTACTACGAAATTCCATTTATGTTAAGTTCAAAAAGTTATAAAATCATAATACAAAAAAAGGAAATCAAACTGGCAACACCGTTAAACATGCAAGTGGTAGCACTCTTGATAGCACAGACGATTATGGCAGTGATAGATACAAAAGAGCCTTGACACAAACCAATAAATTCCATGGCTAAGACTACCGTACTACTCTACAAATTTAATGCATCTTTTCGTAACAGTATGTAATGCAATACCCGCTTATCCAATCTCTGGCGCTTTTTGGCTGATGTGGATAGTAACGATGCATTAACTTTTACCATTCTTCACACATGCAAAATATCATATTTAGTATGAATGTGAACTGCCACGCCCACTTATTTGATCTCGCTCGATTATTGACTGATGATGTGCCATATCCAAGAAGTTATTTAAACCAAATTTAGAAACTTACTATTATCGTTGTCAAGATATATAAAAATCAATACTTACTTTGTATGGGCGGTACCGTGCTCACTTATCCAATATCATTCATACTGGCTTCAGAACTTAGAACATGTGCACTGAATCGAAGTACGAAATTTTATTCAAACACCTTTAACAGAAGCAGAGATAAAGAAATGACCACCTACAGCTCCACGCATTGAGTGTTTTTCGACTTTTCTCTTTTCCTAGACCTTCCAATTTAGTCCAATCATTTTCAAATTTTAAGCATCCGAACAAATCACAGTTCATTTTTATATACAGGGAAACCTGTTGTTGTGCCGAGGATAGGGAAAATTACACAAAACTTCTTAAGACGCTATAAATAAAATAAATAAATAAAAAAAAAATAGTTTTTGTAACATAAATAACATTTATTTTTTTGTGCGGTCAATACGGACCGCATAATTATTCTACATAATCGCTTTCATCACTAAACGATACCACTTCACTTGTCATTTTTTGAGGTACCATGTAGTCGGTAAACAGTTTTTACGACGCTGCTTGTTTCACCATACGCTTGTATGTATCTCGATATCCTGATAAACAGGATTGAAGTAACCTCTGTTGTCTTAAAGGCCTTTCAGAATTGTTATAGATGGCCAAGGAATGACATTCTGATTTATTGCGAAGTTGGAGTCCGCTGTCCTTTTACCGGTTACTTCTTTTTTATCGGATATATCTGTTACATAATTTATAATGTTATGGTCCCTTGAGGTTTCATCCTGAATCATTTCGATTGGATAAAAACATATCAATAATCGATATAAAAGGGTAACCGTTATTTTTGTCAACAACATATATTTCAATATTATATACCAATCAAAAAATAACCGAAATATTTCTTAATTATGTTCCTTTTTCAAACACTTCTGATAATTCGTTTATTATGTTTAACTTTTATATAGCGGCCAAAAACTACCACAAAAATAAATAAACGCACAAATAAAACCCCAAAAAATAAATCGCATAAAACCAGGCTCTTCAGTATATAGATTATATTGATTTAAAAATGAGTAAATTATCTGAAGAAACACTAGAAAAAAGAGAAAAATGCTGCAAACAAATGTAGAAATATTTTTGCAGTGAGAATACTGTAAATGAAAGCTGGGTCTAGAAGAGGTTTGTTGGATTCCATTCCATTCTGGAAATTGTTGATACTGATATTTCGATGGCGAATCGATTATTTCTGAGCTCTACTGATGTGGGTGGGGGGTTATTCCATAAATTGGATATTGTGCTCCTCAAATCATTTTAATTACTTTTTAGGAACATGAATAGCAGCGTTATTCAGTATTCATACAGTTTATCACAAAAAAAGAAATGAAGCGAGAGCAGAATCTAACAAATACGTGTATTTGATCGACATTTGCTGGAAAATTTTGATGCCAATTCGGATTTTTGGACCAATTAATTATTGAACATTAAATAGCTGTGTTTCTTTTATTCGAAGTTAAGGAAATTAGTGCGTTTAAACTAATATGTACTTCTTTTTGGTGAAATATTAAAATTGTAAATCATTGCAATTGATATAAAATACATCTTTTTGCATTGAATTCAAGTTGGAATGATTTTAAATATTTAATTAATAAAAGAGAGAGAAGGAAGCAAAATTAAAATTAATTTTTTGCAGTTACACAAGCTTAAATCACAATAAAACAAAAAAATATATTTTTAATATCAATCAAATAGGCTTTGTTGGATCGACAGTAAAGTTTAAATATGATTTGGCCATGTCGCCGGTGTGGCTGTTGCGTACAAGGTGCAATCCGAACTCTTATTTTCAAAAACTTTTCGCAGCATATGCGGCCGAATTTCGCCAATGTTGAATTTCGAATGTTGATTTCCAGGTATTCAATTGTGTCTAACTTATCGACGTAGGCAAGTGACTTTATATAACCCCAAGAATGGGGTAAAACCACAGAATCTTGGTGGTCAATTATCAAAAATCCTCTGAAGGATCCATAAAATGGACGGAGTGCACTATAAGTTTGGCGAATATAACGATTATTTTGATAACAAATTTCAACAGTTTGCAAGCGATGCTCTAGTGTAAGTCTATCTATAACGAAATGTCAAATCAAATTAAACAAAAAGCAACTACGGGGTGAGCAAATTTGAGGTTAGGATGTAAATTGGCTGTCAAATGATGAAATGTCAAGAATTGAGCTCTCAAAATTTGACACCTATTTAGTAAAAAATTATGAAATTTTAACTATGGAACGCTACACTCTTAAACAAAGAATTTTAATTGTGAAAATTTACTATCAATTTTTTAACAAAATCATCTTTAGTGATGGGGCCCATTTTCAATTAGGCGGTTATGTAAACAAACAAAATTGTCGCATATGGGACTCACAAAATCCACAAACAATCATCGAAAAACCATTAGATTCAAAGAAAGTGACCGTATGGTTGTAGTTAGGCGGCATAATGGACCCGTATTTTTTCGAAAATAAGCAATGAAACACCGTCACCAAGAATTCACTGCATTACCAAACCGTGGTAACCAATTGGCTAATGTTGACATCAGTGACATTTGGTCTCAGCAGTACGACGTCGCAAACTACACAGCCAGCTAAACAATTCAGTTATTGCATGATAAAATTCCCCGGTCGCGTAATATCTCGATTTGGCGATGTTAATTGACCGTCTCGTTCTTGTGATTTAACGCTGTTGGATTATTTTCTCTGGGACCATTTAAAAGACCGGGTTTACGTAAACAAACCACAAATAACTGACACTCTGAAAGATGAAATTCAGCACTGCATTGACGACATAAGCGAAGCTGTGTTGCAAAATGTGGTTCAAAATTTTATGAAAAGAGCGGAAGTCTGCCAACGTGCTAGAGGTGGACATGAATAAAATTGAATTTTTAAGCCAATTTACTTTCTATCCTCAATTTACATTCTAACCTCACCGCAGCCTTTATTAGCTATGAATCTCTTAAAAAAACACCCGACTTTAAACCTTCTGACTGCTTATATTTTCGATGTTTACAAGATTGTCCAACCAAAAAGCTGCTACAAATCACTTAACCTAGTTGTCTTCACATAAGTCACAGAAGCTTTACAGTGAAAGAATTTTGTAAGTAGTTGTCCAAAAAATGTCAAAGAGTAATAGATAATATGATTAAAATTGATTTTCAATAAAGAATATTTGAACTCAAAAATATTAATGGAGAAAGTCGTGGTTATTGCCGATGTCAGCGCATCTTTTATTTCTCCCATCCGCCAAAGAGCTTCTGCATTTTTAACACACGCATATGTGTGATCAATCTGATGGCGTGAGCTGCTGCCTCGTGACGTCCGTGTGTATTTATGAATTTTCTTATGCGGGAAAATTGAGCCACCTATGACTAGTTGGCATGTCTGGCATAGCTCTAATAGACGTTCTTCATTGTTATTTTTAACTTTACAACCGTGCGAACCCATGGTGGAGCGGATGTTGTTGCTGTTGCTTCCTATTTTCGCTTTGATGTCACCCTTGAGAATGATGATATCTTCCGTTAGAACACTGCTGAGCGCTTATGTTACTTCTACATTAAGTTCATCCTTCTTGGCATCCTCAGCATCTTCTGTCGGCGATTAGCACTGTACTATAGTGATGTGTCTTATTCCGCTTTTGAATCTAGCCTTTATCAAACGGTCGTTTATAGGCCTTCACGTCTGAAGGGAATTCTGGATTTTCTTCAACATTATGAATTCGGCTCCGTTTTGCCACCATTTTCAGTTCCGCTGTACAAGGTTACCATTCGCCGTAGTGAGATCGCTATTACCACGTTCCATCTGATCACGCTTATACCCAAGATGCCAATCCTATAGGATGCTATTTGATATTCGAGTTGCGCAAGCCTTGATGCTCCACGAAGAATCCGTACATTTTATTGCAGAATACACGTTCTGTTTCGGGTGCCCAAGGTCGTTTCCGTGTTGTTTCAAGCTAAGCAGATGATTAGTCTATTGTAGCCCGTTCCAGGATGATGCGGCTGCCATCTTATCGCCGCCTAGAAACAATGCCTCCATTGGATTGTATTGTATAGTGGTGAGGATCCTTGCTAAGCCGTTTTTAGCATTGCCGTTTTTCCCTAATCATTCTTGTGATGATTGTCAACTTCGCGTGAGGTAAGCTGGAATGTCAGGGAGGCTTCATTTGGATGCTTTCGTCAGGAGAGGTCTCTTTAATTAAATACTCGAAAACCGCAAATAAATTTTTTCTTTAGTATCCTCTGCTGGAGTGCAAATCTGAGATGTCTGAGTTGTACGCCGGCACTCTAATCGCTACATATTGTCATTTTAATAATTATCATTTCCTACATCAGCCTTTTTGATTAAGTTATACTCAATTAATATAATTGTACTATGTGCCGCTGAGATATAATAGTTAAGACCATCTGCAAAAGAAAAAAGTTTTTGACCAGCGATATCATCTCATTAGTTAGTAATTGGTTGTGAGTGTTAGTGTTATGCAATGGTTCTCTAATGCGATTGCCGTACGAAGCCGGCGTTATACTGTAGGTTTCTATCAATGACTCAAAAAATTAATCAGATGCAGCTCATTGACTGAAAGAAGTCCCCTTGTTCCTCTCTGGAATATTATAGTGGGAATAAGTATTAAAAATTTAAGTACCACTTTATTTTCTTGAAACAAAGCATAGTATTTAAAGTAACTGCCGAACATATCCTCACATCCCTGACATACAGTAAAGCACAGTTGAGCAAATGAGAATATAAATTATTGTGTAGACTATTATTACATAGTCAGTCTTGGTTGTAATATGATCATACATAATTTCCTGGTTTATATCGCTTGACTTTCGGATTTGATTAAAAAAAAAGACACAACTTTTAGAGAAATGTATGAAATCTTTATTTGAGTCGAGAGAACGATCTATAGAATTCATGTTGACCGCGGCTACACCTCGAATGATTCATACGCTGTGTCCAATTTTAGCATACTTTTAAATTGAATAAATATTTGAGTAGTTTTTGATAGTTTTTGTGTAGGTTTTATATACTGCAAGTTTTTATACACTGCTCCAAGTTAAATTTAAAAACTCGAATACCACAAATTGTATGGTATTAAAAAGTTGGACATGACCAAGTACAACTTTTTCACACATTGTATGGCTAAGATAACACGAAACGTCAAATTGTACTTTAATCAATAATTTCAAAACAATTACCTAAAACTGGTTTTAACTACTGCATTAACTCGTGATCTATTATGGTGACATAAATAAAGTAATACTTACAGCGTATTGCTTACTTTTGTACATGTTACTGCATGTGAATTAAAATAATAATGAAAATTAAAGCAAATGTTTTTGCTCTTAATTTTATGTTTAATCCTAAATAAGTAAAAAGCAACAAATTCTAAAAAAACTCAAGCTTGAAAAAGCTAAGTGTACTAAATTTTGGGCGGTCTAGTAGGTAGAGTGTCGGATAACTAAGCAACTGCTATAACTGAAGATATGTAATGATGCTCTAACAGTGCTGTAAATTACATTTTCAAAATTTAAATCGAGAGCATAACTATGTACACCCTTAACTGTATCTAATAGTCATTAATGAAAAAATTTAAATCGATCTAAAACAGAATGGGTTAATTTGACAATTTCTTATGTCGATATTATTCTATTATCCGAACGTCACTATGTCATGCAAAGCAAAATAATGACTTGCTGTTAGAACCTGAAAATCAATGTCAGCAGGAACAAAGCGACGAGTTGTAATATTCTCCAATCGCAATTCTGTTACATTAGTAGTTGAATTTCACATGATATTGTTACAAAGATTTGTTAATAGAGCGATGATTTACATATCTATCGATGCTTTACATTTTATCATTATAATTCGGCCCATGGGATCTATTTTGCTCTTTAGTCTACACTTTATTTAGCAGCTCCGCTGACTTTTTAATGGACACCAGCATATCTATAACTCTAATGGTGAATAAGTCTTTCTAAACCCATCTGAACCTACCAAAAACCGCACATTCACACAATCTGTGTTCCGCTGTCTGCAATGCCTGTGGGAGCACAGCCTAACAACATTCACATCCGTGATCGATATCCTCTCTCAGTCCATAATGGCTAGTAAGAAAACCCGTTTGGAGTTTAAAGTCCCTCCTGCCATATTTGCAAACCTCAGAGCAACGCCCATATTGCGCACTACTTGCCGCCTTAGCGTACCGAAGTCCTCTTTGAGCATTTTATTGCTCTAAGAATTGTGGCAATTTCCCAATCCTTGATTAGGTTTAGATTAGTTGAGACACCCAATGAAGGGTGTCACGTAACCTTTTTTAGCTAATAAATCCGCTTGTCCATTGCTACTTATCCCTAACTTTGCAACGCATGGTATCAATATTTAACCAATTTAGATGTCATACGATTCGAACCAAGTGCTTTTAAGGCTGTTTGATTGTCAGGGAAGAAAATATAAATGGCCTTGAGGCTACTGTCCAAGTTGGTATCCGACATATGGGAATGGCCATAGTCTCAGCCTGTAAAACATTCAGCTATCTCCCCCGTGGAATCGACAAATTCGATTGGGTCCATGTACACCAGCACCAATTCCGATTGAACTCAACGTTAGATCTAGAATCTCTATCCGGGAATTCAACCCTGAATCTCCTGCAAAAGCACAGATTCAATGATATGACATCCAGGACCAAAAGTGGTTCTAAGACCACCTTGTGTAGAATGTACAGACTCCTCGACGCATTCGAGGGCTCCTTGGATAAAAACTTTGCCACCGAATATGCCACAAACTTCATCACGTAGATGCGAAGTGATGTCAAATCAATCAAGGCCGCCAAGGCCGATCTTAAACACATTCAGTTGTACCGAGGCACGCAAATCCCTGTAATTTATTCAAGGTGCCTAATTTATTGAAGCTGGTAGCTTTTCCAGCTTTTCTCCACCAAGCTATTACCGCATAGAAGATTATGGGCCGAATAATGGGGGTATATATCCCTAGCTTTACTCTCGGCGAAAGATCCCATAGGAGCGGCTAGCCGAAAGGGCCCTTCTCACCTTGTTCTTGTTACGAAGCCTGACCGGAGGCTTAATTCTGGTATCACGGAAGTCATGGGCCCCAGGCTATTGTGATGCTCCCTTGTGGAAGCAACTTGGTGGCTGTGGTTTATATCCAAATTGCGGAGAGAGCGCCAGCTCGGTGTTGAGTTACATTCTTAACTGGGTGCCGTGACCCATAGATCGGTAGGAGTTTGGAAAGTTTTCGACACTTTACCAAGGTGTAAGGGTCGTGTCCAAACAACACGCCTTTGAATTTGGTATTTGCTGGGGGTTTTCATTACAGGTGTGGACGTTGGTGGACGCATTGTATTCATTCGTGCCTCGGAAAACGTGGGGTGTGCCAGCTTGGCGAAGCCTGCTATCCAGAATTACACAAAACGAAGATGTTCCAGAAATTGTAATGCCGCTGTGGTGTGATAGGCAAGACAAGGCCAGACAGTCTGAGAATTTTCAACAGAGGCATCACCTCATAGCATTAGCTAGTAAATAATTAGTATTACAAGTATACGCTCTAAATAACTTCTCTAACTAAATCATCCGCCGTTCGGAGCCAGCTTTAAACTATAGGTCCCTTTCAATGAGTCTAAAAAAATCGGTTTCCGTTCATTTTTTCAAACGTAGTCCTCCTTGTTCTAATCTGGAAGTTGCGGGAATTATGTAAAGTACCAGAAGCTAAAAGTAGTTGAGATACTCAAAAGCAACCAGACAATGAAATCTACATAGAAAAGAGAGACAAAGCTTTAACATCCACAAAATATATCATGGACTACCGTTAAAACCTTTTGCTTAAATAAAAATGGTTAAAAAATGTTGTATTAAACCCTATGTGCCCACAATACAACGTGAGAGCACTGGAATTAATCACTCAGCTTTATTTTTATTTTATTCACTTAAAGCATCTTTAAATTAGGACTCGAATAGAACAACTTAAAATCCTTTCATGTACTCATATACAGCATTAATTTATCGATTTTTCTCTATTCCTAGCCACAGCATTTTTAAGAAAGAGAATCCTTTCACTTTTTATTAATATCTCGTAAATTATGAATGAAATTTAAATGCAAAAAAGCAAAAAAAAAAAGAAAAAATACATAAATAATGATGATGTTGAGAAAATATTTACAATAGAAATTTTTGCGCCAAAAATAGCAAATTATTTAACTGCCTTCTCCTCACTGATTTGCCTTCTTTGCTAGCCAAGCACACAAACACACGTGAAGGAAATATAGAAACACATGCAAACAGGCAGCAGACAGACAGCCTGACAGACAGACAAGGGCAGATAAACAATTGTTTTCGTAATTACTTTATAGAATGGGTTATGACGGCAATATTTGCCGTAGCAGCAACAGCAAGCGGCGAAATCAGCAACATAAAGAAATTAAAGTTCAGTCAGTACAACTTTAAACACAACACGATAAAGTTGAAACGAATAATTTCATAGACTTGGGTTAGACAAACTTTTAAAAGAAATGCAAACATACGAACTGAAAATGTTTAATGAACGAATAAAATTTGTTGATTTTTTGGGGGCTATGGTAGGGAAAATATTAGTTACAGCCACCACAAAAAAATAATAAAATAACAACAACAATTAAAAAGATAGAAGAACATCCCAAAAATCAGAAAGAACAATATCCTCAAGTTATAGAACATTTACAGGAAAAATTATTTCTTTGCCAATATATATGAGGAAAGTAAAATGAAGTCATTGTTGTCATGGCATGGTAACGTGATGAGAATGAAAATTTTAAGTTATAGCTAAAGAGTTTAACTCGTTAAGGGGTAAGCGGAATATGTGGAAAAGGCCTAAGGAGGTGTAAGGGCCCATATAAATGGAAATTGTTTCGGATATATTTTTCTCGATAAAAAAAATATACCAAATTTCTTGAAAAAGTTAACAATTTTTGTTTTTCTACAATAGCATTTATTTTTTCCAGAATAACTAATTTGTGTCCTTTAAAAAAATTCCTATTGAGAGTAATACATTTGTGCCACAGCTTTTATAACTCTCGAAACATGTCTTATACTGCATAAAATATTTTTGCTTAAAATATGCAGTACAATTTGAAAATATGAAATAATAATTTCATTCAACAATTTCAATATCTTTTAAATATAAAGGGTGCGCCATTTAACGTTTTTTTTCAACTAGTGCTTATTTCATGAATGGTAACACTTAGCTCATGTCTGATTTGACAGATAATTAGTTTTATCCTTCCGCTGAACGAATATACGCTTGAACAACGCTGAGAATCTG
Source organism: Wohlfahrtia magnifica (assembly GCA_023159175.1). NCBI lineage: Eukaryota > Metazoa > Arthropoda > Insecta > Diptera > Sarcophagidae > Wohlfahrtia > Wohlfahrtia magnifica. Next base: position 1,574,382 of record JAKWBJ010000528.1, read on the forward strand.
AGCCGATCGACTTACAGAAGATGCCGATTTTGCCAAAAATATCATCTTTTCAGATGAAGCTCATTTTGATCTTTTTTTTTTCGTGTTTTCTTCGTATTGCTTGTATCTATCGCCACTGTCTTTAAGGTAACACGTCTGGTTCTTTAATATTATGCCAAGTAATTAAAAAAAAACAGTCTCTCTGCTTATTATGTGCTTTTACAGCAAATTATAACATCATTCTAAGCACTTAATAGCTGCTTAGTGGAGTTGAATGAATCACGAACGTAGAAGTTCAATCGAACTATTCACGCAGGTAAAATTATTATGAGGTTTGTAGCCTTGGAGTTTATTTTTCCTTTCAGTTCATGTTTTTGTTTAGTTTATGTTTATACGTAAATAAAAAGTGATGCCAAAGCCGTTATAGGTGAAATTTATAAAAACTTAATGACTATATAGAAAAAATCTACAAAACCTAGATCTTAAGCAGTCCGCACACCAGCGATAAATTTGTAAAATTTTGTGCCACTAATGTACAATAGTATGTATCACTTATGCGTAAGACATATTTACAGACAAAAAGAAAAAGACTGGTTGATTTCAATTAGAAGAATCATTACCATTATCATCAGAACGCTATCTCCGTATAATAACCAACTTTTTCGGCCTACATTTGGAGGTTATAAACTGGACAATATGTTGTTTCAAGAAAACGGTGCCAGAAGTCATACACCATGACCTATTTTGGCTTTATTGCATGAGAAATTTCCTGGTCGCGTAATTTCTCAATTTGGCGAGAGCAATTGACAACCAAGTTCATGCGATTTGATATCGTTAGATTTTTTTGGAGGTGGTCATTTAAATGACATTGTGTTTCGTTCATAATAGCAAACAATATAATGAAATAACATTTTTATCGAAGTCATAGCTTTATGTGTTTTTTATTTAACTTTACTTTTGGAACCGATAATTGGATAATCCTGTCAATCAATTAAACAAGTTGCCTATGGCATTTTTTTAATTCTCTAAGGTTTTCATAAGTTATATAGTTTACTGAGACATTCTTGTTCGTTGAAGTACACCAATAGAATATATTTAATAAAATATACTTTCAGTTACTAAATTTGCTGTTAGTGTACCTTCGTTACCCTCCTGTTTTATTTTGTCTGCTTGGCAAATTATCCTCATGACTTGGAGTATTCAATTAGCATTTAATTTTATACCAAAAATATGCTTTTGTTATAACAAATTCTTACAATAGAAACAAAAAGTTTAGCCCTTTTTGTTTTGTCATACCTTCTTCTCTCTACAAGCAGTGAAATATGTGGTTCAATAAGAACGCAACAATTTAAGATAAAAGGTTGTATGGATTAAAGATTTTTGCTCAAAATCGACATTTATGAGTTGAAAAAAAATTTAAATTTGATTTAATATTGCTTAACTCAGTGACATGATCCTAGAAAATTCTCTTTAAGTATAAAGAAAATATAATAAGCAAAGGCCATCTGCAATTTGAATCAAAATTTTCATGGCTTCCTATTTGTTTTTAATGACCCTTCGTTTGTCAAATATTTTGATTTAATTAACAATAATATCGACCAATTATAAAACAAACAAAAAATTTTAAAAGTCTGTTGCACTTAAAAAAATATTGGCAGCAGAAAAATAACAATCAAATAAGGATCAATAATAAAAAGCCTTAAAAAACACATACAAGAAAGCTGCTAGTGTGTAGCGTACGATCCCGCTTTGCTGGGTGCCTATGTGTTGTTTACCTATAAAATATGTCCTTCATAACAAAAATTTAAAGGAATGCATTAAAATTAATAATTTGTATTGACTACCAAGTCATATAGATCAAGTTCAGAAACTGCCATTCTGACCGTTACCTAGATATACAAAAATAAATACTTACTTATTATTAGAGGTGATGATGTGTATTGACTATGAAGTTATTTAGACCAAATTCAGAAGCTTTCACTATAACCGTTCCTAAGATATATAAAAATCAATATTTTCTTTGTATGTGACTTTTTGACTGATGATTTGTATCGACCACAAAGTTATTTGACCAAATTTAAAAGCTCTTACTGTTACCATATTAAAGATATATACATTTAAATAAAAATTATATATGGGCGTGGCACCGCCCAGTTGGATTAAAAGCATCAGTGAAAGTACACCTTTCCAACGCATGTCTTGGTTATAAAATCGACTTAGTGGTTCTCGTGTTATAAAATGACGAACATAGAACAACTGTTTTTATATACAGTGGTGGAAGAAATAATAGGGTAACACTGGCAAATTAATTTTCTTTTCGTCATATTATAGCACGTTGTTCTACTTACTATGCTGCAGGCGTTGCGTGACATACTCCAAGCTTATATTCCCTTTGCTAACATACTTTTATGTTTTAAATTTATGCAATATTATTAAAAAAAAGAAAGTGTCCCTACTATTTCTTTCACCACTGTATATAGATATAGATAGGTCACGCCAAAGTTTTAATTTACAAATTTTTTTAACACGTTGAAGACCACATTGAAAATCTTATTTCTCACATAGGGACCGGTATTTTTTAAATAAGCCTATGTCAAATTAACTAAGTCCGCTGTATGTAGTATCTCTTCGGGGGACCAGCAAATGGACTACAGAACATAAATTTAATTTAAATCATGCCCACCGGTGTACAAGCGGTCCCCAGGTAAAACATGTCGAGTGCCCACTCGTGAGCACGGGGGCCGGTAATGTTGTTGCGGAGTGACCCAACTGTGGGCATGCGGTGTTTAACGTGTTAAAAAAACAATAGAGCATCTACAACAACGAACATTCGCTGAACAAAAACAGGTCAAACTAAGATTTCGAAGGTGAAGGAAGGATTCTTGTTCGGAGTTTTCAAATAATTTCCCATTTCGATATTTGCCAACATGAAGAGGTGCTTACTAATTTAACACAATTTTTAAAGAAAAAATACTTGTAATAATCCAGTTTTCACAAAGTCTCCATAAGTGCTCAATATCCAGAAGAAGATGAAACTATCAAAGTCTTTCTGGTCTACTTAAAGGTCTATAAATTCACCTTGGGAAACATTTGGAAGAAGATAACTTACTAGGAGCTATGCTAAAATCACAATAATTTGTGCCGTGTCAGTTACTTACAAAAGTGGTACAAATCAAATACTTCGTAAACTCTTTAAATCGACAATGTAAGAGGAGAAATAGTAAAAGCTGATATTTATTATAAATTTATTATATATATATATATATATATATATATATATATATATATATATATATTCTTACGTTTTTACCTTTTCAAAAACGTGTTTTTATGAGTTCGTAGATTGTAGTTAAAATAAAATAAATTTTGTGTTTGGTTTTAATTAAAAATCCTTTATTCAACACAGTTATGTGCACCACTGCTTGTAATCTTTTTATAGGCAACATCAATTTTTATTCTTAATTACTCTGTCTGTTTACAACTTTGTAAGCAACAACAGTTACTCGACAGATCTTTTTTCCTAAAGATCTTCCAACCCGATCGTAGTTATAACTTAGGTTCGATCATAACCTTTCTAACCAGAGGTTATCCACACTTAACTCTCTTTACTGAGTTAGCCCCAACTACACTGGTTTTTACTTCACTACTAGCTTCGCGAGTTTACTCCTTATAAACTCTCTTCACACCAATAACATATTCGCTGAGTTAACTTTGCTTAAAACTGCACTCGCTGAGCTTACGACACATAAACTGTGTCAATGCTGTTCGCATCGATACTTTAGGTAGACCCCATTTCTTTCTTTTAATTTCTTTTTAGTTCTTTTGTAGCCATGCGTGTGTGAACATCTTACCTCTCTCAGCTTTTAGTATCTGTTGTGGCTTGCTTATTGTGTGTTACTTGTTTTCTTTGCTGCTTAATTATTGTTGTTGCCGTGTTATTTTTATTTACTTTGTCTCTGCTAATGGTTGTTGTCGCCGATTTGGTTATTTGTAAACAGGCACGTATAGTTGTTCTTGCAGCTTTTGTTTATTTATTTTAGCGATGTAATAAACGCTGCGGTGCCCAACCTTATTTTCGTAACAATATATCGGTTAAACGAGCATTATTACTTTATTTATAAAAAAATAAAGAAATTGAAAATCAAGCTTTAGAAGACCAGTAGTTGTTAAAATCTGAAAATCATTTTCTTAAGAAAGAGGCATTGATATATAAAGACCAACAATGATTCCAAAAAATGTCCACTTTTAATGTTATAAAAAATCTTAAGTCTACGTACCTATTGCCAACTTTTTTAATCCACAATAAAAATTAAAAATTAAAAAATTTCTGTTCACTAAGTACATGCTGAGTTTTTATATGAAGACTAATTAGTAATCATTTAATTAAAAATATTAATATTAATATACTTAATATATATTTTAAATAAATAAATAATTTTACATTACCAGGAGCAACAAATTTTTTCCAGTGTATTACGCCATTAGTACCACCCCTTATTTTTAATTAAATTTATGTGAAAGATAAAATTAATAAAGTAAAAAAATAAAACAAAAAACTTTTCGTATTATATTTCAACCATAAAATAACGTCAATGGAAAATGTCGTCATGATTTTAAATAATTTAAAATTGTATGGTGTACCCAAACTAAGAGCAGGAACATTAACATGAACTCAATTAAGTATGGGTGCGAATGTAACCACTAACGACGAATTTTTTATAACAACACTATTACATACACAATTTTGTTTTTCGTATGTATATTTGTGTGTTTATGTCAAATATCCTTTATTTCGACTCTTCCTTTTAATAAGAAAGTCCTGAGGGTAGGTTTTTACTCTATACGAACAGAGTTCCCACACATACGTGCAGGATTATGATTTTCATTATTATCAACTATTAAAATAATTACTCATACACTTACACACACACACATAAGCCACTATTACATTATAATATCCTTAATGGTTTGTCTACTTGAAGTTCTGAGCTCGTAAACTACCCCTGTTTTATGATGAATTTCTAAAAAAAGGGCTTTGATTTTAATGGCCGGACGCATTGTTACGAGAATTTCTGTTTACCACCCCTTTTTTTCCATATTTGCCTGTTTCGTTTGTCATCGTTTATATGCAAATTAGTTGATAGTTTAAGTCAAACCTTCTTTTCAAGTCAAATAATACAAACTATTACCGTTTGCTAAAGCACTTTTTAATGGGATTTCATACGAGTACATATGGTATATGACTAAATGTTTTAATAACTAAAAATATTTTGTGCAGATTTGGTGATGCTTAAAAAAGTATGAGAATTTTTAAAGTCCATAGAAATGTTTTGGTAGTTTAGAAAGGATTTAATGAATTGTTTAAACAAATCAAAAAAGGATTTACTAGTAAATTGTGTTAAGCAGAAGATATAAGTTTTTTTTTTTTTTTTAAATAAAGAAAAGAAATTCAAAGAAAGGCAAAATATAAAAATTATTAAAATAAAATTATTAAAGATAATAGAGACCTAATCAACAAAATGCCATTAAATTAAAGAAAAACAAAACAATCCGTCGGATAGGCAATGACTCTGAGACATAATTAAGGTTCAATGTCGTTAATGTGGCGAACTATTTTATCCTGTAGTTCTTGAATTGTTCTTGGCTTATTGACGTCCACTTTTTCTTATAAATATCCACAAGGAATCACAATTGTTGCACACGACATCGAGTCGAGGTTGACAGCTATTCTGCCACACTATCGTGAACAACAGCAATGTTTTTCGCAGAAAGAACTGGGCGATAATGCACAGGTGTTTCTACATTTCCTACAGACCCGGTTTGCTGAAATTTGCGCACAATTCTCCCGATTGGGGGCACATTTGTTTGATTATGCTGACAAAAAAAAGAAAAATCAGGAAGTTCACGAAATGTATTTGAATCTGAACGCATATTTTTGTGAAAGGCTACAACAATCTTAACACGCTTAATTGCGTAATAAACACTGAAACTAAGAAATGTCAAATTAAGTTGGGAAAAAAAATTTGACGTTAAGGTGTGACTCACAATTAACATCGTACATTATGATTGGACCACCCTTTATAATGAATGTCAAGTAATGGCCCATTTTCATCATATTCGGTACTGTGGCAAATAACTTTTATCGTCGATCTACCTAACAGTTATTAAATCAGTGCCAGGTAAGACTGCCGAGAGTAGAGACAATAGTGTCTAAAAGCGGTAAAAACACTAGATGAAGTTAATTTTTTTGTATTACCCACTAACTTTTGTTTTTATCATTGGATATTGCTGATGCCCATTATTATTTTTTATTTATTTATCAAGAGGTACCTAATTACGACGATCTCTTAGTCTATTGTACTACTCGCGACTAGAATAGGGTTTCCTTATAATATCTCTCTCAACGTTGATGCCCTAAAGAACTTTAGCATATTAGTTAATGCTAGAAGTGCTAGGTCTCCATTCCCTATCTGATAGGCTCCTTTTTAAATGCTCAAGTGCAGCACAAGCACCAAGTATGTGCTGCGGTAATTCAGTTTCCTCTACACAGAATATACACATTGAATATACAACTACTCCTCTTCACTGGGTTTGTAAGGACCGGTCAAAAAACCGGCTATTTTTAGAGAAGCTGATACAACACTTAAAGAACTTTATGATCATATATCAACCAATTCGATTTTTTCTAAACTTATCTAACCCAGGAGCTAAAATTAAACGTTGATTGGTCATGATGTGTGTTCGTTGAATGAACCCCGTAGCAATTTGAAACTGACCCGAATTGTAGTAAAAAAAATCGTCTTTAGCGATGAGGCTTATTCTTATTATCGAATTTATGATGATACAAATCCACACGTCATTCAAAAGCATCCTATGTATCCCGACAAAGTCACTGCTCATTATGGATTTCAGGCTGGCGGGGAAATCGATCCATATTTCTTTACCAGCTTCGATTATCAGCTTCTTTTCGCCTAAATTGGATGATATAAACAACATCCTCAATCTAATCAAGGATTGGGAAATTGACAGATGTTTAGAACACTTTAATGCTTATAGGAGACGCGATCAGTCCGCAATTTGGGTCTTACTCTGAGGTTATGAGTATGGCAGACCAGATTTGAAGCTGCTGACGAATTTTCTTACTAGCCATAGTGGACTGACAGCGCATCTGAAAAGGATGGCGTTCATGGATGTGGATGTTTGAAGACTACGTTCACCCACGTTTGGGTTTTCTGAGCCCCAAATACGGCAATAAATACCAAGGTTGCTCAAGCGCAAATCGATTCATTTCGTTCAGTGGAGATAATATACAGAATTTTGTGACAGAATAGAATGACATAAGTATTACCAGATTCAAAATAACCGCTGCTTCAAATTTAAACCGATGGATGACTCACCAGATACGTTGAAAATAAAGGGAGATATTTTAAGGATATCCTTAACATCATAGTTTAAAACTAGATTGGAAAAAGATATTCATATTCAGTTTTGTATTACAATCATCCATCTTGCCAATATCCTGAACCGTCTCAGTTAATATGTCATACTGCTCATCTAATATTATAGGCAGTAATGCCTATTTTTAAGTAACTTTTCAATGAAAGTTGAGTTTGATATAATAAAAATCACTTGACTTTTATATTTACATTTTTTAGTTCATCTATTACCATTTACACACAATTTAATGCGCTTAAAACTTCTAAGATCTTTTCATAATTGTGAGCATCGTAACTGATGGCCGCAAATTAAGTTCCCCAATAAGTTTTAAATGGTTCAAATTGCAATGAATGGCCTGGATACCGTTCTTTAAAAATTTTGAATTCTAGAACACTTTCTTTATATTTGTAACTGCTTTGTTTACATGTTCGTGTTCGCGTAAACGATGCTGTACATGAGCGATGCATGTAACTTGCGGTGGTTATGGGTCAAACATATTTATGGCTTTGGACTTTTATTATATACGAAGCAGCATCTGTCACAAAAAGCAAAATCACGTTTAAGCTTACGTCTAATGTCTTTCACGAATAAGCAAAAAGAAGAAGAAGTCACTTTGCCAAATTAAGAATTTTGACTTAAGCTTCTTTGTCACAATGCATGATAGGGTTGAATAGAATAGGGTATATTGAAATTCACTCGTATTCGGTTTACAGAACATACTCGTCTGTTAAGCGGTAATAAACTTAATTGAGGTCTAGAGGGCGCAAAAAATTTAATTCATAGATAATTAAAAGACTTGAGCAAAATTTGAAACAAAAAAAATAGTTTGTCGATGTAAAAATTCACAAAAATTCTTGAAACTGATAAATATCTTACATCCGACGTGAGTGGTCGCATGAGAAAAAACATGCAATTGCATATTTCTGGTTTCCCTGTTTATTATAAATATTTTAAGATTTCAAAACCATTTACAAACATAATGCAGTTTTTTCTTAGTCCATACCTCATAATAGTAAAATATTTAATCAACAAACGGTCCATACTTGCTTATAAAAATATTTAAGAATATAATTTTTCAATTCTAAAACCAGCATGTATTTTATTTAAAAAATAAGCTGATATCGATAAGAAATCCAAATTGCCATCAAGATTCTATTCAAGTACAATTCCATGTTTATTTTCAATATTTTCTGAATGTCAGGGAACATCATATGCTTGTAGTCCAATTAAAAAATTACACAATTTGCGGTTGATTTTTTTTAAAAAAATAATTACAAAACTAATACAAAAGATTTGTCAGAATCGAAAATCAAACAGGAAATATAATATTTTATTTTTAAAAGTAATTATTTTTAACTATTTTTCGGTTACTATTCAATACAAATGATAACTATTTTAAGAACATATTTCTTTCGCATAACTCATACACGGGATCAAATAAACATTGTGAGAAAAATATGATTATATAATGAAAACAAGAACAAAAAAAACTATTTTTTGGAAGTAAAGGTTAAATTGTAGAAACTATACTCGTAGATACAAATAAAGATATGGCTGGGATGCGCAAGGATGGTGGTAAATATCATTGCGAAAAATTTGTGAAAAAGATATTGGGAAAGAAAAAAATTTTTTTTTTCAAATCAGGACGCTAAAACTACAAAAGGTATTTGAAAGAGAATAAGAAATTTAAAAACATTGTTTTGATGATGGCAATGGCTGTGATGTTGATTTTGATGGAGAGTTAATGAAAGATGTTTCTCTTTCCTTTCATTTTGTTGATGATTATGATGCAAAAGTACGTATTTATTAATGGCATAAAAAACAACCGACGAGCAAGGGAAGTAAATACTTGTAAAATTATTGTATGGATTTCATTTTCAAAAAATTAAAAATAAAAAATATATGAGAAATATGAAAACTATAACAATGGCTAAGAAAAGAGATTTGTGTAAAACTAAAAAGTATGCTTGTATTGAAAGTAAATATTAAAGGTTATAAGGATTAAAGAAAATTGTATCTGCCTGTACAACAAAACAACAATTCTATTCTACAATAAATGCTAAAACAAGAGTACAGCACCCACTTTATGTAATTGTACACAATATACAAATATACGGTATATAAAATGTGTCTATATACCAGTCTATATAAGCAACCATATTAGAAACGTAATACAACATCAACATTACTTCTTAATGTTGTTGTAGTTCAAAATATCATCATCATCCACAATTGGCACAATAAGAACAATAGACTTAAATAACATTCGTAAACAAAAATATTATGATTTCATGTACCATACGTATATTAACATATACAACATCATTATTATCATATTCACAATGATAATTACAATTCCACCCGTTATCATCATCATCATCATCATCATCATTAAACTCATCAAACACATCCTTTGCTTAAACAAGAGTGATATAAATTCTTGTTTCATTATGGTCTTTGAAAAGGGTGACTATTGTTCTGTATGTTTGTATATCATCGTATGGTATGGAATAACATCCAATCTTAAGCAGCCGGACTTATTTGTTTGCTTAAAAAAATATTTTTTTAGTTCGTCACGCAGTTATGACTGCAATATTAAAATTGCAACCTATTTCAGTTTGTTACCCTATATATGAAATAAATCCTTTTAATAATGTTTTGTAACTTTTACTTACTTTTACAAAATTTTTGGAAAATGGTTTACCTTGCAAATAAAATGCAATCCGGTTATGAAGTCATTTTTTAAGGATCTGCTTTAATGATTTGTTTTAAAATCGTTTTTAAGTTTTAGGTAACCTTAAAAACTCCGTCAATTTTCAACCGATTTCCAAACCTTGGGTCTAATTTTGTTCATAACCTAATTTAATTTCTTTATTAATTAATAAATAGTACGGTTTCTCTATAAAATAGTGCGCAAAAATGCACCTAAACTTGAAAATCGAGTTAGTAAGTGCATGAAGGTCCGAAAAACCGGATTCTACTCGTAACTCAAGATTTTGAAGGCGTTTCGAAAATTCCACAAACAGATCCTTGTTCTACACGATAGCGCCAATCAGAAAAGTAGTATTATTTCCCAGGTATTTCAACTTCGTTCTTTTTATCGAACCGTGTAATTAACTCTAATTTGTCATAATGGAATTAGAACAAAAAAAGTGTGCGCACACATTTTATATGATCCAATAATTACAATCTATCTCGGGAAGTCTAAAAAGATGATAGAGTGTCAACAATTTTGGAAAACTTTTTAAAATTTAGAAAATTGTGTTGAAAAATCATCGAAACACCTTATGATGTTGTTTTGTTGATATACCATCTTGATCAAAAAGTTCCCAGAATATCCCCCGTATGACGGTCCCATCGTTCCGATTTGAGTTTTTTTTTTTTGTTAAGTTGGTACATCTGTTGTTGATATTCCCTCTAAATCTTAACGTCGTTGGCGTTTGCAAAAGCTATGTAGCCAAGAGTACATCTATTTCTATGCGTGTTGGCAATTTTTCACAATTTTAGAAAGGGATTTAAATTTGCAACAACGAGCTTAATGGTGCGCGAACGTTGGAAATGTTGGAAAAGTGTTTCAGCAACGATTCTCTAAAGAAAACGGTCGTTTACCGGTGGCACGAGCGGTTCAAAAGTGGTCGTGAGTCAATCGAAGATGATGAACGCAGACGAAAACATTGATAGAATAAAAGAAATGTTGGTCAGTAACCTAAAATTAACCATCAGAGAGATAGCGGAGGACTTGAACATTGCCTATGGATCCTTTAAAGACATTTTGATCAATAATTTGTGTTTCTGTCGTTGGTGCCAAAAGACCTCAATTTAATATAAAAAAGAGACCGTGTTGAGGTCGCAAGAGACATGATTTACGAGGCTGAGTCCAAACCCATATTCATCAAAAGGATTATACTGGAGACGAGACGTGGGTTTATGAGTACGACACGCAATCCACATATCAGGCAAGTGAATGGCGTTCACCAAATAAGCCGAAATCAAAAAAACGTCGCTTTTAGTCAAAAAAGAAGGCAATTCTCATGGTTTTCAAGGACTATAACGGCGTAGTGCATTATGAATTTTTGCCAAAAGGCCAGACAGTAAACAAAAAGTATTATTTATGCGTTATGAGGCGTTTGCGTAAATCAATTGACGAAAGAGATTTTGCCCAAAATTCTTATTCAAAATTTTTTGACGAAAAATGCAACAAATACCATCAAACAGCCAGCGAATTCACCTAATATGGCTCCCTTTGACTTCTTTCTGCTCAATCGAGTTAAAAAACCATTACGCCGGCATAATGTGTTGCAGTCGACGGGGATTACTTTGAAGGGGAAAATATAGATTTAAATGAATAAACTTGTATTTTTAAATTACTTAATTCCGGGAATTTTTTGGTCAAGGACGTAGTCAACCAATAATTTGCTTTTTGGAAATGAGACAAATTTATCAAAGTTTGAAAGAACAGGAATTAGTACAATATATTCATAACTAGTGGCGAACCAGTGGCTAAAGTATAGGCGTCTTATTGCAAGAGTTAAGACCAGAAGACCCGAGTACTCTTACCACCAGGTAATATCAGGTGATTTTTTAAGAGCTTTTGGTTTTGTTTAAAGAAAAAAAGATATACAATTTAGAGTAATGTATGAAATCTTTTTGTGATGCGATAGAACTATCTACCATATGTAATTCAATGTTTAGAGATGATTTTATATAAATGTTGACAGCGTAGCCTCAAATGGTTTATGTTCATGGTTCATGTAGCACTGTTTTGTTGAAACCACATGTCAGTCAAGTGAAACTCTCCCATTTTGGACAAAAAAGGATTTGAATTCATCTCACGGTAGTGCTCGTCATTCACAGTAACATTCCTGCTTTAGTCGTCTTTGAAAAAGTACGGTCCAATGATGCCACTGGCCTATAATCCATACCAAATAGTGCATATTTCGGGATATATTGGCAGTTTTCACAATGCTTCTGGCTGTTGCTCACACCAAATACAACAATTTTGCTTGTTCACATATCTGTTCAACCAGAAATTTTCTTCGTCGCTGAACACAATATCGACAAATTCGTAAGCTGAGTCGCAGGTGCCTATTTCTTCTGCTACATAATGCCGTGCAAAACATACTGGGTGACTCCTTTCTCCGTCTCTGTAGCTTCTGCAGAATTCTTTGGTTAGGTGTCCCAGCTCGAGTCGCCTCGCATTAGTGTCTAATATACAATGCCCAGTAATGACACCAACAACGACTCACAATGTGCTTCTTTGAGGATAAAGCAGTTCTCTGTGAGCTTATCATCCAGTTTTGGCTAGATTTGCTGCACCATCTTGTCCGTCTCCGGGTTATAAGTCCTAAGCTTGCAAGTTTCCAATGGGATTCCCAAGGCTCATGAGTTCGATGGTTTTGCCATGCTTGGCCAGTTCATTATCCCCACAGTACTCCTTTATAATATGAATATTATACAGCTATCTGGTTGAGAGATCTGTGGCAGTCCATAACTGTTCTAAAGGTCATTCTGTGAGATTCTATAGTCGCCTGTCTATCTAAAAGTATGCTTATATCTCTCTTGGAGTCGTTGCCTTTTCCAATGATAATTAAAGCAGCTATTATGGTCGATACCTCTGTCTAAAAAACGAACTATAAAGTAAAGGATACCTTCACCTACAGCTGCATTCAACTTGGAGCCATCCTTGAAGATCTGCTCAGTGTCGTTAATAAGGTGCATCACGCTATTCATTTATTCCATCCTGTCTGGAATCATTGCAACGCACCCGTAATGACACCCGCTGTAGCATGCTAAGATTAGTCGCCTTGAAAATGAATTCTCATCGTACAAGGCATCTATAGGTCAAAATAGGTCTGACCTTCGCCGTGTATGTTCAATTATTCATCCTTGGCTTGAGACCCCATGTTCTCCCAAGCACTTTGTTGCTAGTGTAAAGGACAATGGAGGCCTTCTTTACTCTTTTGTTTATATTAAGATTCCAGTACAGCTTCCTATACAATATAAGCTCGAAAAAGTGAGTCTTTTCACTAAATTCAAGGCTCGTTTTGTTTAACCATGAACTGAAAATATTAAGGGTTTGTACTTCCGGGGGTAAAGTACCACCTCCGTTTTCTTGGGATTTACTTTCAAACAACAACTAAATGGCTACTCGCCAACTAGAGCAAGTTGCATTCTGTTCCTAACAGGATCCACATATCTGCCAGAAATTGTTATATCAACATCATTTGCTTAGCGATTGCCACACATTTGACTTGTCCCAGAATCACTGGCAGTTTATTATTGTACATGGTAATCAACTTTGCTTGTGATGGGTTTTTTATGCAAAAACAAAAACGACTTTTAATCAGGCCTTTACTACCATATTTATCGGATTTGATCATTTGCGAGTTTCTAAAACCTAAAGCTTCAATGAAAAGGCGTTTATTTACAACGATTAGGGAGATTAAAACTGCATTTTTAGGGAGCGCTATATAGTGAACTATTTACAGTTATCGAATTTATTTCGTATAGTTTTTTTTAATTCGTTGCAACTGCTATTATTAATTTCTTATAGCCTTTGTGCAACATAATTTCATGTTACTTTTTTCCTTATTGAAGGTCCTTCAATAATAAGCACGCTTTCATATTAATTTTTTTTTCTAATTCTTTCTTTATGCAGATGATATGAGTTTTAATAAAGATGTCCCTTATTTTATACTGAAGGTTGTTTTCTATGCAATTTCTCATTCTCTCTCTTTATTTGTTGAGTGGATACTTAAGTAGAAGTAAATTAAGAAAATCGGACATAGAAATCTTTTCTCTTTTTTAATTTTCTACTTGTATTAGTCATATTCATTCAACACATGCCTTATTTTCATTTTCATTGAGTGGTCTTAGTAAAATGTGTTGAATCATATATTCATTCTACTTATGTCCTTAATTTTTTAATAAAAACGTAGCAATTGGATTTTTGTAATAGAATGTTTGAAATCATCACCATCTATTTCATATTGATTTGATGTCATATTTTCAAGTTGATTTTCTTAAAATTATTCCGAAATAATGACTATGAGAAATTTTTTTTTCATATTTGTTGAGATGTGGTTTCTAAGTAGGGTTGCCAAATGTCATTGATTTCAGTTGATTTACAAAAATTTTTACAGCTTGTCAAGAATCAAGAAAAATTATGGTTTGTCAAGATTTTTTAAAGCCTATTTTTAAAGTTTTCGTTACACAAAGTTTGGTAAAAAGCTATTAAGCATTTTAGTGAATTAATAACATAAAGAGTTTCCAGTGAATTTGTTTCTCAGTTTAGTTTTTCTAATAATTTATAATCAAATTTTTATGAAAGGTGTTCTTATATTTATTCAACCAAATATCTGATGTTTTGATCGACAACTATTCGCCATATTTGGGGTAAAATAATTTTTCCATCAGTGTAGAACCTTTACACTTCTTACACCATTAAGAGAGTTTTGCAGAGATTGAAACAAATGATAATATAAATGTGCAAGCTCTGAGTTATATGGTGGATGAATCAAAACTTTCCAGTCAAACTCTCTCAGTTTCTGCCGGGACATCAGAGATGTGTATTGTCTGTCGTTTTCGTGATGGAACGCAACACCTTTACTGTTGATCAATTCTGGCCGTTTTAATTGATTTGCTTGCTTCAATATTATTAAGTGTTGACAGCATAGATCACAATCAATCGTCTGGCCAGGTTGTAGAAGCTTATAATGACCAATTCTATTTCAATCCCACCACAAAACGAGCTCTCATCTTTCTACTACGGCTGTTTACGTCTGCTTAATTTATCTTTCTATTATGGCTGCTTAATTTATATCAAAATACGTTACCATCTTTCCACTACTGCTGCTTAATTTTTGTCAACACGGGCTCCCATCTTTCTGCTATGGCTGCTTTATATAAAACAAAATGGGCTCTCTAATATGCTTATCGTCAATGTTTAAAAGTCCCAATATTTCAATTAGTTTTGAATGCTTACGCATTGTCAACAAAGCACAAGAAAATATCTTTTTTTGAACTAGTGGCAGTATGAAAAACAAAGCTTCTCGGGTGCCCATAGCTCGTCTGAAATCAAATTGAGTTCGATCCATACGTTCCTCTAATTTTTTTATAATTTTTGACGTACAACTCTTAAAAACTTAAAAATATGGTTCTTTAGACATATTAGCCTACAGTCCCCACATTTTTTATTTTTATTTTTTTTCAAGGCACTCCTACAACCAATCCAAAACCAATTCCTTTCTTATTATTTTCTACTACTTTCTTTAATTTGAGAGATAAAATACCATTGGAAATACTTTAATCCTGTTCAAGTGTTCAAATTTTAACCAAAAGAACTCTTAACAATTTATTCAACTGCTGCCTTGCGCTGCTTTCAAACACACACTCCAAGAAAAACGTATTCATTGTGGCCAATATCACACACAGCTTTATTACCTTTCTTGGTGTTAAACTTGGCTTTGTTACAGTCTGCGAAGCTTTACCTAACTTCGTCTATGATCTGTTTTGCACATTATTGTCGTACCTGATCTACTTTTCATCGCCCATAGTCATGAGGATCTATCAAACAAGTTATAATACTCAATGATGCAGATGATATTACTAAAGTGTTTCGAACACCAAATAATTTTGAGTGTAATTTTTTTTTTTTAAATCAAGAGTTTTTTCTATAAATGTCAAGAATTTAATAATATTGAATCAAGCAACTCTATTCCTAAGGGACATTTGTTTAGATGAAATATAATGATCTGTTGATACAACATATAAAAAAAGGTGTTGATATTTGATTAAAGCTGTTAACTCAGTTAATAGATTTTTAATCTCAAAAGTAAATACATTTTGAATTGTTTAAAAAAACTTTTTAACAAATTGGTTTATTATTCCGTGAAATCATCTCAGCCATTGTATACCATTAAACAAATCAAAAATATTTCTTTAAAACTCACATATTATTTTAAAAATGTTTTAAGTAATTCATTAAGTTAAATAATCAAAAAAATAGATTTAAATAAATTTGCAAATCTCATGATTCCTGTAGATAATTGAAATGTTAAATAAAAACTAACGCATTTCCATCATCATCATCATCATACCGAATAGATATAAACGTAAATGCCGCAAAAATTTATGCATTTGAAACTATATGTTGTAATTATCCTTTGACAGGTTTAAAATTATAATAAATCTCTTAAAAAATATGCCAAAAGTCACGTCAACATTGCCATCGTCCTCGTCTTTTCAACTTAACACAGTAGGTGCTTATTAGATTTCTTCACTATTCTTTGTTTTTGTTTTGTTTTGTTTTTTAACAAAACGCAAACATCATAAGCAGAGGCACATAAAATAAGAAAATATACTGAATAAGAAAGAAAAAACAGAATTGTGGTTAAAAACTAAATTAAAATCGTATATTTTAAAAATTCAAAAGAAAAAAAAAAGAAAATAAAATGTGGCCGCTGTCATTCTTGAGGCTACTTTCTAATTTCAACTCTTTCAACACACTAACTCACTCACTCACTTAGTTATTCATTTGAACTGAAACTACAAAAGCAACTGATGAATTATACACCTTAAGATGAGATAAATTCTAATGACAAGAAATAATAACCATTCCCCGTCCAAAAGAAAGAGGTGTGTGCTGGATAGCAAAAAAAAAAAAAAAAATATTTTTTTTATTTTCAAATATAATTATATACCATAGTCGATATGGACCGTCATCTAAGTTTATTAACACGCAATACAGCAATTTTGTTTAGATTCAAATCATTTCATTGCCCCATAAATGTAAATGGTGATTATGGGGACAATTCATTTTAGAGAAACTCATAATTAGAGTTTCCTTTGCGGATAAAAAAAGACATACTCATACTGTAAAGCTGATAGACTTGATTCGCATCATAAATGGTGACAAAATTATTCACTTTTTTGTAATTGTATTGTAGACCGCTTAATAATTTGGCTTAAAGCATTGTTCGTAATAAGAAAATAAATAAAAATTGCATTAAGCTTTGTCAATCCGTCCGTCTGTCTGTTTGTTTTCTGCCTATAGATGAAATATATTTTTTTATTTCGATTATATGCTGCACGAAAAAAAAACAAATAAAAGTCTTGACTGTTTTTGTTTTTCCAAGCGATCTGACAAGACTTTCCCATTAGCAAATAGAAAAAAAGCTGTTGCCTAGAAGCTTAACGTAACGTAACGTACGAGTTTAGCATTTGCAGCGTATCTTAAAAGCGTTATAACTAACGCATACACTGTTCAGTCACCTAAATACTCTTGCAGAGTTTCTCTTGTCGCAGCCTTTTTTCTTTTTGTTATTATCGCTTTTAGTTAAGCATACACAGAGTCTTTACAATCATTGCAGCACAATATTTGCGTGTTTCCATAACCCCACCACGCACACACACTCTGACATGCGTTATAGAGCAACACTTTTACAATTACTTCTATTACCGTAATATATTTTGAAAACTACAGGTATTAACCGAAATGTTACTTTGTGCGGGCTTTACTTAAAAGTATCGTATCCGTAGTTCGTCAACACATCCAGTCGATTTGTGATCAATTTTAGATCCGGAAAATTTTGCGGTCAAGTCCAAATTTGGATTTGCCAGATATTTTCGAAAACAGTAAAACTGTCTGTAGAGAAATATAAACAATTTTTTAATAAAGAAAATTAACTTTAATTTTAATACATAAAGTGAAAACAATAATTTTCTTTATGATGTTATTTACTAACTTCAATGGTTTCATGCGAACTAAAGTTTCAAGAGAACCAAAGTTACACAAAATAAACAATTTTCCAAAGTAACATTTTCACCCTGACACTTTTGGAGGTCAAGAGGTACTAATTTTTGCTTTTTATGAGGAAGTGGATCTAAATAGATACCTTTATATATCGTTACTAGCTAAACTCCGGTGTGCTTCGCTACCCCTATCGTAATTACTTTCCTCCTACATTTCATCTCTCTTAGGTCCCACGGGTAAAAGTTCACCCTTTCAGCTATATATAGACTTCAAAAAATCATACATACACACATACTCGTATATCCAGTGTGCTTTTCTATTCCATTATAAAAAAGTAATACCCATTTATCCAATGTCTCCCGCATTTTGGCTGATGTGGATAGATAACGAAGCTTAAACTGTTACCGTTCTCCACACATTCCATATTTAGTATGAATGTGAGGTGCCACGCCTACTTATACAATCTTACCCAGTTATTGGCTGATAATGTATATTGTCGAAAAAGTTGTTTAAACCAACTTTAGAAACTTCTCCCATTTCAGTTCTCAAGATATACAAAATCCATATTTAGTTTGTATGGGGGACCTCGCGTTCACTTTTTCAATTGTAATGACTGCCAATTCATTTAGACCAAATTCAGAAACTTTTTTCACCATTCTCAAGATAGGTACCATGCTCACTTATCCGATTTAGTCAACTTTTTGACTATTGATTTGTATTACTTACTATTAAGCCATTTAGACCAAATTCGTATTTTGAACCGGTGATTTGTATTGACTACGAACCTATTTGAACCAAATTTAGATACTCTCAGTTGAGTGACGAAACATAGGACAACTTATCTATATATATAAAAAAGGCTATTTTGGACTTTGATATCGCACACATATGATTAACATAAATCTAAACCATAAAAATAACAATACCTATCTTGTGTATAAGTTCGGTGGAAATCAGTCGACAGGTTTAAATGGGATGAGACGACATACCTAAGGCAAAAATAGCCGCCATCTTTAACACATGTGCTGTAAAGTCCCGGGCCTAACACTCAGATGGCGCTAGTTTTATTGCATTAACCTTTTTTAAGTTAGTGCTAACTTTCAAAAGACACCTGTTAAAATTTCATGATATTCTGTCTATTAGTTTGTGAGTTATTGTGCTAAGAGTGACGCTAATTACAGTATTTTCAACACAATGGATCAAAAACAATTTCGTGTTTTAATTCTACACCGCTTTTTGAAGGGAAAAAATACCGTTCAAGCGAAACAATGGCTTAAAAAGTATTATGTGGATTCCGTTCCATCAGAAACAACAATAAAACGTTCGTTTGCCGACTTCAAGCATGGTCGTAGAGACACCGATGATGCAGAACGCAGTGGACGTCCAAATGAGGCGGTAACACCAGAAAACATCAAAAAAGTGCATAAAATCGTTTTGAATGATCGAAAAGTAAAGTTGCGTGAGTTAGCTGACAGCGTAAAGATATCAAAAGAACGTGTTGGCTTTATATGGCATGAGCATTTGACTATGAGAAAGCTCTTTTCACGGTAAGTGCCGCGTTTGCACACTGTTGACCAAAAACAAGAACCTGTTGATGATTCTGAAACAATGGCAAAACTACATAAATTGAATTGAACTTCGAATCGCTCCCACATCCACCGTATTTCTCAGATTTGGCTACCAGCGACTACTGGCTGTTCGCATCAAAAAATACTAGCCGGTAAGAAATTTCGCTTGAATGAAGAGGCTATCGCTTAAACTGAGGCCTATTTTGAGGCAAAATTGTATTGCTCTTGATGGAGATTACGTTGGTGAATACAGCTAATTTTGAACAATAATGTGTTTTCTTTGTTAGACCCGGTACTTTTCAGACCATGTGTTATACATTTAGAAGATATGCATATATGTAAGATATACCATATACATATATATACTCGTAAGTCCTCATTTGAGTGTTATAATACTTTTATATTTTATCTCATAAAAATTGATTTACTTAGTGCAGTGAAAGTTGTAGCACGATTGCGTGTCAAAGGTGAGTAAGACACTGTACAATAATGATGTATACCTGTTTTTCAAACCCAATCTAAATTATATTGTAAATTTTAAAGTATTAGGTGTTACGGTGCTTTATTTTTGCGGCGATGTTAGTTGTAATCCCTCTAAGAGATTGGCTTAGAATTACCTTTTGCTGAAGAAATAAAATTTTGTTAATTTTATTCTAATGGTTCATGATTTCAGGTTCTGTTCATACAAAAGTTTTATTGAATTCATAATAATCTACACTGTACAGTGCAGATGTTAATAAGTTCGTGTAGTGGGTTTGAACTGAGGCACAGTTTTGCTTAACTGATTTTTGCATAATAAATCAACCTGTACCTATAGCTGACTTGAGTTGTAATACAAAGCTTAAGGTAGGTAGGTGTGTAGGTAATATAGATATTTTTAGT